>VWZZ01001807.1:293022-400642 GCA_013399095.1 Psophia crepitans | reverse complement strand
CTCCCCGCCGCCGACGAAGACCTCCTGAGGCGGCGGCGGCTGCGGGCCCCGCGCAGCCCTTCACGGTGAGGGGGCCGGGGCGCGCCGCGGCCGCTGGGCCCTGTGAGGCGGGAAGGAGGGTGCCTGGCCGGGGAGGGCGGGGGTCCTCTCGCCGTGCGACCCCCGGGAATAAACCCTTCGGCGCCTGGCCCGCCGTGTCTGTAGTGAGAAGCGCCTCCCGCCTCGGGGTGGTTCTTGCCGCCGCCAGGGAAAGCGGGAGCTATCAGGCGACTTTAAATACGTAACGAAGCGTTGGCGCTGGGACGGACTGGGGGGAGGTGCCACCCCTGGGGATTCCAGCCCCGGCTGGGTAAAACCCCGCTCTGGCCTCAGAGCCGATACTGCGCTGAGCAGAGCCTGACCCGGGACTAGGTCGCTGCCAGCCTGGGGTACCCACGGCTTCTTTGAAAACCCTCCAGAGATGGCAGGAGCAGTTACCCCAACTTCTGACATAAAACTTGTTGCCAGGGCGAGGCAACGTTTGGGTTTCGCTTGTGGTGATTCAAAAGCTCTGTGCAAGTTCTCAGTCGGTTCTGTAGCCGGCTCACACATCTGGTCCTGAGGAGAGTTGGACCCTTCCTTGGAAAGAGGAGGATTAAAACACTCCACGGCGTTTGAGTTGGTCGTAGCTAGAAGCCGGGGAAACCCGTTTCCTTCAGAAAACTGTCGCTTCCTGTTCCTGATCAAGGGAACTACGGCTGTGCCTTCCCCTCAGTAATTCTAATAAATCTGATGTGATACACAGGTGTGTGTTGCCTTAAACACATACTGCTTAAAACACAGATGCAGTGGTGTTAGTTTTATTTAGAGTAGGTTATTACATGAACCTTGGCAAGCTGATAAATCAATGAGCTATAGAGCGATCTAAATTTTAGTCTAGCAGAAGTATTGTACAAAATCCTGCTCTACCGCATTACAAGTAACGCTTTACTTGTAGCACTTGTTCTTACATAGCAAATGGATGCACTGTTACCGTAATGTTAGCTAACTAAGCCTGATATACCACCACTTCATTGTCCCCTGACAGACATTAGTCCCTTGGAGATCCCCCCTCCTTCACCTTTGTTTCTTCAAGTCCCCCAGTACCACCAGGCAGGAAGCTGCTGGTGCTGTAGCTGACTCCCAGTTCCATGTCTGCTACTGCTCAGCCAACCCCTACACACGTATCTGCTGGGCAGGCAGCGACCACATTGCAACACGAGGCTGTGTGGTGCTGGGTCTTTTCCACCTGTGTGGTGCTGGGTCTCCTCCCTTCAAATTTCTCTTCGTAATCAGATTGCGTTGGTTATTGGAACCCATGAGCTCTAGTTTGGATGCATCTCTTCAGCCTACACAACTGTATAAACCTAGAACCTCAACATTTCTGTCAAATTTGGCAGAATTTAGGGAGAATGTGGGGCTTGGGAGGGGATATACAGGTACTCTGGAACTGCTAAAATCTTCTTTCCTTAAGAAGCTGCTTAAAAATTGCAGTTAGAATTTAAAGGTTTGTAAGTGTTTGAGTAAGGCCATCAGGTAATTGTACAAAGCGCTTCCATTGCTTAAACCAGCTTTCATCATCATGTAAGGAATATAAGGAATTCCAGTCTTCGTCCTTCCCTCATACCATGCTTGTCAGAGGAAGCCAGAACACACCAGCTTGTGTTGTTTGGGTTCATAGGTTTGATGTGTTTGAGCCTGCGTCTTGCCTTAAATCGAGAGGATGTTCAGAAAGTGGCACCTTTTCCTATTAGTGGTCGTTTTATTATCTCTCTATCAGGTATTCCTCATCAATCAACAATGAAGTGACTTCAGTGTCTGCACAGAGCACACTATCCAGGAGAGTTAGGAGCATTAGAATAACTGTAAGTATTTTTACTTAAGCTGACAGAAACCTTGCTGCCAGAATCAGATTAGTACTGCTGGTGGATTATTGTAAGATTTGCGGTTGCATTATACCATTACCTCAACCGAAGCATCAAGCTCAAAGGTGATGACTTTAACCTTGCATCTCTAGGCTTTTCTGTCTTGTGTTAGATATTGGGTAAGGTTATGGTCTTTTCTGAAGAGTAAAGAAATGCCATGATCCAAAAGCTTTTAAGCATTTGTTTAACTTCAAAAAGCTAAACATGTGTGAAAGAGTTTACAGGTTGAGCGTTCTGGGATGGAAGGATCTGATGGCTTCCTGTTGATTTTTCTCAACTAAGCTGTTAAATTGATGCTCCTCTTCTCCTCCTTTCAAATTTCTCTTCATAATCACATTGTGCTGATTACTGGAACTCCTTGATTTGCTCACTTGTTTTAAGACTTTGAACTCCAGCGACTCTTACAGATGTCTGCTATCAATCCAGCTGTGCTTGGTCTTTAATAACAGTGTTAAAATCAGAAAATACCAGAAGCAGAGGAATTACTTGTGCTAATCCTAGCTTTACAGCAAGATAGTGTGCAATTCAAACTGGTAGATGCTACCGAAAGCAAGCTCAAACTTTAACCAAAGCTGGCCACTGTTGCCCTCTAGCACAGAGGGAAATGTTGTTATTTCCAGTTTCCTTATTCACAGGTTTCCTTTCCTTGTATTGCCCTTTCCCGATTGTGGGAGAAGAGCCATGAAGAACCGTTCCTCCTCTCCCCCTTTGCACGTCCACGTGGATGAAAACACCCCTGTCCATGTTCATATTAAAAAGGGTCAGAAAACCAGACCTGCAAAATGCCAGGTAGGAGTGTGTAGCTGGGTGTTTGTAAGGGCTACACAGAGGAAGGTAAATGGTCCTAGAAGCACCACAAAATCTTCAAGATCTATTTTACCGTTGTATTAGAACTGTAAGACTTGAATTCATATTCAGTGGTGAATTTTCAGTGATGTGTCTTCTGCGTTTAAGATGATTTTAGTATGATGTAGAATGTATAGTTACTTTTCATGTTCAAGTGCGTGATTGTGAGCAGTGTTACTTCCAATATGATGTAGTTTGGGGGATTTTTATTTTTTTCTTTTATTATTTCCTGGATTTGCATCCTGACAATGGGTTTTCTTTGGCTTCGTCCGTGGTTTTGTAGGAAAGGTTTAGGGAAAGGTAATGTGTAGGTGTTTCAAATTCCATCTCGATTGTATTAAAATAAAGGTGTTTCTTAAAAAACAACCTGTGTTCAAGACATCTTCTGGTGTTAAGCACCTTCTCAGTCTGCTGAGCTACACGGCAGAGAGGATCTCTTCATAGCCTTATCCACAGTAGGCAGAAGGCAAGAGTGACGTGGAGTTTCCAGCTATCTCGTGTCCTCTTTTGTAGTTGGATGTTTATGTAAATTTGTTCTCAAAAGTCAGTGAAAGTTGCTAGCTCATTCTTTCTTCTGCGCAGGCAACCTGTTCTAAGTCCTCTCTTAGTTTTGTGTTTGTTGCGAAGGGCAAATGTGATAATGAGGTCAGGCCTGATAGTGAAATCAATAAATTCTATTAATTAATTGCCTATTAGAAATCTGATTTATCTCTAAGGCTATAATTGTGCAAAACCACTTTCACGTCTCTTCAGCTAGAGCTGAATACGAATAAATGTGGATGCATTACTTGACTGCAAAGCAGGGAAAACACTTGCGGGGCTTTTCATAGCCAACCATGCTGTGCTGTTCTTTTTTCTCTGGTAGTGCTGTTGTCAAATGATATAGCTGCTCTTTTGTGAGATGAGTCTGGAATGGAGAAGGGATCTCCCAGGTCGTTCCTTCTTCACGTGAATGGGTTGTCTCGCGGCATTTTTTTGTGTATCTCCATACAGATGAGACTTCCTTCTCCCCCCTCCTGCCCCAGCTTCCCAGCCCTGGCCTGCTGGGTAAGGCTTTCATCACATCACAAGTACAGGTATCCTAGTTGCTACATGATAAACAAGAAAAAGTTACTACATCTAGCCACACTGTCAACTGAATGTGCAGTAACCTTTCTCTCTGGCTCGTGTTAGCCTCCTCGGATGGCTGCCGGCTCGGCTGATCTGATGTATCACATGAAACACTGTGTGATATTTTTGTATGAATGAACCTTCATTTGATTTTGCAGCACTAAAAATTATAAATGGTTCTTTAAAAGTCTGGGATTTATTTTCTCTTTCTTTTTAGGAAAAGCACAAGCAGAAAATGAAAGAGGATACTGTGAACATGAGCCGAGCTGTCCGGGTGAAAACTAAAGCCCCCTGGCTACCCCCAGGCAAAACATCTGTCCGGGAGTCCACCTGCAAGTGGGAGGTATGGCTGATTTTGCTCTTTAAAACAGACTTCCAGGTTTATCTGAGGTTTAAGGGAGCAGTTGTGTAGTGAGGGAGCTGGGCTGATCTGGAAGAAGGCTACTGTCACCTACCATCCATTTGAAGTGCTTCTATGAATCTTTTTCACTTTTTAATGTAGAAAAATTGGAAGTTAATTAGGAGCCTATGGCCATATTATACCATTGTACTTCTAGAAGCCAGGCAAATTTCTTTCTTTATTGCAGTTTTACTAGTCCCCTTCAAGATCTTGTCTGGAGGCACAGAGAGAGGCTGCTGTTCTTAGTCTCTTCCGAAGCACGGAGTATTTGTATATTATTGTGTAATATTTTCTTTCTCATGGGTTGATAGTTTTGCCTTTTGTATTCCTGGTTCTTCCTAGATGAGAACTTGAACTTTCATTATTTTTTCTTCTTTTTCTGTTCTAGTCATTCTGCATTCTTGGCCTTTCCCTGATGGAAATGAAAGAGCTGTTTAGAGATTTATTTTTTTTTCCCTTACTAGCCTTATTGCAGTGATGCGATCTGGTATTTGGTTTTGTCAGACTTGGGTTTGAATACTGTTTATAACTTTATACTAAAAAAAATGGACCCCTTTATTGCTTTTTTACCAGGGACCAACTCACCGCCTAGAAATTACACCTCCAGATTCAGAAAAAATGCTGTCAGTGCTGCGCCTGAGTGATCTCTCTACAGATGAGGAGGATGCTGTTTACTGCAAAATGAACGAATATGAAAAGAAAATAGATAGCCTGATGAATGTGGTGGGAACGCTGAAGAATGAGGTGAGGAGACAATGTAAAGACCTGCTGACTCAGGTTTGTAGCTGATCATTTGGCAAGAGGAGGCTAAAGTCAAGTCTTGGTGCAGGGAAAGACTTCCCAGGCTGTTGGGTGGCTTGCTTGAAAAAAAAAAAAGATCAGAGTTGTTTAGAAGGGCTGAACTATCCTAGTGACATCCTAAGCCCTACTATAAAACATTTTAAAATGTGATCCATTTGATAAGGTATTGCTGTTCTTCGGTTTCCAAATAATCTGTCTTCTCCCCAAGCTGCAAATCTGAAAACTGGGTCATTCGAGAAGGTGAAAAATACAATATGGGGATGTTTTATTGTCAAAGAATCCACTTAACAAGATAATTTCTTCTGATTCTGTTTCAAAATGTGCAGCCCAGTGATGTTGTGTCCTCCAGATAAATAGTCTCTTCTGTACTTGACACCATTTAAAAAAATGTGTAGGAGATGTTCCTGGATTTCATAAAATGCTTCGTGGTGGGGCCAAACTGGATTTTTAACTTTGAGTTAACACTGAGGGTAGCAAATCTTGTATTCTTATTATTTCACTCAGAACTGCATGAAGTTCAAATCAGTGAACAAGAATAGCATTTCAGTCAAGTAGATTCTTACTTTTAGTGTTTTCCATTTTGTTTATGCTACAAAACTTACTGGAATTACTTGCATGATTGTAAAACAAAAATCCATTTTGATACTCTTAATAAGTTAATCAAATGTAAATGTTTGGCAGTGTCGCTTAAATAAATCCACGGTGTAAGATCACATTAATTCTGTTAGCTTTGATTCTGTGCAAGCCAAGAAATCGCAAAAAGAAACAAGTCTGGTACAGTAGTTCAGTGCCCCCTCTATGTTCTCTCTTCTTGCACATCTTCAGCTGTTTGTAGTGCTCTTAACTGCCAAATGAGATGCACGCGTCGTTCATGGGGAGCAGTAACCAACTTCTGAGCCTCGTTCAGCTCTTGAGTAGTCTGTACACAACTCCAGTCACGCTACCAGCAGGGACACTGAGCCGCCACAGACGTACCGGGAAATCCCAAATGGGTAGATGGAAACAAAATGTCAGGGACTATTTAGGTTGATTTCACCCAGTTCTTTGGATCTCACAAAGCAATAGCGGAGCAATGGGAGCCGTGTGAGCTGCTGCCAGAGCTCCTTTCCTGCCACGTTTGAGGTCTGTGACATGTCTCATGTCTGATGACAATTTTTGGTATGTGACTTAGAGCCAGGACACTTGTCCTGTGTTTGTGGGATGGGAGGTATTTCCAGGTGATATAAGGGAATTGTGTCCTTTGTGCACAAGAACAGCCTGAAAGTATCTAGGCGGAAAAAAACCTGCGTGGTGGTGGTGCAGCTGAATGGCTAGTCGGGTGGTTTGATTCTGTGTATCACTTTAAAAGTGCCTGGTTTGTCTTAAGTTCCATTTAAATATCTTCATCAGGCCAAGCTGCAGAAAAAACAGGAGCAGCAGCAAATGACAAAGCGTCTCCTTGAGGAGCAGAAAGAAGAACTGAATGAGGTCACACAAGAGCTGGTAGAAACAGAACATGAGAATACGCTGCTCAGGCGCAATATCGAGCGCATAAGGGAAGAGAAAGATCTGACTGTGTAAGAAGGCTCCAGGAGCTCTTGGATGTTAATACAGTGTGTTCCTTTTCCAGAAAATTTTGTGAATACTTCAGAGGGTACAAGCCCTTGCTAAAATCTTTGAGCCATGTATCTTGCTGCGCTTTCCTATTTCATGCTCAGCCATTTGGATTCTTATTTCTGGTGTGGCTTAAGTGCCTAGGAAAAGCACAGTTGTGTTCTGGGTTTGATAGTGTGTGCAGGCTTTGGTGGTACAAGCCCAGTTTGTCCCCTCTAAATTCCTGTTTCATAGCAGGGATCCTAGCAAGCTCCTGGTATCTAATTACTGCCTTCTATCAGAACAGCTTCCACACTGAAAGAGGGTAAATCTTACGCAGTGTTTCTTAAGCGCTTTTATCCTCTGATTCAACCTGAATGAATACAACCTTAATGATTCTATTCTATTCTATTCTATTCTATTCTATTCTATTCTATTCTATTCTATTCTATTCTATTCTATTCTATTCTATTCTATTCAAGGGTGTTTGAGTTTTAACCCAATCAACTGCATGTTAATAGTGGCTGGTTCAGCTGTTGAGGCTTCTT
This sequence comes from Psophia crepitans, assembly GCA_013399095.1. Classification (NCBI taxonomy): domain Eukaryota; kingdom Metazoa; phylum Chordata; class Aves; order Gruiformes; family Psophiidae; genus Psophia; species Psophia crepitans. The sequence continues at coordinate 393,422 of VWZZ01001807.1, read as the reverse complement.
GTTTCTCTGATGGCTGACATCTCATTACAGGCTACAGAAAAAGTACTTGCAGCATGAGAAAGAGTGTTTGATGTCCAAGCTGAGCGAGGCAGAAAGGGATGGAGCAGCAGCAGCCAGGCAGATCCATGCCTTGAAAAATACCATTGGGAGACTCAACATTGTAAGTGTTGTCCCATTTTATCCTTACATTTACTATGCTGTCCTGTTATATGGCTGTCTTAAAAATGTAACATTACAGTTGCTGATCCAGAAAAATGTAAGGAAAAGTGCAGAGATTTAACATGCTTACGGGGTTTGCTAGTTTTGTTTGGAAGTGGGGTATTTACTTGCACATAGGGTGCTCTGCTCCATGCTTGTATCAGCTTCATACATTAAAGGAGTTGTTCACATGGAATTAATTTATTTTGTTTTGTTTTTTCTCCAGGAGAAACACATGAGCAGCTCAGACATTAACATGCTGACAAGGCAAAAAGAACTTCTGCTCCAGAAATTGAGCACCTTTGAAGAAACCAACCAGGCACTACGAGAACTTCTCAGAGAGCAACACAACCGAGAGGTGAGCGGTGCTGTGTGCTTGAACTTGGATGATTACAGGAGGCTGTGTTGTCTTGTGGACTGAAATGGAGTCTGAGTGCTTTTAGCTCCTGGTTTTTGTTTGGTTTTGGTTTTTTTTCCAACCCTGGTGTTGACCTTGTGTCATAAAGAATGGATAGTGTTTGGTTTTTTTATCCCTGCTTCCGTTATAGAGACTGATTTCTGCTGTGAGGGTGTTAGAGCATTTAAGTCTTTGCATTAAAAGTTACAAGCACTGCTGTGTTGCCAACTCTTTCTCGTCTGGATACCACTACATCTGCTGATCATGGTAGTGTGAGATGTTGCTGTTGTAGTTGCACTGGCTGAAGTCTGAGGACTGGCTGTGGCTTGAGCCAGTGGAGGCCTAAGGACGTTCAGAACTTTGTTTTTGTAAGCTGTAAGGCAATAACAGAGAAATTGTGAATAATTCTGTACTGCTTCAACAGAACAATTCTGTATTGCTTGTAAGAGCATTACAGAAATGAAATTGCTGTTCTTCCTGTAGTTTGTGTTCCATTTGAGCAAAACAGGCTGATGGTAACAGTTCTTTCAGCCACCAGTGAGACTGAATAAAAAGGCTGATTTCTTCCATGTGACTTCTGCTGAGTAGTGAGAGAGTTCTGAGACACCTTAAATTGCCATCATGTTTTTTATTATAATCTTTGAGCTTTCAGAGGTGAACGATGATCTATGAAATATTTAGCAAATTTGGATATCTGCTGAGAATGGCTACTGCAGCTTGAGGGGAAATGGTTGATTTGCCCAGTTCCATCTAAAGAATCTGTATAAAATTGACTTTTTAGGTAACCATTTTTCCTGTGTATTTCTTTTGTAGAAGGATGCTCAGAAGATACTGGAACGGCAAGGAGCACTGCTGCAAAGGCTGGCTGACTCAGATGCAGAGAAAGTGGTAAGCAAATCAAAATCTCTCTCTCTCCCTGATGAAGCAGGGATATCTAAAATTACAAGCTTTTCTCTGTCTTCTATTCAGCCATCAAGTCTTATACTAATGGCTTTTAGACCAATAAAAAATACTTTTGCTTTTGTGGTAATCAGAACCACTACATTGCCCCTCAGGTTAACAACCTCTCTTTCGAAGTGGATAGATTTTTGTAGCCTCAGATATATGGGGGCTGAGAATGGGGATAGCACAACTGAGACCTACATGTGAGAGCAGCATTAGGATTTACAGTATTCAGCTGTAAGGGAAAACTTAAACTTGTTCTCATTACGTTGTTCAGTTCAAGGACAAATGGTTCTGCTTGCCTTTTCTTACAATGCCAAATGTACAAAGCAATAATTATACTGCATTTTTCTTTAGAATGAAAACTCTGTGGGTGGGAGAGAGAAAAAAAATCTGCCATCAAAATACCCTTGATGGTCAGGGTAGAATTCTTCAGTTTGGAAATCATCTTACTGTTTCTTTGTGTTTATCATGTTATGTTGGAGATAGAGAAGCACAAACAGGATAAGCTTTCTCTGTCTGCTTCTGTCACTGACTGTGTGATGGTGCCATTTTTTGTTCATTTTCTTATCTGTAAACTGAGAAAGGAATTCTTACATTGCCAGAAGTTACACAGCTTGCTGTGAGACATAGGTAATGCCTCTCTTTGTCTGTCAAGTATATAGTCCTGTCAGGTCCTCGTTCTTGACTGGGTATCTGTGCCCTGCTACACAAATGTCTCTGTTTGCTGTTTTGCTTTCTGCTTGAGGAGGATGCAGACTGCTTTTCTGGGGCTGAGGGCGCTGTTGCTGTGGATACCAAACAGAGTGCTGTGGATCAGAGGGTCTCGGGAGGAAGGCAGTTACACTTCTTTCCCTCCACCTGCCAACCTAAATGTGTTTGTTACTTAACATCTGAGTGGTGTTTGTTTTCCAGCAACTTCAGATGATGCTTCAGGAGAAAGAAAAAGAAGTGGACAATCTCACCATTCAGATACAGGCAGAAAAGGTATAGCTTCCTCGTTCTGCTTTCCCCTCCCTGCTCCACCTTCCAGTTCTGTAGAACCACACATAGTCCAAAATACAGGTTCGTAATTGCAGACATTTACTTTTTAAGGGATCAAATGACTGGCTTGCTTATAATATAACTAGACAGAGAGCTACCTATTTCCACAGAGCACATATCCTGCTGATAAGACATCCATCACAAGGATGAATAGGTAGTATTCTCTTTGCTTGGGCTTATCACTGAATTGCCTTTCTGTTTAAGGTCCTGCTGGTTCCAGCCTGTTCCTCTCTTTAGGAAGTCAAAGGGGAATGCAGTGGAAGAGCCCAGATAAGAAGGATATTTTGCCCTAGAACAAATCTTTCAGGCCAGTCATTCACATTTGATGTAGAATAAATGGCTACTCATTTGTTGCCCATTTTTTTGAAGAAGAGGAGCTGTGAGGGTCCATCTGAGGAAAGTGGAGGTGGCTGGAGGTCATTTGGTGAAGAAATCTGAGACTGTTGCACATTAGAAAGTGTTCCTTTTATTAGCTTGTTGAAGAAAAAGTTGGGTCTTCTTTGCTTCTTATTTAGGACCAGGCGAAGGCAGCATGTGAACTCTCCAAATCGATGGAGGCTGTGAGGGGCCATTTACAAGCGCAGCTGCGAAACAAAGAAGCTGAGAACAACCGTCTGACCGTACAGATACGGGTATGTTTCCTGTGGTTCCCGGGGACTGTATTTTCATTTGCTCTCATGAACTGAATTGACTGACAGGGGAAATAATACTCACCAACTGTTCTTCTCTGAAAGACCGACATAACGGCTGGTGAGGTGTGTGCCGCTCATACACCCCCCATACCTATATTTTTTTTCTAAGTTGATTACCACATAATTCTTTAAAAGATGGCTTTGGTTTAGTCAAGCATCAAGACATTGTAAACTATTTAATTTGCTTCCTGGGAGAAATGCTGTGCCATAAGTTCCTGTATTTGATCACACTCATGCATGCTTTCTACAGTATTAATGAGGAGGAGGAAGTTCCCTTTTGTTATCTTGATCAAAGTCTTACATTTAACATCTGTTGATGTTGTGATGATGTTACGATATGTGTGTTAATGGTTTAAAAGAGCTTTACTTCTGTTAAGCTATATAGCTGCATAAAGCAACATTATTGTATGGAAGCATTTCCATTAATAAAGAGAATGTTCCTGAGTAGGTCAAAAGACTTAATAGACTATCGTGGTCAGGAGAGGAAATCAGTGTTCTAAAGGACAGCTTATGAAAGAAGGAAGCACCCTTGGAAGGGAAGGAATTATGACAGGATTGTGTAGGGAAGTGTGACTGCAAGCAGCTCCAGACTGAAGGTTGGGAGTTTATGCCCAGCTCTCTCCACTGTTTCTAGGAAATCAGTTGCTGCTTTGGGTATGCAGGTACAATGGCATTATTCCATATGGTGCGTTTTCTTCCCCCCTGCAGAATCTGGAGCGCAGTGAAGTTCAGCATAAGGCAGAGGTGGAACATATCATGGAACAACTGAAAGAACTAAAGCAGAAGGCAGACCGTGATAAAGAGGCCCTGAAGAAAGCCATCCGTGCACAGAAAGAGCGGGCAGAGCGAAGTGAAGAGTATGCAGAGCAATTGACTGTCCAGCTAGCAGAAAAGGTACCTGATAATACAGGAGGAGAGACCTAATTTCAGATCCTGCATCTAAATCTTTGACTTCTGGTAGCAGCCCTGGGGAGAGTCTCTGCTTTCAACTAATGAGATTTATTTCTGCCTTGATGCCTTGGCCCATTTATGCTAAGTTTAGAACAAATCCAGTTTTCTTAGCTGTCACTGTATTTGCTGCATGTCCTTAACTCAGGGCATGCAATAAGGTAGATCATTCCAAACTAGTAGCTCTGATATTTCACCTGATTCTTTAGAACCATCTGAGGGTTGATAAAAGCCAATAAAATAAAGCCTTGTGATTTTAGCTAAAAATTCTGAATGGAGATGATTATTAATCAAGAAACTAGTCCGAGCAGAAAAGTACAAAGACTTAGAAGTTACTGGAGTTTCCTGTTGAAAAATGATTGAAGGATATCAAGAAAGAGTAGAAGAGTTAGGAATAAAACAAATCAGAAGGGAACATGGATTTCATACTACTTGATAATTTTTTTTTCTCCCTTGTTTTTAGAATTCCAGGGACCAGAGCCACTAACAGAATTTTAGCCATGCTTTGTATTTCTGATTGTTCATCTACCTTCAAAGAGGATTCTTCTTTTGCTGCTATTGTGTCTGTTGGCTGACAGTAGAGTTGGAGAACACCTCTCTCTGAAGGATCTGGAAGAATAAAAATACTTGTCCTCAAAATTTTAAAAGTTTTAGTGAAGTCTCTGCACGTATCATGCTTACCCATGTCAGCATCTCTGTGTATTCTCTGTGTATCCCATGTCCAGTGACATTTTTGTCACCCTTGCTCTTTTCCTCATGCGTTTCTTTTGTTTGACAGGACAGTTACGTTGCTGAGGCGCTGTCTACTCTGGAGTCCTGGAGGAGTCGCTACAACAAAGTAGTGAAGGACAAGAGCGACCTTGAACTGGAAATTGTTACGCTGAACAGGTTAAAATAAAATTAGTGTGGAGAAACAAGCATGCATGGGGATGAGTTCTACGTTCAAAGATACTTTAATTGAATTTAATCGAATAATAACATTGCATTGAATAATTTAATTGGATTGCCTATAAATATCCAAGCAAAACCAGCTCTCCCTAAGGGCTAGAGCAGGGTTTGGAGAGGACGAGAGAGAGATGTGGCTTCTGCTGCTGACTTGCCACAGAAAAGGCAGACTTCTTAAGGGTTTCCTGACCCTTAAAACTCTGTGCTCCTTTGCCATTTTGTAATGCTTTGAAAGAATTACGGTTATCTTTCTTTTGAGATCTCTTTGAGATGCTTGAATGCAAGGGATTAGAAGAGATAGGTAGTATAGTTTGTGCCAATTTTGTTTTAAAGCTGAATAAATGTGTTGGTATTGCTGCAGTACAGTTGTTGCTGCAGGAAAAAATAGGTAGGAATAAGACAAGTGCCTCTTTATCCTGCATATCTTGGAGGCAATGCATTTGAGATCCGGGGGGACAACTCAAATTAATTTCCAGTAGGCTAAGATGACTGAGGTAGTAGAACCGTGTAACAGATAGGTGTGCATACGTGACTGGAGGAGGAAGATCAAAGGATAGGGAAAAGCTATTTTTCTGAAACAATTTTCAAGGTTTAGAAGACTTTTTTTTTTTCTTAAGAATTAATTTTTTTTCTGCATGGCAGCCGTGTTGCAGACTTGCTGGAACAGCAGACAACCCTAGAGGACAAGATGAGGGACGACAGAGAAGCTTTGGTGGATAAATTGCATCGACAGACTACAGAGACCACTTCTTTCAAAATAGAGAATGAAAGGCTAAAGGTCAGTTACTCTAGGAGTTTGAAGCTGAAATGTGAGGCAAAGAAAGGATAAATTCTAACAAGTTACTTGACCTCTGAGAACAGTGTTGAGTTGTACCCATTGCTGCCATTTAATTTCAAACCAGTTTTACCATAACCTGAGTGTGGTAGGGCAAGTGTGCTGGGAAGAGACATAAAGAAGACAAGTGAACATTCTGGGAGGACTGAGTTTCTTCCATGTTTTGACTAGGAGTACCTCCAGTCCAGTACTGTTTCTCCAGCTGGGATCTTACACCTTGTCCTTACATCTTCATGCTGCTGGCCAGATAACAAACAACTGTAGTTCATGCAGAAAGAATGGTAATCTCCATAATAATAAAAAAAAGGTGGCTGGCATATTTCTGCTTTTGTCTCTTACTCCTGGTGATCTTGTAGGTGACCTACGTAATTTTCATCTTGGAAAGCTAGGCATTGATCCACATAAGCAGTGGCCCTAATCCAAGTAGCACAGCTCATTCAGGCAGATGGAAAGACTGCACATCCATTCCAAACCTCTGTGCTCTGCTGGTGTAAATCTGGTAAACCACTGAAGTCTGGAAAGTTTTGCAAACTTAAATGGACAAGTCTTTTTTTCTTAGCCTAGGCACTGTTAGACAGCTAGCATAGCAGTTGCTTCCAAGCACTCAGTGGAAGATGTTTTCCTTTTTTCAGGCTAGTGTGGTTCCAATGGAGGAAAAGCTGAACCAAGCGCAGATGGAAGTGCAGCAGCTCAAGAGCTCTGTCAGGAACTACGAAGGGTTGATTGAAACCTACAAGTCACAGGTAGGCATTTTACCAAAACTTTCAGCCCTTGCATAATGTTTTCTCCCTTCATTGTTGTGGCTTATTCTGTAACACCTTAACCCTTTGTTTGCTTTTGGGGGAAGTTGCTATTCCATATGGTTTTGGTTCTTTTGTCTCAATTAGCCTGACTTTTTCTCAAATGGCAGCATTCAGACTGCCAGGTGCTATGTGCCAAAGTGTGGAAGACTTGCCTTACTCATTATGTGCTGATAACTTGGTCCTTAGGAAGAGCTGACTCCCACAGAAGATCTTGATTAATGGAAAGCAAAAGACTGATTTTCATTATTTCACTTTTTCCCTGCTTCTTTTGAAAAGGGAAATACTAAAATGCTTTCTCCTGCCTTTTGGTGTAGCAAGTACTGTTCCTTGGCTGATTTTTGGGGGGGATTTTGGATACTGTGATAGTAGGAAGATAAGGCAAGAGGGGAGAACGCTTGGTGGAATGCCCAAATGATCCACGTGACAGAAGCAGAAAGTGAACTTCCAAATACAGGTCTGGGATAGTGGTTAGCGGGACAAGAAACTTGTTGCTGATCCTTGAGCAGCTTTAGTTACTCCAAAGCACTGCACAGTTGTTGAAAACTATATATAAACAGATAAAGGATGGGGGGATTTTTTTGTATGTCCAGGTGTTGAAGACCCGAATGGAAGCAGATGATGTGGCAGCAAAGCTGGAGAAGTGTGATAAAGAGAACAAGACGCTAAAGGATGAAATGAACAGAGAGATTGAACTGGTAACTGTTCCTCTAAAGACTGATCTATTGTAGACATTCATGGATCTTAATGTTCTGAATGTAGTGAAAAATAACTGTGAATAGGAAATAAAAGGCTTATCTGTGTTTGCCTTCTCCAATAGTTTTTCTCAGGGCTTGTTCATTCTGTAAAATTTGTAGAACATTTAGCAGCGTCTTTTTGACTATATGGCATTGTTTAGAGTTGTTTCAATTCCTTAGTGTGTCCTTTGCTGCAGAAATTTAGGACAGTGGAGTCAGCAGGTTACACGATTGTCTGATGTGGAACAGCTGTCCTCAGAAAAGAGCTTGTACTTCTAGTAAAACTGAAGCCCAGGACCCAAAATACTCTCACTTCATCTGCAGGGAATGTCAAATCCTAAGAGAAAGCCTTTTGCAGTAGGAGAAGACCTTGGGCTCTGAACTCCAACAGTGGCCAAATATCCACAGTGTTGTCGTTGCAGACTCACAAAGCTTCACTGAAGTTGAGAAACTTTTTAATCTTGACCTCATAAATATCTGAAAGTTCCTCGTGTTTTCTTCTTTGCAGGCACGTAAGCAGTTCCAGAGCCAGCTTGCTGAACTGGAAAAGCTGCCCGAGATCCTAAAGATCACAGAGACGCAGCTAGCAGAATGTCAGGACCAGCTTCAGAGTTATGAGAAGAAGAATGTGGATCTGTCTGTCATGATTGCAGATCTTCGTCAGCGGGTAAGGGACTGGCAGAAAGAACCTGCAGCACTGCAATCCACAAGTCTGAGACCAAGATGAATTTCTAATCACAGGAAGGTTCAAACTTCGTCTCTGTTCTCGTCTCTTTTCAAAAAGATTAAACGTGCACTGCAAAATAAAGGTGTGTGCCATGTCTTTGTGCAAGAAGTTAGTGGCGTAGCTCGTATCATTCCTTACTGTTTGACAGGTTTCTCATTCCTTGGTGCAGAACCTTGGTGGGAGTTGAATAGCAGCAGTGACGCCGCTTGCTAATGCCAACGCTCACTTCTGTTACTTCCATCATCTCGTCAGCTGTCCCTCCTGTGGTTTTGTGCTGATAGTGCTGTCCCAACCTCGCTTTCTCACCTTGCTTTCAGGTTGTTTTCCCAGTCCTGTTTTTTGTCCCCAGGAGGACCACATAGGCATTGCAGAACAACTCTAGACAGGCATGAATTGTACAACCGTGCCTCAAGACACACCAAATGATCTTATAGTCTGACTGCTTTCCTCTGGCTTGGAATTAATAAACCTGCCTGGTGTTTCTGGCTTTAATGCCCTTGTGGGCTGCTGTCACGTATACGGCTGCTTTTACTGTGTGTGCTTCGCTGTGCTTACAGGTGGCCGCTCTGCATGCGAGCATTTACGCACCCAGCTTTTCATTTGCAAATGGAAGAATTTTCTCACACCTTTCCAAACATTAAGTGGAAGCACCAGCAAAATAGATGTTTAGTGCTTTGCTTTTCTATCCACTGTTCCTTTTCTAGGACTCTCCAGAAATTATGAATTGAGAGTGTTTGTTTCCTTTTGGAGAGCTGCATATGTTTTAGGTGGTTGGTCATCTGTATGTGGTGATTATTCTGTAAAGTAATTGCTTACTGTAATTTTTAGATTGAGCTCCAGGGGGACAAAATGGAGATGACGAGAGAGAGGTATCAGTCTGCCCAGGAGGAGAAAAAGCAGCTCACCTTGAAGGTGGAGGAGCTAGAAAGGTTAGAAATATTAGGCTGTCTTGCTCTCTTAACCTTGTTTCCATCCTCTTCCTGTTGTTTTTTCAGGGGATTGAAACAGCATCAGTCTTGTTCCAGTCCCCCACGTCCCTCCAGGATTCTGTGCATTTGCTTGTCCCGCAAGGATCTCTAATCAGTAGCTGTCCACTGGAGAGGGAGTTCTAGGTTTTTGCAGCACCTTTTACAAATGTTGGTAGAAAGGACGATGGCTTACACAGGAGATAAACCAGCTCCTTGTCCAATCTAGCCTGACAATGTTGAGATTACTGAATATTACGGTGTTTTTACCCATGTTTATGAATTCTTTTTAGTGACAATGTCTGGGCAAACACAGGTATGTGAATACTCTGTATGTCCTTTAATCTTTGAAATTTTGATTCTCCCTTTGAAATGGAGAAGTGTTTCTTGGGGCTCTTGCATTTCGAGGGGGAACAGAATCTATTCCCAGAGTAGTCAGGACCTGGCAAAAAAGGCAGACTGAAACACACTCCATTTAAAATGAGTAGATTTCCTTCCCTTATTGTCTTAACCTAGAAAACTAGAGACAACGAGCGCCCAGAACATAGAATTCCTTCAGGTCATAGCAAAACGTGAGGAGTCAATCCACCAATGTCAGCTGCGGTTAGAGGAGAAGACCCGTGAGTGCAGCTCCTTGGCACGTCAGCTGGAGATGGCCATTGAGGATGCCAGGAGACAAGTGAGTAACTTCTTGTGTTTGTGAATTATCCCAAAACTACCCAGACTGTAAAAGAGGAATAGTGAGAATGCTGGAAATGCCTTCTCAGCCTACAACTAAATTCACTAAAATCATCATGTTCAGTGAAATACAAATAATACAATGTGCTGGTACTGTTTGTCGGCACTTAAACCATTGAAAAAGCGAACTCTGTGCTCCAGTTTGCAACAGGAGAGAGGAAAGCACAAGGCAGAGCTGCTGCTTATGTATGAGAATATGTCAAATTAAATAGGGCTTTTGTGGGCAACGGGGCAGGGAAAAATCAGTCTTCCGTAGACAACCCTTCAACAAAGTCACCGTTCTCTTACACGTAGGTGGAACAAACTCGAGAACGAGCAACATCTAGAGAGAGGGCAGCCCAGTCCAAGATGCTGGATCTGGAAACCCAGCTGAGTAGGAATAAAACAGAGCTGAACCAATTGCGTCGGAGCAAAGACGATGTGAGTGACTTGCAAGGGATGCTCTTGCTGTGCGGGTGGTGTCCTGGCAGCAACTGGAGTCCATCAACCAGGGTGCTATGGATATACTGCAAAAGTCATATGGAGCTGTGTCTGCATGTGACATGCTGCTGTGTGTGTCCACAGCAGGTGTATGATGACGTGTCTTATGTCACTGATTCAGGGGTGTGGGCTCTCATTTGCTTATTGCTTACAGCAAAGATCTGAATGAACTTGCTCTAAACTTACATGTGCGTACGGAAAGAATCAGACCTTTATGCTCCAGTGAGATTTGCACCAGATACCATGGACTGATTTCAACATCACTTACTGTGCTTGGTTATCTGAGAGAGACTGCAATTTCTCTTCTAGAGGAAAGGATTTCTTCTAGAAGAAAGAAGGGGAATCTGTCCTCTCTGCCCTGCTTGTTTACTTGAGTTTTACTTGGAGTTGGGTTGGGACATGGATCAGGTCAAGTTGCTTTTCAGAAAAGCACGTGTTTAATTCCCCACGACTGTAGCTAATCAGTTTTAAAAGCCCAACTGATTAGCTGTGTTGTCTCCTGTTTGTATCAGCGAGTTGCTGAATGGAGCTGGAAATGAGCAGAACAAATTCTAAATATCATAGCACCATCTATGGTAACGTCATCAACTGCTGTGCTAATTCTTGCTGTCCTCAGCACTTTTGGGGAACAGCTGAAGTTTGATGTGAATCAGATCAATGTTGCTGTCTTTCAGCCTGTGTTTTGTGCTTCTCTCTGCAGGCAGAGCGTCGGTATGAAAGCCGCTTACAGGATTTAAAGGATCGATTGGAGCAGTCGGAGAGCACCAACCGCAGCATGCAAAACTACGTCCAGTTCCTCAAGTCTTCCTATGCCAACGTTTTTGGAGAAAGTGCCTTGCTGGGCTCCCCCAGCCGCTCTCGTTCTTCTCCATGAGGACAGCGCTCTGCTTGCACCTCTGCTTCTAAGCACAAAAGGAGCCCTATTTCAAAGCCATATGTTCTTTAGAAAATAGGTTGGCATTTCAGGGTCGCTATCAGGAGACGTTTTCTCTTTTTTCCTTGCAGCATGAGTCGATAAAACGATGGTGGCATGTGTCCTAAGTGTAGGGTATCAGCAGGACCAGATGTTGGCGTTACACCATAAACTGTGCCGAAACCAGATGGTTTTACATGTGACAGAAAAGGTCCTTTTCATCCTGTAAGGTCCTAAACCCTGTCAGTCGTTTGTTGAGCATGATAATGTTTATAAGATCTCTTTTCCTTTTGATGCTTCCTTTTTCATTCTGTTTCTACATGGGGGAGATCATGTGGGGGGGGTTGTTTGTGGGCGTTTTTAAATTTTTTTTTTTTTTAAAACTACTGAACATCGTATCGATACCTTGGATGATGAGATTGGTGGGAGAGGGTCCACCCGCCAGAAACATGAAGCTGAAAAACTTAAGTGCCTGGGCTTTCACTTAGAAGAGATCATCTCCTGGACAGCCACGGTGTTTGTAAACAGTTTTATACCAGAAATAATTATTTTGTTGGGGTTGGTTGTTTTTTACTTGATTCCTGTATACTCTGTGCCCCTCACCTTTTTTTTCCTGAGTGCGATGCTAACCTTGCTTTACTCCTCTCACCCCGATTTCCTGATCCTGAGTAGCCCCACGGCTGAGCCAGAACCATGTGAATTCGAAGGAAAGACTGCGGTTTAACCCCAGTGGCGCCGCAGCTGGGGCCGTGCCGCGGATGCCACACGAAATACCGACTTGGTCCTGAGCCGAGAGCAGCTGCGGGAGGAAACTCCATCAAACTCCCCTGCACCTTCTGGAAAATCAGGTCTTCAGGGTGTTGGGTCCCTAAAATTTGTATGCCCTGTCCTTTCCAGAAAGTGGTTCTTGTGGAGGCGAAAAGAAGTGTCGTTTTTATTTTTATATCTTTTATAACCTATTTATGTGCGGTGTGGTCACGGGGCGGATTTGGCAGAAAAAGAAAAGTTTCTAAGTTAATTTTTGGAGAGTTCTGTAATTGTGTGTGTGTTTAACACTTCGAAAATCCTAACGGTGCTATGGTAAAACAAACAATAAACTACATTTTAATTGGTTATGTGGAGCTTTCATCGTCCTTGGGCTGGGCCGAGGCTCTTCTGGCCCTTATCTGGGGCTGTTGGTGCGCTCCTGCCCCGCGGGTGGCGGCCGCTCGCTGCCCTGCAACCCCCCGGGCCTCCCTCCCGGGGCTCCTCCCCGGGACCGCACAGAATCGGGGGGAAAAGCGGCGGAGCTGCCGCTGCGGCCCGGGCCCCGCCGGGCTGCCTCGGGGAGGGGCAGGGCCCAGCCCGCCCGCTAGGGGGCAGCCGCNGAGGGTCAGTCCGCCACCGGCCGCGGCGGAGCCGTTGGCCATGGGGGCACGGCAGCTCCGCTGGGAAACTCTGGCGGCTCTGCGCAACTCCAGCAAGGGGCAGCTCAACTACTGTCGCCGCTGGCTCCGGGATGAGGTGAGGGCTCGCTCCCGGCGGGCGCCTGGGGGGCGCTGGGCTGCGGCGGCTCCCGCTTTGCTCGCAGTGGGTCGGTGTGCCCTGAGGGAGGGCCGATCCGCCACTCGCCTGCTGCCCTGCAGGGACGCGGAGCCTGGAAAGAGTGCTGGAAAGGCAGCAGAAGAGATGGGTAAACGGGGCGCTGAGCGGCGGTTATAAAGCACCTGCTGATCTGTGTAAAGGCTCTGAGCGTGTTAATGTTTCATTGCTTTCCTGATGTGTTTCGCGTTCACAGAAACTGTTTTCTCCCTAGGATATCTTGGAAGGATGCATGTCTCCTCTTGTGCTGTCCCCTTATTCTGGCTGGGTCCTAGACAAAGTGATTGGGCAATCAGCCCCAGAAATCGCACCCTCCCGAAGTTCAACGCCTAAAGAATCCGCTCCCCTCGTGCACCGGTCATCTTCTCTGGAGAAGGTCACGTCTGCTAGCCACCAGGGCTCTTCACCGCTTTCATCTGCAGACCCAAGTGAAACAAAGGTAGCTCTGGTTATAATCAGCACTTGAGCAGCTGTGGGCAAAAGTGTGCTAACTTACTGCTTGCTATAAGTCGTCTGATAAAAGTTCATTTGTGCCCTGTTAATTGGTGGGGGAAAACATGCTTAGCTTCAACTTTCTGTAAGATAAACAGGCGATGATGGAAACACTATTAGCAAGGTTTTCATAGAATAATTTTTCATAATAGGCTAAAAGTAAACTCCCTCTTTCACCATAACCGTGGAGCTATATTGGTGTAGGGATTAGTAGTGCAGGATTTGGGGGGGGTAAGGTCACAGAGCAGAATCAGGCTTGTTGTAAGAGCCTGTGAGTAACCCCCTTGGGTTCTCTTTGGGTGATTTAGGTGCGTTATGGCTGTCTTTTACAAGGCAGAAGGGTAGAAAGCTGGGCAATGAGCAGTTGAGTTGTGGAGGTGATGAAGTTGTTGAAGCACCTGAAAAGAAAACAGATGTCCATTGCTGTGCCTTGAGTGAGGACTTCACAATGTAACAGTGACACTGAGCAGCAAAGTTTTGCATCATCTTGGCCCCATTTAGACTTAAGAAATACATTGTGAGGAAAACATCTTAATGAAGCAGCAAGATCTGATAAAAGTTATAAGAGAGACTCTGAAAATCCTCCTGAGGAATGAGTCAGAGTATAAACCTGCCTTGACTTCTTCCAGTGTAACATCTTCACTGAATGCTGAGAGACTGTGGGGAGTCTGCCTTGCCTTTCTAGGTGACAGTTAGCCTTTGTGAATGTCCTACTGGTTCTTGGTATCTCTGGCCCCACTTTCAGTGATTGGGAAGAGTCCTTATGCCCACTTTGTGTGGGTGCTGGAGGGTACTCCAAATGGTGAGGATGTGCTACTGGGGTGTGTAACTCTCAAACGTTGTGCATCGGTCGGCTCCTTTGTCAGGTTCTCTACAAATGATGTGCAGTTTAGGAGACTTGATTTAGCTGGTTCCCTCCAGGGGTTGCTGATACTATACTCAGTCACTGATTTTGCTTACGTGCTGACCACGCAGGGAAATGAAGATCCTAGTCTGCTGGAAGTGGATCAAGAAGCCTTTCTGGCAGTTCTGCCATCTAAAGTTACGGAAGTTGAAGGCTGCATTCGGATGTATGAAGAGATGCACAGGTTGAAAGGAAAGGTAAAGAAAAAAAAACAAACCTTGAGGGTGTAGTGAATCACAGGAGAGCTAGAAAACCAGATGTAATTATGCTCTGATAAAAGTAACAGGACAGTAAATTATACTAAACCTTACCCCTCTAAGGTTTAGGATTACCCCAAGCAGACCATGTTGGCACAATTCGGGCAATTTCATTTGTGTTTTCTTCTGTCAAGTTCTGGTGATTACTACATTGTGGTGCCTCTGGCACTTCTGCAATCTGCAGGAGGGGCTAAGGCAACGGCAGGAGCAGCAAGAGCAGATGGTGAAGGCAGTGTATGACATGGCAAGTGAACAACTGAAGCGCTTTGATGAACTGAAGGAGCTAAAGCAGCATCAGGAATTCCAGGATTTGCGAGAAGTAATGGAGAAGAGGTGAGATTAGTTCTGATTTTTGGTATCGTTAAAATATTGTAGCATTTAATCAAAGCGAAGATTAATTCTTGTGCCTGACAATTCTGTGCTAGTCAGTTGTGCCTGAAAAATCTCACCTGCTGCTTTTTTGCACTATCCTCTTACTGGTTGTCTTTCAAAGTAGATCTGGTCTCTCTTGAGGTTTCAGTGGTTAGAAAAACACCACCTTTGTGACAGATGAAGTTCTGTTAGCTTGGCTTATTTTAAAAGTAACTTGCTGTGTGTTTCTATTTCTCTTGAATACAGTTTTTTCTGTCTTTGTATGTGTTGTAGCTCAAAGGAGGCTCAGGGACAGCAGGAGAAGTTGAAGGAAGAACACCGACACAGAGCAAAGGTCTGAGACTTGTAAGAGTTTTCTTTAATAAAAGACTGTGACCACTTGGTGGAAACTGGAAAGAGCAGCTGATTAATTTGTATTTACATGGCACCCCTGGAGTGAGAATGTGTTTTCTGGTGCTGTCCTAGACACCTGCTGCGTTGTTGTGGAAATGCAGTAAAGGCACACACCTTGTAGGAGCAGAAAGGAGGTGTAAAACTATAGAGTCATCAGACCAGTAATGACCTGTAGAGCTCGGTTAAATATTTGAGTATTTTCTCTCTTGTGTCTTTTTCTCCCCAGATATTAAACCTAAAACTGCGTGAGGCAGAGCAGCAGAGGCAGCGTCAGGAAGAGCTGGAGCGTTTGCGTAAGGAAGAGGGCCAGGAGAGATTGCGTCGCCTTTATTCCATCCAGGAGGAAGTGCTACAGCTTAACCAGCAGATTGATCCCAATTATAGACACAAAGACTTGCCAAGAATCGATCTTTCTGCATACAGTAATCGTGGCAACCAGATCTGTGGGCTGGTTTCAGGACTCATCCGCACCACAAGCGAGGTAGAGGCTCTGGAGTTGTGCTTCACTTTGGTTGTCATTTCTTCACAAAGCTTCCTGCAGTTGTCTCCAAAGGCAGCTTGGTATAAGGCTGTTAAATAAGATGTCACAGAAATGTTTTTAGATATTCGTCCCATAAACCATCTAATTTAAAAGGAGAGTTCTTTTCTACGTCACTTTAGCTGTTCTCTTGAGAATGGCTTATAAAAATGCATTTCTCTCTCTACAGAGAAAGACTGAATATTAAAAGACTGTAAACTCTTGATGTTGTAAAGTTCCTTTTTGAGACAACATCAAAGTGGAGAGGTTCTGAACACATTATGATTGCCCTATACTCGTAAACCTGTTTGCAATAACTAGGTTTCCTTGGAATTTTTTTCTTTATGTAGAGGTGGGATAGAAACCTTGAAAAATAAACCACTGTAGTAAGGGTAATTCTCTGTTCCAGGTTGTCACAGCTGGATTCCCTTATACTTTGCATTGGGTTTCACTTACACTTGTCAAAGTGTGTTATTAATTTTTGTTGTCCAAGATCTTATGAGGTGTAGTCATGGACTAACATTATTTACAAATGTTATGACCGAAGTTATGTACAAATAAAGCAGAAAGAGATGTTTTCACTGAAGAGGATAAAATGTGTAGTTGGCTCCCAGATTATCTGAAGGCTCGTGCTTCAAAGGCTCCTTGCTCTTGCCGTTGGTCTACAGATAGTGGGACAGAAGATTGATGCTTTATTGCATCCTCTGTTTCTTGACAGAGAGGTTTCCCTACCCCAGTAGATGTGGCCAATACCGAGCGAGCACTGCAGGAGATGCGAGGGTTGATAACCAGCATGCAGCAAGAAATCACTGCAGCTGTGGAAGAAAAAAGGAGAAGAGATGAAGAGGAAGAGAGACAGAAGCAGAAAGAGTTACTGAAAAAAGAGCAGATGAAGGCTCAGACTCCTGCCCCTGCACAACAGTCAGGGAGAAAGCAGCAGAAGGAAGGTTGGTTAGGCGTTTTTATTTTCTGGCTTTCTTTTTTTCCACCTTCCTTTCCCTTCTTACACACTCTTCTGCTGTTAGGCTCAGTAACACTTTGGAATCTTACTGTTGCAACAACATATCTTCTCACAGTCTTTACTTTCAGCACAACTAGCAAAATGGATGTAAGACTGACTTCTGAAATGAAACAGATGCAGCATAAATTGTATTAACCGGAGCAAAGCCTGCTCTTCCTAGGCAGTATGCCATATATCGGAGTATTGGAGAATGACATTGGGTGTAGATGGGTCATGCATGGTAAGACACAACATCCAAGGACAGACCACTGAAATAGCCTCTTTTGTGAGAGTCAGTGAAGGCCAGATATCCTGTATATATAATGTACTAAGCTGAAGCCGGAGTACTCCTGTATGGCTTCCAAACTTGTCATTCATTTGTGGGCATAACTTTCTAAACTGAATTCCAGGGAAAAAATCACTCGTGCAGCTGTTAATTCCTTGCAAGTTTTTTCAAAAAGTTTTCTTGAGGTTTTCTAGAGTTTTGGGTCTGTTTTAGTCTTCTGTTTTGTGTTTTTGTTTTGTTTTATTTATTATCAGGACTTCAAGTTAAGGCAGAAGAAAGTACCATGCAGTGGTACCAGCAGCTTCAAGATGCTGCTGAGCAGTGCGTTGCTTCTTTCAGTGAAATCAGCAACTGCAAAAACAACAGTGAGGTATGAACAAATGTTTAATACTGATGAAGAGTGATTGTCTTAATTTCTGGGGGAAATAGCACAGCTGTCGTTTGAAAATAAATTAATAAATTTTGTCTTGGCAACCTCAACAGTCTGCTCTTCCAAACTGTTGTAGTAGGTTACTTGTCTCTAAAGATTTTTAAAGTTGTTTGTTTGTTTGTTCTGAAGGTTAAGAAGATAAAAGCAGAGTTGCAGAAAGCAGCAACAATCCCTGTGAGCCAGATCTCTAGAATATCAGGTCAGGAAAACACCAAGAACCCAATCCAACTGAAATGTCTTTTGCTGTAAAGATTTTGGTAGGACACATCATCTCCAGTGTAATGATCCCCGCAGCAGAAAGCTGGTCGACATCCAGTCCACGACTCTGCAGCACAGTGGTTGCTTATGTTTTGTTTGCTTCCCTCAGAGGTATCTTGCTCCATCGTGATTCAGTTTCTTTAATCAGATGTAGCAAGCATGCAGCTGGAGATGCCTTGCCCTTCAGGATGTAGGTCTAGTTTTTGTGAAGTCAATGTGGTCTGGTTAAGACTTGTCTTGCTGTTTCCTAATCTTCTGTCTCCATACATTCCTTATGCACTTGCAGGCTCTCAGCTGAGAGAGATATTTGACAAGATCAATAACCTGCTCTCTGGAAAGTCTGTTCAGAGCGGAGGGCGAACTGTGTCAGTGACTCAGCATCCACAGGGGCTGGATTTTGTTTATTACAAACTTGCGGAGAAATTTGTGGTGAGGAAATGTTCTCTTCATTGGGGTGGCAAAGGTAGCTTGTGCTTTAAGAAGTTCTTTTGAACCCTGTCCTCTCTTCAGCTACTAAGACCAAAATTATTACCTGTTCAACTTGCACGTAACAATGTTCGCATTGATTAGAGAAAGTGCTTTTTGGATTAAAAAAGTGAAGTAATTCAGTTTCTTGTTCCCTCCACTCCCCTATTTTATCTCTTCTAGGAGGAAGAATTATTTTAAATTCCAGGCTTACGTATTCTGAACTAGTTAGGTACAGTGTTAGTGGTAAACAGGTTGATAATGATCTATCACAAAACTGTATATTTGCTCAGAACCTAACATCTTGGCAGAATTGGGAAAAAACCCCAAAAGCTAAGGTCCAAGAGGCAAACCACTGTCCCTGCTGTACAGTTAACACCTCCCAAGAAATGAAATGTCATTGTTTTAAGTTGCTTTTTGAAGTTGGCAATATTTTTTCCTAGTCTTTATTTGCTAAATTTGGAGTGTTTGAAACTTTTTGTCCCTGCGGTGACAAATACATGTAAAAATTAGCCTACGGAGTAAAACTGTGACTGATATGTAAACATTTGAAAATGATTGTTTGGAGTGAAAATAGCTGGGGAGTCTGGCACTTTGTGCATGTATTTGCTAACCCCTTTTTGCTGTCCTGAGCCAACGTTTATTGTCATCCTCTGTGGCAGCTGAGGATATGGGGCTTTTTCAGCTTTCCTGTGGTTGACTGCCTAGCCATGGAAATGTTAGGATCCTTTAGCAGAGGCTAATTACACAAAAAAAGAGGATTTTTATTATTTTTTTTTTCCCCCCTAAGAAATGGCTTGAAGGCATGGGGACTGACTTTCCTTCCTTTTTCCCCCTCCAGAATCAAGGAGAAGAAGAAGTAGCTTCTCACCGTGATGCAGCTTTCCCAATTGCTGTGGTGGCCTCAGGAATCTGGGAAATACACCCTCGAGTTGGAGACCTCTTTTTAGCTCATCTGCACAAAAAGTGCCCGTATTCTGTGCCATTTTACCCTGCACTGAAAGAGGGAACTTCTATGGAAGACTATCAAAGGTAAATTTATTACTGGACTTCAGCGTGCGCCATGCAAGAGTGAAGACTGTTCTTCTGAGTGAACTCCACTTTTCCCCAGCTCTGATTACGTAGGCGCTGTGATGTGCCAGCATCAATTCTGGAGATTCACTCACAAGTGTGCAGTTCTCCTGACCCTCTTTCCCTGAAGGATGCTGTCTCCTTCAGCTTTGGAAGTGCTCTTTTGCCTCTTCTTCCTTCTCAAAGAACAGTTGATAGCCATAGCTTGATTCAAGCTGAGATAGCCACTACAGAACCTAAACATTCTACATGATAAAAAATAGCAATAAAATATGATCAAGAGGGTAATGATCAGCCTTTGCAGTAATTCTTGTGTGGTTTTGGAGTCTCCCTATTCTCAGTACAGTTGACTTAAAGTAAGCTGAGAACTGCAGGGACTCGAGTGAATGTGTTTTGCTGTACTAATACTGGAACATCTTCTCATACTTAGGATGCTTGGATATCAAGTTCAGGATTCTAAGGTGGAAGAGCAAGATCATTTTCTTAAACGGATGTCAGGAATGATTCGTCTTTATGCTGCTATCATTCAACTCCGGTGGCCTTATGGAAACAAACAAGGGGTATGGGTATCTGGCATTATAATTAGAACCTTGTTACTATCCCAACAGTCTGTTAAATATATTCTACACTTGATTTCTCATTCAGGTTTGCTGAACTTAAACCAGCTAGTAATATATTTGAAGGGAGATGGTCATAACCACAAGCAACAAAGCAATGCAGAGTAATTTGTAGTGTAGACCTTCATTTCATTGTATTTTCATAATGATCAAGTTTTATGTTAAGCTATTGTAAAATAACTATAAAGAAGTCAATCAGAAAACTCCCTGTTTTAATAATAGCATTTTGCAAGTTGTAAGACAAGTGGTGGGTAGCTCTTCTGTTGCTTTCTAGACGCATCCTCATGGGCTGAGCTATGGATGGCGCTGGCTCGCTCAGATGCTGAATATGGAGCCTCTCGTAGATGTGACAGCTACACTTCTCTTTGATTTTCTGGAGGTAAGTAAGGTGGATTGCTGGTAGTAAAGTAATCTAAAGCTAGTAAAGGGATCTAAATTGGTGACGTTTTAGTTTCTGAGGGGATTGCTGAGGTGAGGTTCATTGTGATTTTCAACAGCAGGGTTTTTAACTTTTCCTTATTCCTTCAGAAAGGAATGTATTTCCATGTTCTTGCAAATACAGCTTTGGAGCCAAATGATTTAAACCCTGAAGTTTTTATACATGCAACTTTTGTTGTTGTATTTTGTTCCATTTAAGGTTCCCGGTATTTCAAAAATAGTTGTACAGTCCTGTAAGAATAAGGTCTGCTAAGCACTTGGCATCCATGCATACAACGCAATGACGTCCTGCAGCCTTTCCAGCTGAATTAGTTCATAAAACAGGATGTTTTTTTCAGGTTGAAAAGGACAGAGCCTGCTGTATATTAATCCTATATCCTAGGATATAGAGCTAGGCTAAATTAAAACCAAAATTAAAGGCTGAAGTCAGGGGAGCCAAACACTGGTGAGCTCAAGCAGCTTCTGTGCTTATCAAATTCCTTCCAAAGAACTTTAAAAGTAGAAATGAGAAAGTAAAGTACACCGTGGGGGTTCTGTGAGTAGTGGTGAAGTCTGAGAAATGTTTGGCTTGTAAACTGACTGTGTGAGGAAAGCTGATGAATCCCCACTGCAGTAGTCAGGGTGAGGAAATGACCACAATGTGCCCGATATGGTGTTAGGGAAGGCTGTTACTTTTGGAGGAAGACTGGAGTGAGAGGAAGAATAACGTAAAATTGGCATGAGTGGCCACCACACAGTCAGCGGGGGGGAAAGGTGAATGTGGTAGCAGTAATGGCACTTAGAGGATTTGTTTGTTTTATTGTAGGTGTAAGTATATTTCTTTAAATGTCCAGATAAAATATTAAGTGGTTGATACTGACCAGATTCGTTGAAGTTGTCATGCTAGTCTGAAACCCAGTGCTGGAACCTGGTTTTTGTGGATTTCTGTACCGCAGGTGTGTGGCAACGCTCTCATGAAAGAGTATCAGGTTCAGTTCTGGAAAGTGATGTTGCTTATCCGAGAAGAGTATTGCCCAAGGTTAGAAATGTGAAATAATCCTTGTTTTTTGACTTCAGGAGCATTTGCTCTTAAATGACCCGTCCCTCTCTTCCCAATTTCTGCCCTTCGCCCCCCACCCTCTTGTAAATCAAAGCCAACTTTCTAAGTAGATTTGAAAATATGATGTTATTTCTGCAGAATGGAAGCAATTACCAGCTCTAGACAGATGGGCTCTTTAATGCGTTTCAAGCAATTCTTGGAGGTAAAGCAGTTGTTTTTTCAGTTTTCAAGTATTTTGGTTTTGTTTTTGTTGTTTCCCTTTGTCTGATGCGTCGTTTTGATACGGAGGCTGGTGCTGCTTGCAGCATACCTGATAGTCCAGACCCCGCTGTGACGTAACCCGTCTTCTGTAACTTTTCAGTTCCGGAATTACCTTAATGATAGTTATGATGTCAAACATCTCACTGCTTTCTTACCTCACATCTAATTTTTCTCAGTAAAAATGTATTTTGGTTATAAATGAAGTTCAGTGAGACTGGTTGCAGTGAGAGAAGATGTGCAGGTTGAGGACAATTCTGCTGAGTCATTTCTGCAACAGCTATTTTTTATCAGTGGTTTGCTTGTTTTTATCTGTTGTCCTGATTAGACACATACGGAGGAAGATGCTTTCAAGCGCTCTGCGTAGCATTTGTTTAGCATTTTATTCTGCATCTTTTTTTTTTTAAGAAAGCTTGCAGAACTGTAAAATACTTGATTATTTAAATAGTTTTGTGAAGCTAAATTGTTTTGTGACTGTTGGCTTAGATTACAATATGAAAATATGATAACTTCAGAATTTGTACTTTTCTTCCGAAGCCAATTTTGGTACATTTGATTAGCAATGCTTTGAATGTGTGCAGTAAGAGCCATGACAATTCCTGAGAAGGGATGGCAAATTAAGATACACATTTATTTTTCCTTTGTTCTTTGTCTTTCTCTCTCCACTAGAAATGTTTACAGGAGAAGGAAATTCCATTACCAAAGGGTGCTCTGCAGTCTTCCTTCTGGAGATCGTAAATGAGTCTGTATTTCTTTCCCCCTGGACGTCAGCACTTTCAGACCTGGCTTCCTGTTTTCATGTAAAAGCAAAATATATTTTGTATATAGAGGAATGAGGAGAAAATATTCCATCAATCCGTTAATGTTTAATTTGTCGAGATTTATGTTGGGCAGACCAAACTTGTGTTTAATTTGTTGCAAATAATTGGAAGTTACTATTTGTTTCGGGTTTTTATAGAGTAAACTATGGAAAATTAAAGACTTTTACTTCATACATTTAAACATGTGGAAGTGTTTGAAATACAGTATCCTGATGACCTCTGGGTTTCAGAAAGACTCTTGGATCGAAAATTTGCATGGTGCTGTTCTGTTGATGGAAGTGAAAATACCTCACAGCTTTATGAAGTCTTAACAGTAATCAATCTCAGAAACTTACCACTAGAACTTTATTTTTACATTTATTACATGTCTTTTATAAATCCGTTTAAATTACACTGACATACTTGCATCCTATTTGTCTCAATGTGTTAAAACTTGACACGAGATTGGTAAAGGCGTTTGGCGTCGCAGTGATGACGCTGACCTCTGTCGAATGTAACGTCGCTCCAAGAGGTAGTACTGTCAATTTAAGAGATGTAGACTCGCCGTCTTAAAGGTTTGCGTGGATAATGGTAACTTCATGGGGGAAGAACAGAGTTCCTGAAACTGCAGAATTTCTGTGTCCATTATTCATCAGACGGGTGGAAGCTCATAATCCATTTTCTTATTTAAAAAAAAGAAAAAAAGTGGCAAAATGGTGCATTCATTCCAGCACTTCTGCTGATGTTCTGCCATCACTGGAGGGGGAAGAGGTGTGTTTGGGTTGCCCAAGGTACATTTTATAAGGGCTTTTTTTATGAAAAGGGATTTCTTCCTTATCAATATTAATGGTATCTTATGTATCAAGTACTGTAATAATTTTGTACCAATGGTGGATTATTCTAAGAATAGTTCATTTGAGACATCTGTTTAATATTAAAGTCTGATTTTTATTTTGCCTTTTTAATCTGAGGCTGATGCAGTTTGGGTTTTTTTTTCCTATAGAAGAGGGATGGTCAAGAAAAGCTCCAGCTCCTTGGTGAACGCAGGAGATAGTATGGGAGCTTAGAGGTGTGGGAGATTTGTCTGTTTTATGGGGCATTGTCCTTGAACTACTTTCGTGGCCTCTAAGATGAGAAAATTTGCTTCTGAGTTCTGGAAGGTAGTGCGTTATTTTTGCCATACGATGTTGCAAGTTACAATTATTACTGGTTTTACCAGATCAGTTTTTTTATTCCTAGAGGCACCATAATTCAAGCTGTAGAAAGGGGAGTTGAGGCCATATGAGAATCTGAATTTTATTTTTATATAAGTCTTGAGATTTCTGAGAAAAGGTTGTAACATGCACTTTAGATTTCAGGTCTTTAAAACCTTTAACTGTGACTTTAAAACTGACTGATAAACAAAATTCGTACTTGGTGTATATATTTTGTAAACTGGAATTCTTTAGACCGGTGTTTCTGGTGATTGTTCTGGGATGCTGGAAGTCTCCTTCCAGTATCCTTTTACTAGGTAACATCGAAGCACTAGCGTTCATTTAGGATACTTGAAAATGCTTGGTTTTGTTTTTTTTATACTGAATGGAGATGTTGTAATTACATCTTGCATATCTACAATTATGTTGGAAATGCACTTTGCCAAGATAGTAAACACATAAGGACAGAGTTGATGGTGTATCTGAGATACAATAGCTTTCTTCTTTTTTTGCTGACAGGTACTAGGTTTTTCTGTCATTGGGAGGGGTGGGGGGTGGAGTGCAAAGTAAGTATATTTTTGTAAATAACAAACACAGTATCCTTTTCTGCCTCGGTAAGGACTTCTGGGTATTTATGTACTATTGCAAAACCATTAATAAGAATTTCTAATTAAATAATAAGTGTACTTCAAGAGAATCACAATAAATCAATATTTATTTTTAGATGGAGCTTATGGTTGCACCTACTGCTTGAACTGATGGTTGACTTTTGTATTCTGCTGTTCTCTTGTCATTTTGGCAGTTTTGAATGTTAGCCATTTGGCGTTCTGAAGATGCAGTGTGTGTATTCATGGCATTTTCATATGCGTATTCATATCAAACACAACATCTGAGAGCATCTCAGATGTGGAAATGCTGTGCATTCACAAGGAGGTGCATTAAAACTGCCATGAGTCATACTCCTCCTTGGAGACAATAGTTCCAGGCAGTCCCACGGGCTGCGACACGATGCTGCTGCAAGTGTGCTTTCTCCATTTAAGTACTTTTATTAAACAAAGTGTTACTAACTCCAAAATCACTCAAACCCACTCACCACTTTGATCCAATGAGGTTATTGTTGCCTTACCAGGCCTCTTTAAAAAAAAAAAAAAAAAAGGTAGAGATTATGAGTAGAACTTCTTTGCTGTGTCTATTTTAAACATCTAGTTTATACTGAAGTCTTCAAGTCTGATTTTCTTTTGAATTTATGCATTGGCTTTTCAAAAATAGCTTTCTCTTGACAAGCGTTTGCAGCCTTCTGATGCTCTGTCCTTGCCAGGCTTCTTTGTCATTGCGATACTGCGTGCCGCTTCAAGAAGACAGCCTTATCCATAGGTATTTTTATCACATAAAACTACTGATGCGGCTGGTTTCATTTAAATTGTAAAACCTGTCCCACATCCTCTGTGCTCTGCAGCCACAGCAGCTCTGGCCTTTGAGAGCCCAACCTGATCCGGGCTGAGGGGGACAAAAATCCCAACTGCCGCCATGCTGCGCTCACATTTTAACTGATTCCCAATGTAATCTGATTTTTTTTTCTTGTTGCGTCCGAAGCTGGTGCGTGACGGGCGGTGAGGCGATGGCCAAGGACCCGACGCCCCTCCCTGCTGAGGGAGCACAAACCGACCTCACCCTCCGGGCCCCTGCCCCACCTTTCGGCTCTTTCCGGAATCGCTCGGTACTTGCCGGAATCTGACGGCTTGCTCCGGCCCTCCCCGCATGCGCCGCTCCCGCAGTTCTGCTGAGCTCGGGTGGGTGGGGCCCCTTCCCCGGCTCCCGATTTTTTCCGAAGCTCTTCGGCTTTTTCCGCCGACCGGGAGACCGTTCTGCGGCGCTGACGTCATCTCCGGGCCGCCCTATAAAAAGGCGGGCGCAGGCGGTGTGCGGTGTCCGTGGTGGAGGGTGCGGAGCCGGCGGCCGAGGGGACCTGTGCACCGACCCGGTGAGGCGGCGGGTGGGGGGGATGCCGCGCTCGCATTCATCCGACCCCTCTCGGATAGACAGAGGTTTCCCCCACACACACTCTTTCCGCCTTCCGCCGCTGCGGAGACAGGTGTATGGGTGCGCGGTCCCCTCAGCCGCGGGGGAGGGCTGAGGCCGTCGCCGCGCTGAGGCCGGCCCTGCCCCCTGGGGCTCCCCGCGGCGCCTCGCCTACCGCTCCCTCTCGCCTTCCCCGGCGGCCGCGGCTGTTGCTGTGGGGTTTTTTATCGTGGGTGGCCGCAGAGTGGGGCTGTGGCGGAGCCCGGGGTCTCTCGGCGGCCTTCAGCGTAGGGGAGGGAGGAGAAGGGCGGGGGAGCAGTCCCGGGCGCGGCGCGGATAAAGGGCAGACGGGTTAAGGAGCGTCGGGATCCGCCCTGGGCAGCCTGGACCCACGGCAGGAATTTCATTCAGCGCCCTGGGGAGGGGATAAAGAGGCGAGTAAATAACAGTGACAGCGAATCTTCGTCCCTGCGGGCAGAGCGAGAGGCCCCCGCCTTGCCCGCCCTTCCCTTCGCCCCTGTCCGGTCAGGTTTGCGGTAAAACCCTGCCCCCCCTTCTGAGGAGAAACCCTGGGGGGGGACACGGAGAGCCTGGTGCTGTGTGGTAACCCGGCAGAGGGGATTCATGGCACAGCAATGGCTTCCCTCGGCTCGCACCAGCCCAGCCCTGTCCAAGGTCAGGAGATGCAGCGAAGAGTGTGTGAGGGGAGAGAAGAAAAGGGAGCGATCGAGGGGCTGGGCGTTCTGGTGGTGGCTGGAGAACCCTTTCCGCAGGGAGCTCGGTATCTCTGTGAAATGACGAACACGTAAATAGCTTGCACAACAGAGTTGTCCAGCCAGGCAAGAAGGCGTTTAAAAGAAATCCTCCCTACCTGTGTTCCTTTCATATATGTGTCATTTTGGTATATAGGTCAAGCACTATGGTTTCCTTCATAAAAGAACCTGGATTTGTCCCTCCCTGATTAACTTTTTTTTTCTTTTTGAAATTTAACATAAAACACAGTATGACAGTCAATTTTTTTTTCTCAATTTGTTGCCTGCATACACCTTATCTAGTTGCAATGATATAATTCTATATTGCTAGGTCATAAATATGTACCACTAGGGTAATTGTTTGCCCTGATATTTAAGGAAAAGCATTTTTGCAGCAGGTCCGTGTTGACTGTTCAGGGTTTTTACTAGCTATTTTGTCATAAAACAGCTATGTGTTCCAGTCTAACATGTACGTGACTATTGAGCAGTTTTTCATACATATTTAAATAGGTTCTGAAGAACAGTTGTCTGGAGATGGCGAATGAATGCATTGGGAACACACACACATATACCAAAAAAATCCAACTCAATCTGAAATGGTTCTGTATCTTTCTGGAAAAAAGAAAAATCTATTTTCTTTTGGCATTTTGCTTTCAGCAAAGTGCCAGAAGATTCCGATGATTGTGTTCACTGAAAGGCCTTGGTTAGGGGTTCAGATTTGTTCGAAACAAATACTAAATCCCACTGTGTGGAGTTTTTTTATGCCTTTTAAATGCAACTAGCAATGAGTTCTTACGTGAAATCTTCATTTGTCCTTGCTTATAAGTTGTGCAGAGGGAATAATGAACAAAAGATTGAAAATGGGATGCTTTCTGCTGCAGTGTGTGCAGGATCTGTAACTGGAGTAATAGAATTGTTAAGCCGTGGAACATGCTTGAACCAAGATAGCAGGTTACATTGTTCACAGAAAGTAATTTATTTCCTTTCCTGTTGGGGAAAAAATACATCTGAACTGGTTGGATTGAAATAGAAATTGTATTTTAAAATCCGATTTAGATGTTACACTTCTGTGAGATCTGTAGCAGGTGAAGTTAGCAAACCTGTTTCTCGGGTTTTTTTTGTATAACAAAAAAGGTAGTAAGAATAACAAAAATGTTGAATGTCAAAGATCATCTTTTAAGCATTTTTTTACACATTTTTCTCCGGTGTGGCAGAAAAGTGGGAGAAGCCTTAAATCTCTTGAGGCAGGGTGGTACCTCTTGGTGTGACATTCCTGTTTCTCAACTATTACATTTATAACTAACCTTAGTAATTTAATGCAAAGAACTTAGTATCTTTGCTGCTTTACTTTTGTGTAGTTAATGTATTTATGGAGTTGTAATAGTTTCATTCGTAAATATGTTGCTTTTTGGGGACAATTAATTGTTTCCCCTGTATTGGAGGAAATATTACAAATTCCTCCCTTTTTTCCACTGCATGTTAGTATAGTGTGGGAGTTTGTTTTTTCCATTTGTCCCTGGAGTGTAGGCAGCAGAAAAATGGGGTGGAGCAGACTGCAGATGCAGTTGATGGAGATTGCCAAGCGTAGTCCGGCATTGCACTGCCATAGCTGACCATGGATCAAATGGAGTGACAAGCTGCCTTCGCGCTGCTGCAACTGATACACATTAAGCTATGCAAATACCAGGAGAAATACGCACAGCAGGCATGAAGGCACATAACTGCAGTTGTCCGTGAACTGCTTCAGGGGTTGCAGCATCGGGGGGGAAAAATGTAGGGTTAGGGGAAGCAAGGAAATTTTCAGCTGAAAATTCAGTGGAATTAGATGCATTTAACAGCTACATTATTAGCTATGTCAGAAAAACCTTTCTGTCACAACTGCTACTTGACCTTTTTTTTTTTACTGTGATAATTGAAAGTCAGATATATGTTGAAAGCCACCTTACTGAGTTTGTGTCTTTAAATTAAGCCACCACACTTGCTGTAGCAAGAAGCATCATTTGCCAAGTCCAGTTCCATTACTTTCTGTTTTGACCTTCAAGTTGTGGTAGGTTGTTTGTTGTTTTTTAACTGGAAGAGTTAATACATACTGAATTAATGAAGTTTTCCTGTTGGTATTTGTAACTTCTTGCATGGGGAGGTCTGTGGCTCGCAATAGCTTGTGTAACAGTAATGTGAAATTGGTGTATGTGGCAAGGAACCAAAAAGAAACCATGAAACGTGTACTGTGACAGAATATATATTTTTTGGGGAAAAAAAAAAAAGAATAATTAAGCCATGTCCTTATGCTAGTCATTAGTTGAATGTTATCTTGATTTCCCCCTCCCTTTTAGACTCTACATTCCTCCATCATGTTGTCATCGTTTCGTAAAGTCAAAGTCCAGGTATTTTATGTAATGCATGAAGTGTCATCACCATACTTGCCTGCCTTTATTGCAGTGACCTGTTTGTAACAAAAAGCCCTTCATTTGAGAGTTTGCTCTACAGAACCAGGTGCTTTATGTGTCCTTCAGTGTTGAGTCTGATCTGCCTTTCCTTTAATACTTTGAATTTCCTAATGTCTGTCTGTGATGCATGCTGTGTGAACATTTTGTGGTTGTTAATAGTTCAGTATGATCGAGTTTTGATGTGGATTAATTTTCTGAGATATTTTTGTTTTAAAAAAGTACTTGAGTAGTATCTTTTTACTTGCAGCATCTAAAAATCAACCATGATGAGGTTTACGTTGTAGAACATGCATTTGAAGTGGGCTTTTGTTCCTGTTCCATCTACTTGCACAAATTCATAATCCTTGTATTTTTGTGGTGTAACTGTTTTATACATCTCTTGTTTTCTGTTCAGTGATGGTAAAGTAAATAGGGTATATGGACCAGACTTCAGCTCTGTAACACAAGCAAGTGTATTTTATTTGGAAACGATGGCAATGTAAATGTTTCTACTGTGATTAAAATTACAATGACAAGATAACAAATGGGAATGGAAAATGCTGGGGTTAATTATGTAATATCACATTACCTGTAAACTCTGCATTTCTGCAATGCAGTCAAGGTAATTTGCTTTCTCAGAAGTCTCAGCAGAGTGCAGCCCTTGCCAGCGCCGCATAGTTTTATCAAAGGTCTGTGGTGATACTAAAAATGAAACAAAGCCAAAAAAACATCTCGTGCATAAAGGCACCAAATTCAGCTAGGCAATTCAGCTGCTCTCATTTGAATAGTGGAATCAAATTTTTAAGACTAAATGCCTTAAAATGAACAGGTCTTTAATAGTCTTTTGTATTTCAAAAGTGCATAGTTAAGGCTATGCACAAACCCTCTAATCAGCCTAAATCATTAGCTTTGCTGCCTGCTTTAGTTCAAACACAATTTACCCTTCTTTTTTTCTTTTAATGCACCAGTTTCTTGTGTCCCTGTAATAAGTACTTAAATTTTGGGGCTTGTTTGAATTTTACCTGTGCTGTGGCTAGTCTGAGTCTACAGCATTAAGCAGCAACTTCAACACATGTTGGTTTTTTTGAACTGCAGCACTTATTTTCCTGGCTTGGAATTTGTGGAGGTTTAAGGCTGTAGGTAACCTTCCTTAACAGAAACCAGGAGTATTTGGACGCAGGGTTCTGCTGCATGTAGTCCACCCTTAAAACTTCTTTGTTTTTTAGATTTAAATTTGTAACAAACCAAATGACTGGGCATGAATTTTGTCTCAGTCATGTTTTAAATCTCTACTGCAGAGCGTATGATATGACATCCTAGTTACTTCTTTGTAAGGCAACGTGCTCATGCAGTTCCCTTCGCCAGTGCTGCACGTACTTTTTAGAAGGATTCTCTTTTATTTACCTGCAGTACTAGAATGTACCAACTTAGCACTAACTAAGCTAGACAGTTTTGGTAGTTTTGTGTTTGATATATGTGTAGTGACTGACTTCTTACCTAGCGTTTTAAGAAAGCTGTGAGCAGGAGAAATGGAAGTTGGAAAAGGCGTATCTTATTTTTTTTTCTCCTCTGTCCTTTCCTTTTGAAGGCTATTTTCACAGCCAACATTATAATTTTTTTTAATTTTTTTTTTTGCTTAAAGAAAAAAGATAATCAGTCCAATCCCATTCCTCAGGAGAGAGTAGCCAGTATCAGTTAAATGCTCTTTTAGCAAGATTTAAGATGCAGAATACTGATGAATGCAAATAATAAAAGGCATCAGGCAGCTCATGTGTGCATACTTGAGAAGTAGGGAGTGTTTTGACAGAAAAAGTACTTGTATTACTAGAGTCACGTATGCTGACTATATGTAACACGCATCAGGACTTGACTTAAGACAAAGTAATTATTTTACTAGATTGTAAGATAGCGATCTTTATGTACTGATATCTGATTACTTTTTGGGCAGTGGAATTTAGTTCTTTAAGCTTCATGTAATTGTTTTTAAAAACACACTAAAATCTTCTGTATAGCACTGAGTGTATTTTACATTTGAGTTTTTAAATCCCTGAAAACGTGCTTTGGCAAGGGAAATGCTGACAGCTCTGATGTGTGTCTGCCCTGGTGGCACCACTGTAATTCCTGCTTAACCCACCTCGATACCGCTGTTTCCCGAACTTGAATGATGTTGCTGACATCATCGTTGTTGCACTGCGGTGTCTATAAATATCTGCGGTTGTATATTGCCATACAAATTTTAGCATATCCTTATGTGTAATTTATATTGTCTGGGAAAGGCTAGTCATTTTAGATTGAGGGATGAGAGTACTAAGTTTGTTTTGGTGGGGTTTTTTTAATCTTAAATTTACTACTTTTTGTTGGGTGGAATTTTATTTTTCTTTTTTGAAAAATAGAAGCTTTTTTTAGTTAAACATAAGCTGATGAGTGGCTTTCTGAAGTTTGTCTTACAGCATAAAAATACAGTACTAAATGTCTTCAGGACAGTTAAGATCCGCTGGCTTGGGGATGTCTCTGTGATGACGCCTGCCTTGGCTATCTGGAAGGCTGAGGCTGTGGGCAGCAGCCGGCCAGTGCCATTCCTCCTGCCTGTGCTGCCTGGAAGGTTCGCTCTGCCTGACCTTATCAGCCGGCACAGGCAGCGCTGGGAGGGGCTGGAGGCCGCAGTGATGTGGGGAATGTTGGCTCCGCGCACAGCGCGGGGGACGAGGCTGGTTATCTGGGGTCGGGCGTTCACGTACATCCCAATATAAGCTATGTTTTTCATGTTAACAACAACGCGCAACTTCTTTTGGCATTTCTCTTGCTAGGGCTGCAGGGGTGGATTGTAGATGCTTTCAGAGGATGTAGTTGAACCAAAAAGGCTTAGAAACATCTTGAAGAACTGCTTTGTATTCAAGGGGGGGTACTGCATTTGAGCATGAAAACACTGGAGGTAGACTGCATCATTCTGCAGCATCGATGACTTTTGAGTTCGGAGCTCCCTAGTGACTGCTGATCGTGCTCTGGCAGAGCACAGACTTGCTGACGTCAGCTGATCTGCTGCAGGAAAGAACAGTCTATTATTGCTAGACCAAAGCACTTCTTTTACAATTGACTAGCTCGACTTACTGTAGTCATAAAAGGAGCCTTTCTTTTAACGAATTCCAGCAAAAAGATGAGCCAGATTGCATGACTTGTGTGGCAAGAGGCAAACCAGCTACTAGGCTAAATTACACAAGGTCTCCTATTTGGTTTTTTAAAATGTAGAATAATTTAAATAATTATTTAAATAGTTTAATCATTTGAATAATTTAATAAATTAAATAATAACTTAAAGTAATTTAAAATCACTTGGATTGTGAAAGGTTATTTCCAATACTGAAATGGAAGTCGAGAGCAAAAGGCTGTACAGTGTTCCAAAGACAAACTAGGATTTAGTTTTTTCCCAGTAATGCTCCTAACCAGAGTAAGCAGATTCAGGCTACAGTCTTGCAGTATGTTTTGAGTAGCTGCCACTTTGCTATTCCTGAACCCAATTCAGTTTATCACAAGTATTGTCGTATTTCAAACACTGTGTAACAGCTCAGGAAAGGAGGTTTTTAGCAATAACTTGCTGTCCTGGAGGGAAAAGGCTGTTTGAAGGGGCGCTGGAAAAAACAGCTGTTTTCTTAGGGGAACGAATCTGTAGTTGAGCTCAAGTTATGTTCAGGGTTTTAATCTTTTAATACTCAGATGTACTAATCAAGTGGAGCTTTTGGTGCCACTGCCAGATGAAACCTGGACTTTATTTGGTACAGTCTACACAGACGGGGTTGTTTGGTTTGGGTTTCTTTTTCCCTTGCCCTCTTTTGACAATGATGAGTGAAATGTCCAGGCCTGGAAGAAAAAGCCAAGCTGAATTTTCTTTCCTTCCTTAAAGTGCCGCAATGCAGTTGGGTCTCGGAGTTCATGGGAATAACAACTGCTGCTGACATAGCTGTCCTCTTGCAGGGTGGGACGGTTGGAAGAGAGCTCAGGAACGTGTGAATTCGCCCCCATATGTTCCTTTCTATCAGATGGTCCCTTTACAAGTGCTTGGAAACCGAATGGAAAACGTGGCCTATAGATCGCTTTCCAACCTGTGCAGTTTTTCATACAATTATGCAAAATATGTGTCTAATTAAAGCATGCGGCTAACTAGTGACTAAATAACAATTTTATATTTAACAATATTTTAAGAGATTGCCTGTGCCTTTCAGAATGCGGTTGTAGACTGGGTTTCTTCCTTGTCTTTGAGAGGTTTGATGGGAAGTAAATTTAGCTTGATGCTTACAGAATTTATAAGAAAAGCATCAAGTGAGCTGTACATGTAAACATTTGTACATCAAGACATTAATTGAGTAATTGTTCGAGCACAGAGTGTTTGTTGCAGCAGCTTCTTGATATGCGGAGTGAGTTGTCAAATAAGTGGGTAAATATCCAAACTCCTGTGATTATAATGATACTACCTTTTTTTTGATTTGTGTTACAGTTCAGTTCTAATGCACAGAACTCTTACTGAAAATCAAATTACTTTTTGAGAGGTTAGGAACTGAAAGTTACAGGTTATCCTAGTTCTAATAGAAAGGAAAGAAAGCAGAACAGTAGTCAGTTCTTTGCTGTCTGTGGTACCATTAACAGGTTTTAGTAAAAGCAATGCAGAAGGACTTTTTGTTGGAGCGGTCAGAACAAGATCACTAGTTACACGAAATGCTCCTTGGCTGACTGGTCTAAGGTCAGATTTATGAAGCACTGTGACCTTCTGTTCACTTTTGAACGGTTGTGTAGGGAGTGGCACGGTGGGTTCGTAACTTGTTAATTGCCCGAGAGAACAGAGGAGATGTATGTATAATGCATATAGATATGTATATATATATGTATTTATGTGGACCACTTAGCTGTTCTTTAAAGAACAGTAATATTCTTACTTTAGTTTATCAATATTGAGTATTTTAAATAAAATGTTTCCAGATTTTATATCTTGTACAAGAAACATTTTATGTCTATGTATCTACAAGTTAGACACTTGCATGCTACAGGTCAAGATAACATGGCCTTTATATGACTGCAGCCATCCAAAACAGGTAGATGTTAAGTGTCTTTGTAAATATTCCTTTCCCATTATTTTCTGCTAGAGGTGTGCTTTTATTTATTTCTATGTATAATATTTATATTTTATATACTTACCTGCACACACAGAGTGAGACTGTAAATAAACCACATGCAGGCTTTTCTTTCATGGATCTCTTCCTACCCTACCACTGTTTTATAGTACAAACAAATTTTTTTTCTTGTCTTTCAGAAAATGGACCCGAGTGGTGTAAAGGTGTTGGAAACAGCAGAAGATATCCAAGAAAGGCGTCAACAAGTTTTGGACCGTTACCACAGGTTCAAGGAACTATCTTCTCTAAGGCGCCAAAAACTTGAAGATTCCTATCGATTCCAGTTTTTCCAGCGTGATGCAGATGAGCTTGAAAAATGGATTCAAGAGAAACTGCAGATAGCATCTGATGAAAATTACAAAGACCCAAGCAATTTACAGGCAAGTCCTACTGCCATGTTATGTTTCCTGTACTATTAATTTCAGGGCATACCAAGTCAACTGGGATAGACAGCACAAACATGTAAATGTAACTTGATCTGAGAGTGGTGAAGAAAGATGGATGCAAATACCCACGGCCTTGTAAAATGTTCTTCAAAGGCCTGGTTTCTTTGCTGGTATAAATGGAATATTTCTAATAATGGATTAGATGCTACATCAGCATAGAAAAAGTTATTCAATGTAATGTAGTGTAAAACCAGCTTTGTTTAATCCTAGAATTTGTTGGAAGCTTTGGCTTTGTAAATGTATGTGAATTAACTCTTATTGTTTCCACAAAAAAAGATACTTGTAGAAAATAAATTTGTGCGGGTGGAACTAACTGATGGCTTCTTAGATGTTAGAATGCTCTGGTGTATGAGAGCAAACTCAATAATGAAATAAGTAAAATTGGCATGTTTGAATCCACCTGTGAAACCTGCGATGCGGCTATTTCAGCTGTGCTATTTTGTTGTGTGTTTGTCTGAATGTGCATAAAATACGCTAAAAATCCTGATGCTGGGAAATGTGGAGGAGGGCTGTGCACCAAATCTCAGTCACGTTCTTTGATGTTTTACTTGTAGGGGAAGCTGCAGAAGCACCAAGCCTTTGAAGCTGAGGTGCAGGCCAATTCCGGGGCTATCGTTAAACTGGATGAGACTGGAAATCAGATGATTAATGAAGGCCATTTTGCATCTGAAACCATAAGAGTGAGTTTTAAAACTTCTTTATTTTTTTTATTTTGCCTCTTACAGGCTTTTCCTTAAACACTTTGTGCAGATTACACAGATAACTGTATTCTAAAACACTTATAAAAATTCTACGGGGATTTGATTAGTGAAATCAACAGAGAATTTGTATTTGTAAAGCTTACAGATGTTTTTCTCTTTCATGAGCACCCAGCTCATATCTTTTCTTGGATCCAGTTCTGAGGTGAACTATCTGCCAGTGGAGTCCCGGAACTTGGACTAGAAAATCATCAGTAATTCAAAGATGTGTTGAAAGTCACAAGGCAAATTATTAATTATACTTGTGGTTCTTCCCAAAATGGCACAATGTCAAAAAGCAGCAAATTCACAAGGCCTGGTGTCAGGGATGTTGTCCACCCCTTTTTTTGTTTTGCACTGTAGTTAAGAAAAGATGATGACTGAGAGAAGCAGTTTTCGTGGGGTTTTTTAATTTAAAAAAACCCAAACAACTAGGGTAACAATTATTTTAGAAATTTCATTATGATCGTATAATCTTTACCACACATAGAAAACAAAACACTTTGCAGTTGAGTGATCTTAAATAATACTGTGTCTTAGCCGCTTAATATAGGTTGTTATTTGTGTTCTGTTTGGAGTGGTAATTTGCCTTTTATAATGGTTCAGTCTTTCACGCCATACCGGACTGCACAGCGCCCGATAGTAACTGCTACCCAAGTTGGGTTCCACATACGAGTAGGTGAAACTTTTGGCTGTGCAGTGCAACTTCTACTTGCAATGTCTTCTTGCTGCCTTGGTTGAAAACTTGCACTATCCTTCTGGGCAGTGCTAGGAAACAGTATGATCTCCTTCCTCCCTTGAAACCTACCTAACTGAACTTTCTAAGTGGATTAAATGGGTATCCGCCCATGCTAGATGTTCAAAAGCTTCTCTAGCGTGACTTTCAAGTTTCAGATCTTGATGAGCAAAGCGTTATAGATGATGGGTGGAGCAGATACTTTCCTGTTTTGCAAGTTGTGTTTCTGTGTGGGAGTGTGGTTTTTTTTCTTTTAATTGTCTATAAAATTTATGGTTGCTCCCAACAGTTTTGAAAGGCAGAGTGCAGCCAGAGGGAGGCTCTATATTAAACTGAGTAATTGCTCCTAGTATTTCAGTATTATGTTACTTATGAATGCTGGCTAAATACATTAACTTGACTAGTGCTAGGAGAAATGGTAAGAAACAAAATTTGTGGTCTTAAATAAAAAGAAATCCCCAAATGAAGACAAGATTTGCTTACTAGGAGTTAGCTTCCATGTAAGAGACTGAACATTTGAAGGGGACAGCAGCAGACTTTTGGTCTGACTTCACACTAGTATAGCATTTAAATCAAACTTTGTCTCAAAATGTTTACTTCATATTTATGTAAACGCAACTATTTGATAGCTTTATTACACGAGAAGTGTGTAAATACTCAGATCAGTAATTTCTGATCTTGTGTCGTTACATCACTTTACATCGTTTGAAAACTAATGAGTTGAAAAGAAATTGTTATGAGGTTTGTCCACCCCTTCTCTAAAGTGAGGTTTAGGATGTACAACTTCTGGGGGAAAAAAAAAAATTCCTCTGTTTAGGTGAGGAAGGGAATAAATCGAACCTTTCCTAATACAGGATTTTAATTACAACATCCTGTTGTTCTAGACTCGGCTGCAGGAGCTGCACCGACTATGGGAGTTACTGTTGGAAAAGATGAGGGAGAAAGGAGTCAAGTTGTTGCAAGCACAGAAGCTGGTGCAATACTTACGGGAATGTGAAGATGTCTTGGACTGGATCAATGACAAGGTATATTATTACCTGCCTTTATTATGTTCTTGATAGGAAATTTGATGTGTTTGTGCGGCAAGTTTCTATTGACGTATTTAAGGTACTCACAGAGAGCTTTTAAAGGCACCTATACATTTTATTTAGCTTATTCATATTGTATAAGCAGGAGGTGTGCAATCTACTGTTCCTTCTTTTACAGCCACAAAAACCCCGAACAGTATTAGACTAAAGGAGGAAGCCTGCGTGTTGGAGAGCATAGTTAAACATAATTGATTCCCTCTTTGCTTTGGGGAGACCTTCATGTTTCTCATAGTAATCAAGTTTCTCATAGTAATCAAGTTTCCCAAAGGAAATCTACAACATGTAACAGCAAATGTTTTTTATAAATGTTCTACATGATCCGCTGTGGGAAGTAGCCAGCCTAACCACCAAGCAGTGTGTTCATTTTTTCTTAATGATTGGAGTATCTTTAGGTAGATGTTGTAAGGACATTCACTCTGCAGGAGAACTGTTGGCTCTTCATTCTTTGAACTCTGAGGAAACAGACCACAAACCACACTATCAAGGAGGGGAAAAAGAAAAAAAGCCACAAATGATCATATAGGTTTTCTTAATGATAGTTTGCTATTTTGTGTCACTGTGAGTTCAAACTATAAACCCTGCCTAACTGTTCCTGAATTTGACGGTGCACTTTTCACAAAGAAATCTCACATGAAAAGCTTACAGCAAATGCCCATAGACAATCTAAAACTGTAAACAAATTCTGATTGCTGTGCGTACTCTGAAATAGCATGGGCACTTACTTTGTAGTTTTGAAAGTATGTTTTTTCCTGTGCATGTTTTCTTTCAGTAATTTAGGTTGCTGTAATAATGATTGTTGTGCGCAGAACAGAAAACTTAGGATAGTAGAACTGGTTGTGTTGAGTAACTTGGAAAATTAATAAGCAAGCAAGATGAAAAAATAATACCCTTAGTGATCTTGCATGTTTTCTGCAATAATGGAAAAATATTGGGGAGAGAGGGAAGTGAAGTTTAAAGGTGGAAGCAATGTCATTTTAAATCTGACTTCAGACACAGTGATTGTAGCTATCTTTGACCTAGTCAAAACCAGGACAGTTTGCTTCATGATTTCTAGTAGTGATTTCCCATAGGCTATACTGAAAATGAGGTGGTTTTTTACCCTCCCTCTCAATGTACCAGGAAGCAATAGTGACCTCAGAAGAGCTTGGACAGGACTTAGAGCACGTTGAGGTTTTGCAAAAGAAGTTTGAAGAGTTCCAGACAGATCTTGCAGCTCACGAGGAAAGAGTAAATGAAGTGAACCAGTTTGCTGGCAAACTTATCCAGGTAAACATTCATGTGTGTTGAAAAATCTCTCTTGGCAAGTCTGGTATAACCCAGCAAGCTTTTGTCTGCAACTTCCTCTATTTTCCCCTTCCCTTGTAGCAGATCTTTAAGTTTTACTCTGTGTGTGCCTAGATCGATCCTTGCTTATCTTAATGTTAAATGGTCATTATTTGATTCACTCGTTCTTCTGCTGCAGCTTGAGTAACTGCCCCAGCTGAAAATGTTCCTGAAAATGTGGAAAGTAGCGATGAGTAAGAGAAACTGTTGTATTTGGGATTAAGAGTATTTCCCTTGGACAACCAGGATTAATAAATCTTATCTTCTAGTATGTATTTTGGGGCCTGATCAAGGATGGAGACAGGACAGGAAGTATTGCATTCCAGGGAAAGGAAAAAAAATAGACTGTTTACAGCCCTCTTCCCAATGACTAATTAGTACATAGGGAAACTTAAACTACTTCAAAAGTATTGAATGTTTATGCAGTGAGGTTTCAGGAAAACTATCGGATTGAGCGATCATCTGGAAAGTACAGTTTTTGTAAATTGATCTCTTGAAAAACAGTGGTGTTTCAAGATTTTTGGCAATGGATGTAAAACCACAGAACACATGACAATAACATCTTTCCTTTGCTCACTAGGAACAACACCCTGAAGAGGAACTGATAAAGTCCAAACAGGATGAAGTAAATGCAAGCTGGCAGCGTCTTAAGGGGCTTGCCCTTCAGAGGCAAGGAAAACTCTTCGGGGCAGCTGAAGTTCAGCGCTTCAACAGGTATGATCTTGGCTGGATCTGCAGAAGTGATGTAATATTTGTGGGGAAGTTTTCATCAGTTTCAGTGATGCATTGAACTGCCTACAGGATTATGAGCAGAGCTACTGTTGTCTGTTATTTTTTTGCTTTGCTCTTCCTCATGACTTGTTGAATGAGAACCTTGTTCTAGAATTACTTTAGAATAGTCATTCTGATTTAGCTTTTCAACACTTGGCAGTGTTGCTCATCCTTGCTAATGGCAGTTTTGCTTCCCTTTCCTCCAAGGGCTTTTTCCCCCCAGTTCTGTCCTAGATGAACCTTAAAAGGGGTGTTTGTTGTCAGATGGATGTCAGCCCAATTGTTCTGGGGGTCTTTGAGCAGGGTCTTTCTATTCTCATCTCTATCTGCAGCATTTTGAGATTAGTTGTAAGTCAGTCGGAAAAGTGTCCACAGTGGGAAATGGACCCACTGGGTGATGGTGCTCAGTGGAGCTATAATTCCTTGTTTGCATCTGGTGACACCGTCTGAATAATGGCCTGACAGTACACCTCAAAGGTTTTTTGAGATTTAAAAAATAAGTCTAGTTTTGTAGTTTTTTGTAGTTCTTTTTAATTTTTTTAAGGGATGATTGTAATTGGCTGCAGCATTTATTTACATGGGTTTGTGTGCCAGTACTTCTGGCATACGTACACAAAACATCCTGCTTTTTTCCTTTTTCCATACAAGATAGACTGCTTTCAATTTGCACTTTGTTTTGAAGGGATGTGGATGAAACAATCAGCTGGATTAAGGAGAAAGGGCAGTTGATGGCCTCAGATGATTTTGGCAGAGACTTGGCCAGTGTGCAGGCCTTACTGCGTAAGCATGAAGGTTTGGAAAGAGATCTTGCAGCTCTGGAAGATAAGGTACCCATACGAGATGCATTTTGCCTACCATTTAAATGAGGTAACGTGCTTGTAAAAGGCCAGAAGCTTATTCACTGTTTGTGACTGGGTTTAGGTTAAGGCCCTGTGTGCGGAAGCTGACCGTTTGCAGCAGTCTCACCCAGTAAATGCTTCTCAAATTCAAGTGAAACGGGAGGAGCTGATTGCCAACTGGGAACAGATCCGAACTCTGGCAGCAGAGAGACATGCTCGCCTTAATGACTCCTACAGGTAGGAATACAGTCATGCTGCGAGGACCTGTCTTCCTTATTCAAATTTGATGGAGGGCTCGTGGGAGAAGAAAGGTATGCAGGTTACAAAATTTTTGGATGATTCTGGTGTTTTCAGAAGCTGTCTTGTTCACCAAATTATATTTTACAATAACCTCTTGTAGTAAAATATTTATGTGATAAATACTTACACCTTTCGGTCATTCTTTGGATCAATTATGAAAATAGACACCTTGATGTTTTAGGACATTTGTTTTTTCTCCCATCTGAGTTTATACCGGCATTTTGAAGTACATTGTCTGACTGTGTTCCAGTTTTGGTGAAATTTTTTTTAAAATTTTTTTTTAATACACAGATTACAAATCTGTTCACTATGGAGTCCTTATGATTTTCTGTGAAGACTACAGTACAGTATATTGTTTGATGTATTGTCCTAGGCTAAATGAAGTACCTGTTTCTGTGATAGTTGCTTTGCTGCCGTGGAATATGTCTTCATCCAGTCATGTTTCTCATTGTCCATGAAACAATCTGTTAGGTCACTGTTGAGAAGCCATGCTAAAAAGGAACTTACTCTAATATGGTGGTCAGTTTACGTCTTTTCTGGTTTTGTTTTTCTGCTGTTTGTTCCCTCCCATGATGTAAGATTTATGGTGATGGAGACCCACGCAAGTGATCATTCTTCATTTGCCTTCCCTATCATAATCTCTTCAGATCAATTAACAGCAAATTTAGAAGGGAAACAGAAACTGATCACTTTTGCTGATAAGTGTTAAGTACGTGCCAAAGGCAATAACTGTAAAGGTATACTGAATGTTTGCTTGTTTTAAGGCATGTGCAGGTGAAACTTTCTGTCAGTTCCCCACACACACTGTGCGATGTTTTTGTGACAGAAACAGTCCCCTGGGCTATCTTGAAACACTCTGCTTGAGAACTGCGTTTTGATTTCTGTTGTCTTCAACATACAGGCTTGTAGTTAGGAATATTCCTTTTACTTGCAGTATAAGTTATATACAAAACATGTCTTTGAGAAATTGATTCTGAACCTAGTGTTTTTCTAACTTTAAAAGGCTGCTTCTTTTGTTTGAGAGTGTATTTAGATATTTAATACTCTGATTGTATTTTGGTATTGTCTTGGTTTGTTTCTGTCTGAGGAACAGATTTTATGTTTGTAACCCTTTCTTTGGGGTAAGGATGGAGAAACTATGCAAAGAAATAATTCCCAACTGTTTTTTCTTTTGCTTTCCTAAGGCTGCAGCGCTTTCTTGCGGACTTCCGAGACCTCACCAGCTGGGTGACCGAGATGAAGGCTCTGATAAATGCTGATGAACTTGCCAATGACGTGGCTGGAGCAGAAGCCCTTCTAGATAGACATCAGGAACATAAGGTATGATGGTTATACAGCCAAATCCAGTCAGCAACCCTCAGTGATTGATTTGTATGTCTAGCACAGTCTCTGAGTCAGAAATGCTGCTTATGTATCACTGGAATCCTTTGATCGTGCAGCTAACTCAGCGCTAGATTGCTGTCCTGATTTATTTTCACTTTATTTTTTGATAGTAGATGTACACTAATAAATATTTGAGAATGCTTATGATATTTTATAAAAAATAATTAGACCTGATAGCAGTCAGTTGGACTAATGACTGTTTAGTTCTCCATCATGAGGAATTGCTGTAAGTAAGCAGAAAGAGTGTAGCTTGAACCCAACCTTTAGTTTAACATATGAATTTATACTTCCCTTATCTGCATTACAAGGTAATACATTTCATTCTAGTGTTCATGTTAAGTGTGATGTATTTAAAGATAGTTGAATGTTTTTCATTCAGGTGTCCAGACTGTTGTCTCTGTTGTTGTAAATGGCAGTTTTCACATTCTGACACTCTAAGATAAATTTTGGTAACAGCATATTCATGTCCCCTTTCATAGGGAGAAATTGATGCCCATGAAGATAGCTTCAAATCTGCTGATGAGTCTGGCCAGGCTTTGCTTGCTGCTGGGCACTATGCTTCTGATGAAGTTAAAGAAAAGGTAAGTTGAGAGCAAGACCTTCTAGAATAATTTTTGTCTGTTTCTTCTGTGTCTCTTAGTTTAAGCCTTCATTTCTTGTTAAGGTTGTAAGGGGTCATCCCTCTAGGTTACAGGGCTGTTTTCATGTATTTAAGTAATGTGTGCTTTTCGTTCTCAAATTGGCAGTTTCTGCCTATCTATCAATGGGAACTATTAGTACTCTCTCTCAGGAGCGATAAGTATATCTTTCACCCAAAAAAAAAATGGGTTATCTGTTTATCTAAGTTTAGGTTTGCTAAAGTAAGTAGTATTTCTGAATTTTGATTTTCAGACTAATGGAGCCTCTCGTGAAGTCTGTATATTGAAACATTGATCAGTCAGACAGTTCAAATGCCATGGGAGTGGGCCAAAGAGATTTCAGAGGCTGAGAGAGCAGGATGGTTTGCTGAAGAGCTTTTATGAATAGGTCTGCAGTCAAAAAGAGTGGTTGTCCATTACATATCTCTGTGTACCTTTAATAGGGAAAAGGAGAGGTTTCTGACTGAAGTCAGAAGGTAGTAGCCACTACTCAAGCTCAATAAGCTGAGAAAAGGCTTGCCTGATGTCAGTAACAAGAGAATGATTCTTTACACGGGAAGTAATTTTCAGTCCAGTGACCGCTTTTTTAGTCAGAACTTGATTTACGTTGAAATGGAAATGAACCAGAGTGTTAAATAAAGTTACTCTATATTCCTCTTCCCAATCCATTAGCTGACCATCCTCTCAGATGAAAGATCTGCCCTGCTAGAACTATGGGAGCTTCGCAGGCAACAGTATGAACAGTGCATGGACCTGCAGCTTTTCTACAGAGATACCGAACAAGTTGACAACTGGATGAGCAAACAAGAAGTGAGTGTTTATCTTTTGAACTCTCCAGATTTTCATTTCTGGCTGGTCTTCTCTAGACCTAAGCAGTTGGTGTTTATTAGCGGCAGTGACTGCCACTAGACATGTGCCAGCAAGAAGGGTGCTGTGCAGTTATTCGTCTGACTGCCCAAACTGCTACGATGACTTTCCATCTAATGGTGAAACTATTAGTTGTGGCAGGCTGAGACTGTTGTGGCTTGAGACTGCTTTTATATGTGTTAACTCAACGTTAAATGCTGTTCGAATAAGAAGCTAAAAAGAATTATTCAGCACCTTTTGGCTGTCAGAGGCGTGCAGGGAACACCATCCCAGTATATCTTCCTTTACTTTTCAATAATATCTTACGGTAGGAAGTGTCACTGGCCATGCCTGAATTGACTTAGAGCAGCTGAGCATGGAAACATGAAAATAACACATCAATGACATGTTTCTGTCCTTACTTTAGGCATTTCTGCTGAATGAAGACCTTGGTGATTCTCTGGATAGTGTGGAGGCTCTTCTAAAGAAGCATGAAGACTTTGAGAAATCCCTAAGTGCCCAAGAGGAGAAAATCACAGTAAGACATTTACATTAGGTGATCACTAAATGGGCAAGAAATAAAACAAGTGAATTTGTTGACTGGGGAGGAGGCTGCTGCAGGATGACAGAGAAGGATGGGGTTCGCTCTGCGGAATGATCCACTGTTTTTGTGAGATGTATCATCTCTAAATTATGGAAAATAGTGCAAAAGGTAGGATAGGGCTCAACTGCTGCCTTGGAGAGCTGAGTAACCGTGTGCTTGCATATCATGCCAGCACACGTGTCGATGAAGATTGTCAAAAATCTGCACTCTTCCACATGTAAGATGATTGTACAGATAAAAAAGG
The DNA here is from genome assembly GCA_013399095.1 of Psophia crepitans. Classification (NCBI taxonomy): domain Eukaryota; kingdom Metazoa; phylum Chordata; class Aves; order Gruiformes; family Psophiidae; genus Psophia; species Psophia crepitans. The sequence continues at coordinate 349,379 of VWZZ01001807.1, read as the reverse complement.
GTGTAACAATAGCCATCTTAATGGCTTTATTTTAGTTTTACTGTGATAAATTTTTGAGAATTAATCTACTAAGTAAACTTGCACAAATCTCTATTACAAAGTTTTACTATACCAAGTAAATGAAAAACTGTTTTCTCTTTAGGCTTTAGATGAGTTTGCTACTAAATTGATTCAGAATAACCATTATGCCATGGATGATGTTGCTACACGCAGAGATGCTGTAAGTATCCAAAATAGATTTGGACTGTAGACTTTAAATCATGTTCTGCTTTTTTATTGTAAATGGTGTGACTACAATATAGGATAAGTCAGGGGAGCTCTCCCAAAAGTATGGATACAAGCTTGAAAAATTTAAAAACCTTTACTTCTATTCCAGCTGCTGAGCCGCCGAAATGCCCTTCATGAAAGAGCTATGTACCGCCGTGCTCAACTGGCAGATTCTTTCCATCTGCAGCAGTTTTTCCGAGACTCTGATGAGCTAAAGAGTTGGGTTAATGAAAAAATGAAAACTGCAACAGATGAGGCATACAAGGTAAACACAAAGACAAACGTTTGAGTAATTGTAAGGCAATACCAGGCTTAATGTAATCACTTGAATGATATGAAGCAGTGGCAACCAAAATGTTGCTGATGGTAGGCAGTAGTAATGGCAACAGGAGAAACTGTCATTTCTGCCTGACCTGAAGGGGATTTTCACGTCATGCTGTAATCACGCTTATTTGATAGCTCAAGCGTTCTGATTAAGGCATATTTTTGGCACCAAATTCTCTGGTGTCATCTTGGCATGTATACGACTGTAGTCTAACTTCTAACAATTCTTCAGAGACGTATAGATAATGATTTTGGATTGAAAGGTTCTTTTTCTGTCTTCATCTGTAGGATCCATCAAACTTGCAAGGTAAAGTTCAGAAACATCAGGCTTTTGAAGCAGAGCTTTCTGCTAATCAGAGTCGTATTGATGCACTGGAGAAAGCTGGGCAGAAGTTGATTGATGTCAACCACTATGCATCTGATGAAGTGGCAGCTCGCATGAATGAAGTTATCAGCTTGTGGAAGAAACTTCTGGAGGCCACTGAGCTCAAAGGTATGACTTGCTCAGAAAAATACAGGCAATTCCTTTTCTAGAGAGTTCAGCTGTGAGAAGACAGGAAGTGGGTTATTGAAGTGGAAAACTTAAATCATCTTTTCCTCTTTTTCTCTTGCCATTCTGTCTCGATCAGGTATAAAATTGCGTGAAGCCAATCAACAGCAGCAATTCAATCGCAACGTGGAAGACATTGAGCTGTGGCTGTATGAAGTAGAGGGACACTTGGCTTCTGATGATTACGGTAAAGATCTTACTAGTGTTCAGAATCTTCAGAAGAAACATGCCCTGCTAGAGGCAGATGTTGCTGCCCATCAGGTAAGGGATATAATTTTTCTTCCTGCCCTTTCAGATCTGCTCACTCAAAAGTATTCAGTCCAGAGACCTTAGCAGGTCTGTTTATTTGTATTTTTTTGTAGCTTTGGTGAAACTTAAATTGTACGTCTCTAAGAACAATAGTCTTCGTGACTTTGACAAAAATAAGCTTTGAAAAAGTAAAATAAATCTGTACTGTGACTTGCTGACAGCACAGCATTGTTTTGGGCTGTGAATGCCAACTTGAAAAGGTGTGCTGTGCTTTGCGTGGGAAATAATTGCCCCTTAGACTCTCCGTTTGCAAACAGCTTATTCTTGTTTGTTTTGTTTTCATATAGCTCTAAGAAATAGGAGGGGAGGGAGGACAGTTTTTAAATATAGAACTTTATGTCAAATGGTTTCTTCGTTTGTAAGTGATCTTTAGGGGAATTAAATCCATGGCAAGAAAATCAATATCTGGGTTCCCACAGCTAGAATGATCAGTTGTTAACGACTGAAAAATGGTTTACCTAGCCTAGAGAAGCACATCTGTAAGGTTAATGTAATTTCAAGAATCTTTTGTTTATGTTATGAAATTGACAGGTTAAAACAAATAACATTTACATTAATGTATTGAATATTATCCAGAATTATTACCAAAATCACTGCACTGGCAGTGTGCAGCTGAGGTACTCAGCTTCTGTCACAATATAACTTACTAGCTGAGACCTGAAAATGTTTTCAGTCACTGCAGCCACCTTACAGAAATTCTGACATAATGCTATTGCTGAATTAATTTTAGGATCGTATAGATGGCATTACCATCCAGGCACGCCAGTTCCAAGATGCTGGGCACTTTGATGCTGACAATATCAAGAAGAAACAAGAAGCTTTAGTAGCTCGGTATGAAGCTCTAAAGGATCCTATGGTAGCTCGCAAGCAGAAACTTGCGGATTCTCTTCGCCTGCAGCAGCTTTTCCGTGACATTGAGGATGAAGAGACCTGGATTAGGGAAAAAGAACCTATTGCAGCTTCAACAAACAGAGGTTGGTCCATCCCAATATCACCAGGATTTAAATGTCAGGATTACTCTGTTATAACTTCCCTCTTTATGGAACATTCCATGGAAATTTCTGGAATGTTTCTCATAATTAACGTTGCCTGGAGTTACATATTTGCCATCACCCATGGTTCTTTAACTGTTACGTTACTTCTGCAATTCCTATGGGTAACTTTAGTTTTCATAGTGCTCTGACTTCATTGTGATAATGCTTACTCTGCAAGTTTGTCCAGCACTGGTTGCAGCTGCCTTGAAATCTTTGTTTAGTCTAATGACTCTGAATTAGCTGATTAACTATTTTATATTTTTCAGGCAAGGACTTAATTGGTGTCCAGAATCTACTAAAGAAACACCAGGCTTTGCAGGCAGAAATTGCAGGCCATGAGCCCCGCATTAAAGCAGTCACACAGAAAGGAAATGCTATGGTGGAAGAAGGTATGTCTCGATGTTGTGGGGTTAGGTTTTTTTTTTTAACTCTTTCAGAAATCTGTAAGTCTTTGTGCTGGACTTTGTTCTCTGGCCCCGTACAATTAAGAATCTCCTGTCTATTTTTATCCAGGCAATAGACAGGTACCTGCTAGCAGGATGAACTCCTGATTATTCTTTCACCTGAAAATAAAAACAGATTCCTTGATGAGAACCTGTCATGGTTTTCACAAATCTCCATCTGGTTTTGACAAACACGTATGAGCCCTGTATTCAGCAACTTTGTCCCTGTGATATTTAGTCTCCACTTAAAAATCTATTAAAGGCTTGTATCTGAGATATATAATCATGATATGAGAGAGAACCCTCCACAAAGACAGTAAGTCATTCCTACTTTTAAATAAGTATGCATCTTTATTTCTGAGTGGGGGGTATTAACACCAGAATACTAAAAAAAAAAATCCCTGATTCCAGGATTCAAAATTCAAATCAGAAATAGCATTTGTCTGCTGTCAAAACTTGGCCACTAGAAAGAGATGACCTTTCCTGTTTCATCACTGAGAAGAAAGAACTGTTATGTGGCTTGGTTTGTTCTTAATGATTTGAATATTCCTAGTAGAGCCTGACTGATAGGTACAGTGATTTTCAGTCTGAGGCAAAAGAACAAGCTGAGTTGTGCTTTCATTATTCTAGTCAGAATAGGCTACATAGGTGTAAATGGGTCTAATTTCTGTGACTTTCAAGAAGTACAAGTCATCTTTTAGTCTGTATTACTTGATCTCCTGAAGTTCTTCAGTTCTCTTTCCTTCTGTTACCTAGGACATTTTGCAGCTGAGGATGTGAAAATCAAACTCAATGAGCTAAACCAAAAATGGGACTCTCTGAAAGCTAAAGCATCTCAACGTCGACAAGACCTAGAGGATTCCCTGCAAGCTCAGCAGTACTTTGCTGATGCTAATGAGGCAGAATCCTGGATGAGGGAAAAGGAGCCCATTGTTGGAAGTACAGACTATGGAAAAGATGAAGACTCTGCTGAGGTATTTGAGACTGTTTGAATCAATTTTGCATAAAACCAGCAAGGATTTGTCAAATGGTAAAAAAAAAAAAGAGCTCTGCTAATTTCAGGATTCTTAACAAAAAGGGCAGAAGAGTCTTGCATCAAGCTGAATTTTGACTCTGAGTCAAAAGAGGACAGTTTTTCCTGTGACTTAGTTGTTATCGCACATGAAATTTTGCTGTTGAGTATATTAAACCAGTTGCAAGGAAACCTTACATTTATATTCTGTCTATTACAGTTTTGTCAGGTTTTTTTTAAAGTATAATGAGACTAATATCAGCAAATTCCTCATGTGATGTTGCATTTGAGTACGAGTCTGGTTTTCAGTAGTTCATCGGACTGGAAGTCACTTTTTGTCTAGAGTTATTTTACTAGTATCATTCTGCAGTCAAACACCACATCCTGGACACTGCTGACTGACACCTCATCAAAATGAGGTGCAGTTTGAAGGCATACTTTGAAACGTAATGCTATTTCCAGAGTCATACATGGTATTCCTGGTCAGAACAAAAGAATGTTCATGAGATAAGGTAGAGGAAAAGCACCAGAAGCGTTTGGACCACTATCTAGCCTGCCAATAAATAAAGTGGTTATTCTCATGAGAGTCACAAGACTGGCAGCTCTGAAAAACCCACATTCCCTGTGTATGGAGCTGAAGTATGTATTTTAAGCAGAGTAGTATTTGTAAAATGGCTAGGTGTACATGATGTTTTTTATCATTTGCTTTCAGGCTCTTCTGAAGAAACACGAAGCTTTGATGTCTGATCTTTCCGCTTACGGCAGTAGCATACAGGCGTTAAGGGAACAGGCCCAGTCATGCAGGGTAAGGAAAGATGCTAATTGTGTTGCTGAAATTCTTGGGTCAGCAGAAGGTAAAGAAAAAGCTTAATAACAGTTGTTTTTAAGAACTTATTGCAGGCTGTACTTGATTTCCTCAAAAAATTTAGTGACCTGTTTTAATAACCATAATAGACAGCTGTGTTGCGTTGAAAGAAAACAGTACAATGTGGTGGTTTTCAAGGTTTGAGCCCAGACAGCATCTAAAACGTGTCTGTCTGCATTACATTATTTCAACAAAAATCATTTTAAGTAGCTTTAACTACGGCTGAAGTATTTTTAGGACAACGACATTGATTGTAATAAACATGGAACAACTCATTTTTCTTGTGCTCCTTCTTTGTTAGCAACAAGTTGCTCCCACAGACGATGAAACTGGGAAAGAGCTTGTTCTGGCACTCTATGATTACCAAGAGAAGAGTCCCCGGGAGGTGACTATGAAAAAGGGAGATATCCTCACCTTACTCAACAGCACTAACAAGGTATGCTCTTGCCCTCCAGTTTGCAGAGCTGCTTAGCTCACGTGGTGGTGTGTGTTCTGCGGAGTGTTTTTTTGGATTTGTTGTTTTGAATAAGAGCATTCAAAGAAGTTGAAATTGCACATTTAGTCCATATTCCCATTCAGCACCTTAGCATACCTCTTCAGCTCATTCTCATGACTCCTCTATGGCTGCCAGCTTCTCAAAGTCAAATAAACAACTTATGCCATAGGGCATGTGTCTGTGAGAAAGCTTATTTCCCTACTGTTGAGGAATTTTTAACCTAACACAAGGGAGACAAGGAATTAAGACCTAGAGGTCTTCAAAGAGACAGTTTGTTTGAATGATCTCCATAAAAAGAGCAAGCTGTTGTGAGCATCACTGTCTTTCTAGTGTTAATAGAAGTCTCTAATTGGCAGCTTTCAGTTGCTCAGCATCTTTTATGCTTGGTGCACAGTGGTGATTTTACTTTTTGTTGTTGTCTTTCTAGGACTGGTGGAAAGTTGAGGTTAATGACCGTCAGGGCTTTGTACCAGCTGCCTATGTGAAAAAACTAGATCCTGCCCAGTCTGCATCCCGAGAGAATCTGCTGGAAGAGCAAGGCAGCATAGCATTGCGACAGGAGCAAATTGACAACCAGTAAGATCTAACTGATGAGATACGACACCCATCCAGCATTTCCTGGCTTGGCCTTTGCCTTGCATATGCCAGAGGTTTAGGTTGATGCCTCGTAATGCTAGGGAGTAATTAACTGGAACAAAACGAGGGGCTGCTCTACCAAGGGCACCATATTGAGTAGTTTTATTCTTATTCTAGATTTTCTTGTTGCTTTTCCCATTTTTTAACTGTAAAACTCATGATGCTAGAGCTCAACTTGCTGTCTGACTTCAGTATTTTACGTGTTCCTTTTGTTGTTGTACCTAACAACTTAAACTTGTTTGTGAGTTACATCTGTCCTAAGCAACTCTTGTATTTGTAGTCGTCACTTCTTAATGTGTGATCTGTTTTGAAAATCTTTCTTAAATTTGGCTATATAAAGTACAGTACCCTCCCTATACAGGGCTGCCTCTGGAGGTGACCTCCTTAGGAGCTGCGACTACTTTGGTGCTAGCTCATCACTTTATTTCTTGAAATGTGGTACCATTACTTGTTGCCATTACGTGGGCTGATGTGTGGCCCCCCCTTGTTTTCTTTTTTTGTTTTGTTTTTTTACCTTTTAAAAGAGGAGCATGCTTTTGCAAATAGAGAAAACTGCGTGTCTGCTTGGTAATGACCTCCTAAAGCACGTGGTAGTTGTAGATTAGTTTCAGGCAAGGACTGTGGGTGATAGCTGTGAGCTACTGCCTCATCTTATCAAACCACTTGGAAGCAAAAGCTGAAAGTTTTGTGCCTACTCCCATCTGTTTGCACAGCTACACTGTCATTCTACATGAGAATTTCTTCCCACTCAGTTGTTTTGAGTCACCAGTTGTTACAGTGACATAGAATAATTACGAGCGTTATTTCTAGAACTAAAAAAAAAAAACAAACCACCAAAATAAACAAACAAAAACCCCACAAACAAAACCCAAACCAAAATAATAGAAAAGCTGTACCAGTAAGACGAAAGGATACTGGAAAATTGTGACGTGTTCTTCAGAATTTTAATAGTGTGTAACTTTCTCTGTGGGTTTGCATGCTGCTTCTAAGAACTAGAACAGGGGTACCTTATTTTTGAGCCAAGGAGAGGGGACCACCCTTCAGTTTTCAATCAAATGGCACAACAGTCAGGAAATGAGGAGACCTTATAGAGAGAGTTCAACTGTACTACCAAGGTTTTCTTATGTGAATTGTACTCCTGGTCTGATTTGCTTTGTTTGCTTCTGAATGATGCCTAATTTTCTCCATTTAAATGTGAACTCTTAACCATCTCCTACCACAGACAACCCATGGATGGAGCTGCTGCTTTCATTATTTTTGTTAATCTGACTAATTTTTTGCATGCATTTGCTGTGCTCCCTCTGTCTGTGCAGGACTCTCATAACTAAGGAAGTCGGCAGTGTATCTCTGCGTATGAAACAGGTCGAAGAACTGTGAGTAGGATTAGCCCTTTCTAAACCATGCTGTCTTCATACTGTCACTGTTCATTCTCCCTTTGTTTGTTTCTTTCTTTGGGAAAGCTGCTCCAAAGAGACACAAAGGAAGCAATTTCTGCAATGTGAATTATTTTAGTTTAGATGAGCGTCGTGGTATGTGTTTCATGTGTTCTTTATAGTCAGCCAGCTGCTTAGCTTGTTGGTCACCTCTGCACTGCTAAATTGGTTGATGATGTTATTTTCCATTATGTGGATTTTGCTTACCAAGTGAGGCTTTAGCAATATAGAAGCTGTTTTCTTTAAAGAGCATCTCTTGTTTTTTCTGAGGTGCATATATAAAGACTAATTTGTTAATATAAAGATAGAAAAAATACTTGTACCAAGTATTACGTCATATATTAATGCCTTAGAGTTTGGGAAGGGTGGGGTTATAGCTTATCATATAAAGTAACGTTCGTGCTGGGTAGGCAGAAAGCATTAGTTTGTTTACATAGGATGGTGGTTTTCTATTATAACATTAATTTAATTTTCAAACTTGTGTTCATGTCTCCCGTAAAAAATACCAAGTTTGCATTATGGTCTTGGAAGTTGCTGGGAGAGCCAAAGCAGTAGTGTTCATTGACTGTGCCTGACTGCCTTTTCATAGAGAATATATTTCTTGAGAATCAAAAGTGACAGTACTATATTAATCTCTGAAGACTACAACAACTTTGAGGGAAGGTCTGCCTCTAAATGAATTTGCCCCAGATCGTTTATGAGCTTCACAAATATTTAATACCTAAAATTGTATGCTGAAGTGAACATCTGCAGTAGGGATGGGCTTCGAAACAGTGTTTTTCTGCATGCAGTAGCTCGTTCAAGTCAGGGTAGAAGGTTTCCATTCAAACCTAATACAAAAGATTCTTAGTTTCTTTTTATCCAGCCTTAAATCAGGATAGACAGGAAACTACAAGGTCTCTGCTTCCATGAAAAGACTTAAGTTGAGCCCAAAGTATCAAGGATTTTCTTCAACAGACTCTGTCACCTCTGAGGAGTTGCTTAGGAAAATGCTGCATTGTTGAACTCTTCAAGCTGGGAGGTGTAATTAATTGCTCAATGTTTGCTTGTGTGCTCCAAGGTGGGAAATGAAAACGTTATAAGGCTGCCCTTTGCCCATGTGAGGCCCCTGCAGGTATCTTAGTAGTGTCTTATGTTATTTGCTTTAATAACATCAAAATGAATATCTTCATGGCCTAATGATGAGAATTGGTTGCTGCTGATGATCAGTGCAGTAGACCAATGTGTAATCTTATTTAGGATATAAAAAAAGCTATCCAGATGCCACTAAAATATCTCATCTTCCGGAAGACTTAAAATAGAGTAACAGTAGAATGGGTGTTAAGAGCGTGGCTTTTCTGAGTGTAGGTTCTTTAAAAACAGTCATTATGCATTGCTGGAGAGATCTGCAGTTCAGTATCAATGACTGTAAAACTTCTGATGGCTTTTTTCAGCAATAGCTTGGGAAAGATCTTGTAGGGATCATCTGTGTCTAGCTGGTGACCAGGAATCAAATAGGAGACATCAGTCATCTTGTGGTTTTAAATAAATGGCTGGTCTTTTGATGTTTATTTGTCTGTTCAAACCAATTTAAACACTTTAGAGGTTTTACTTTGCATTTATTCTAATGTTGACAAGGAGAATATTGTTGGGAATTCCACAGATATGAAAACAGTGTATGTGAAATGAGTTTCATGGATTTCTCAGTTGAATATAGTTATGTTACTGAAGAAATAACACCTGTTTTTAAACATTCAACTGAATTTGCACTGAATAATGGCAAGGAAAGACATTTATGTCCAGTAGCTGGGAGGCTAGTGGTTTTTAATAATCTGATGGCAAACTTCATGTACTACGGGAAAAATACCTCTTGGAAAGTCAGACCCTATGGAGTCATTCCTGCACTGCAGTGCTGCTGTAGCTGAAAAGTCTACCCTGACCTAAGGCGTGATTTGGATTTGCTTTTGCCCAGTGAGGTGTTACATGTGGAAGGTCTCATTTTGGTGTGCATATCCATGCAGAGGAGAAACATGTACAGCTTAAATTTATCTGATTATGTACAAGTAGATAATTTGGTGAAGGAACAGCATGTAGACTGCAGGGATTTTCCACATCCTGAGTGGTACCAGAACTTAGTAAATTAATGTTGACTCTGCTCACTTCTGACTGCCCTCTGCTTTCCTCTTCTCCTTGTTCCAGGTATCACTCTCTTCTTGAGCTGGGAGAAAAACGTAAAGGCATGCTAGAAAAAAGCTGCAAAAAATTTATGCTTTTCCGTGAAGCCAATGAGCTTCAACAGTGGATCAATGAGAAGGAAGCTGCACTCACAAATGAGGAAGTAGGTGCTGACCTGGAGCAGGTGGAGGTGCTACAGAAGAAATTTGATGACTTTCAGAAGGTATATTGTAATGCTGCATGATGTGTATGTTGGTTCTGGTCTCTCCCCTCAGGCTTTCTGATCAGATGTCTATGATAATTTTTCATAACTGAGGAGGAAACATAACTTTGATTGGAAATATGGTATATAGACTTTTTTTGAATTTTGTTTTGTGAGGATAGAGGGAATCTATCCTCACTGCTATTCAGAAGTCTTCAGTTTGATTACAGTCTCTAGGTTGCTATATGCTTCCCAGCTCCTGGAGAACTGAAATTCTCTTTTCAACAAACTCAAATAGAGAACCTGCCAAGCTTCAGAGGAATTTCATTTTGTGTAAAGCATCACCTTCAGTTAAGCTATTGCTCTCCCTTTTTGTTGAAAGAAAAGATGCATTTTAGATGCCATTGTAGAGTTTTTCCCAAGATAGGAAAAAAATAATTCTCTGCTTCAAAATGCTGGTAGGGTTTCAGTTTTATTTTTTTCTCCCAATATTTGCAGTACTAGTTTGTTGGGTGTTCTCAGTTTTGGGTTGGTTTTTCTTCCTTTGCATGAGGTGTGAAAGAATTGCTTGGGCAGATGTGCTTTCTCTGTCCACTTTGGTAAGATACTGAGCACTGAAATGTGAAAATGCCTGGCCCTGCACACTGGAGAAGAGACTGCTTTGGTAGTTCTGTGGATGTTATCATGTTTACAGCTTGAAAGTTGGCTAACAAGTGATTTAAGCCAATGTAATATTGTAGGTGAGAAGATGATACCAGTTACTGAATTTAGGATCTTTTAAAATAAACTGATTGAAATTAAAATGTACCACCTATTAAAACTTAAATGCAGTTTTTCCACTACTTCTTTTTTAAGCAGGTTCCCTTTCTGCTTTATAGAAAGCTCGCTGTCAAGCTGTTTGACTGGAAGTGTATAAGTGTCTGAGTAAAATTACTTTTTAAGCTGGCCTTTTAGCTTTATTCCTGCAGTAATATGGATGATAGCTTTTGATCTTCGAGTGGTAATGTTGTATACCTGGCAGTTTAAAAGTGTGTTCCATTCCTGATTGTTAATTAACTTTCTGTATGGAAAGTCTGAGAGTGTGTTTGTTCAATCGATCGATGCTCGACACTGGCAACTGGGTTTTCTTGACATAGACCCTCACGCGTTGTATATTCACTGATAACTGCAAAGGTCAAGTATGCTGAGTGCCTGCTGCATACAAACCATCTACTTCTTGGCACCCCTGTGGTGCAAACTTGTTCCACATGTTTTGCTTGTGTGAATGTTAATGCTGTGATATTTTACTGTTCTGTGCAGGATTTAAAAGCTAATGAGTCACGTCTGAAGGACATAAACAAGGTTGCAAATGACCTGGAGTCAGAAGGGTTGATGGCAGATGAAGTGCAAGCAGTACAGCAACAGGTTCGCTTTTCTTCTGACTTAGTCTAATCCTCTTGAGAAGCAAACAACCTTCTTCTTTCTTTTGTCTGTTGTCTTCCACTTTGTGTGTCATTGCAAGATTCTAGCTGTTCATTATTGCTCTCTGGTTTGAACATACTGGTATTCTAACCAGAGATACTCAATGCCTGTTCTGTAGTGTGGCCACCATGAGGGTACCCTTTGAATTGTTTCTTTTTAAATAGTGCTATAGCAAATGGCACCATCAAACAGAAAAAGAGCTCTAGGTTGGTTTTTTTGGAGTGGAAGGTCTTGAAAATAATAGTAAAGGTCCTGGAGAATCCATGCATTAGCTTTGCTTCATGCAAATTTGAAATGTCAGCCTTCATTTATTTGAAGGAAAGATGGTGAGGAATGCTAGGGAAAAAGAGAAATAAAATAGAGTTCAGCTTATGGCAGAGAGGTTTGGGGTTTTTTTTTAGTAACGTACCTATTTTTTTCCCCAGCTTTTCACATACTTGTGCTATTTCTGTAAATAATTGTATCCTTGCCAACAGAGTATTGAAGCAGCTTGTTTATTTTCTGAGCTCTGAGATGATGCATTGCAGTAGATGGTTGTGTAGGCAAACTCCCATTTCTGCTACATGTTTAGGTTGTGCAAGCACTATTTGGCGTAATGACATGCTGGTAACTGATTTGTAGAAGAAACGTTCTCAAATACAGTAAAAGTGTTCTTTGTATTAGAAAATAACAAGTTGTTTCTTTCTGTTTGTCCCTTTTTTCCTTTGCAGGAAGTCTATGGTATGATGCCCAGGGTAAGTGTTAATTCCTGAGACAGTGCGGCAACTATAACAGGTTTGGGATGTACAAGTAGTTCAGCCATAATTGTAGTCCATTTCTATGAAGGAACTCAATAATGACTTCGAAGGGACATGAAAAGATTATCTTCTCTTTGATACCTTTATTTCCTGAGTGTCTTATCCCTCATCACAAATGGATGCAGAGCACGATAATCCAAGATGGCAGAAATACTTCCTTGTAAAAATTTACTTTTGTTGAGGATTGAATATGAAAAACTTTCAAAGAATTTTTATTATAATCTGATAGTTTCAGATCTTGCTTCCTATTTAAAGCTGTTTCTTCATGTTTTTGAACAGGATGAAACTGATTCTAAGACAGCCTCTCCTTGGAAGGTAGGTGTCATTACTTAGTAGCACGCAACAGGAAAGTAAAACACAAACTACAGCACATCATCTTTTTTAGACCTTACACCTTGTCATATACCCTTTTTCTTTTAATTCCCCTCCCTCTTTTTTAAGGGCCGTTGACAAAGTGATTTCAGTGGTGTCATAGTCTCAGCAAGTGTTTGAATTGGTATTGATTTAGGGTTAGTGAGTTTCATTTGAGTTTGTTTGTTTACTTTAACAAGGCTGTTGGAAAAATGTGCTGAGTGTTCAGCAGGAATTCACCTTCATATACTTGCATACAGATTGAGTATATTAAGATGTCATATAGGTACTACTCTTTGCTTTCAAAATAAAAGCCATCTAGAACAAGTCAAGCAACTATGTCAGCTCTCTGTTTGCGGGTGTGATTAGGCGAATAACTGAGACAGTTTCCAACAGAATTGCTCGAACTGTAGAAATTGCCAATAGTCCGTTTTTTACCTTTCTACTGCAAAGCTCTGTTTTGTTTTGAGCTTGTACTATAAGCCTGATCCCAGTTTTTATACCAGTGTTTTTAGGTAGTACCTGACCCTAGATGTGAAATAGTCCCTGCTCACTTAGCATGCATTCATTTTTTATGTAGCCAGCAGAAAGAAATGTTTTTATTCCTGAAAGTCAAAGCCATTTATGTCCATATCCCTTTAGTAAGGAATACGTGTAGCAGTACCTTTGTCTGCCATTGTTCATCTCTAGCTCAGTTCCTACAATAGTTAGAAGGCGGCTTTCTCCATTCATTAGTGGCTTGCAATGGAATAGCTGTCACCTGCTGATGCACAAAAATATTGTTAATATTTTTGACATTATCCATCCAACATTGTGCTTTTCTTTAGTATTTCATTCCCATGTTCCATGTCTCTCATCCTCCCTCTTAAACTTAAAGCCGCTTGTACATCTTAAGTTTTGTGACACTGGGAAAGCCAGTTAAGTATGCAATGCTTTGGCAGCGTTGTGATAATGCAGCTGTGTCAACAAGAATTGGTGATGTTTTTAGATATTTTTTTTTGCACAGATTGTACACATGTATGGTGAATCCTAACAGTCTCACAGTAACTTAGCAAACCAAGTTCTTCCCTGTGTGTATCTGCAAAGGGATGAATTTTGCAAGTAATCCATCATAGATTGCATGTTGGAAGGAATTGGTGATTGTTTTTCTAACTAGTCTTCAGCAATTCTGATGATGATCTAGAAATACCTGAATTAACTATTAAGCTGATTTTGCCAAAAACTATGCCAAGAGTTAAACCATTTGAGTGATTTTTGGTTTGGTTTGGTTTTTTTCCAATTCCCTTGATTAGGGGTTTGGAGGTTTTTAATTCACTTATTGAATGTTGACTTTACATTTTCTCTTTTCTGTCTTTATTAAGACTAGTACTGTTTGTTTCAACCTACACTAACATGGTAGTACTCACTTGTAAACTTCTAACTGTTCTTACTCTGATCTATAATAGCACAGGTAATGCAACTAACTATTCTTAGTTGCTTTGGTAATTTACTTGCATTGATTTTCTTATTGTTTGCTTCTCTGTCTCATCTTAAACTGTATTCAAAACACTGGTTTAAAAAATATCTAAAAAGTAAAGAATTCAACAGTTTTCCTTGAAACCTTTATAATCTAGGGTGTTTCTTTCTTCCTACATTGTTGTAGAGTTATATTTTACAAAATCTGGTTTTGACCCAGGCTAATTCACTATGGATTTTAAGGAGGTTTTTTTAGTCTGATTTTTGGCTCTGACTGGTATGGAGTTGACTTTAATGCAACATTTCTTTTTTTTTATTTCTGCCTTTTCATACAGTCTGCACGTTTGATGGTACACACAGTGGCAACCTTTAACTCAATCAAGGTAACAATACAACTTTTTCTGAGCTGATTTAAAAGCTGAGAATGGTTTTGTTTACCCTCCTTTTCCGTACTCTTTGTCTTTCTTTAATCTGTATAAACCCTTTTGAAACAACTTATTGAAAGAAGAGTTGAAGTATTGACATATACAGTATTTGCTTCTCAGGTTGCATCAATATCTTGTTATATATCTAAAATAATTTGGTTTTAATCTCAGGAGAAACCCTTAAATTTATTTTATTTAACTAGGCTACTTGAATTTGTGCATTCTTCTGGAATTAAGCAGAATATAGTAACCTTCATCTGTTAAAAAGTCAAGACTGGATTTATCTTACTGAGACTTGAAGAAGTTTATATACTGTAAAAGAAAGAAGCGTAGCTATTTTAGGAACTTAAACTGCATTGCTCTCAGTATTCTCTCAGTAGACCCCTGAAATAAAGCCTATAAGAATGGAGATGAAGAAAGGGTCATTGGCATGTTGTTTGCAAATGTCAGCAGAATGAAGAAGGTGTGGATAAACAGAGTGAACAAAATGTTACCGGTTACAGAAGTTTTCTGTTTGACTTCTGTGTAAACAGAAGAGCTATAAAACTATGGTCTGCAATATCAGTGGGGTTTTTTGTGTTTTTTGATTTGCAGGAGCTGAATGAACGCTGGAGGTCTCTGCAGCAGTTAGCAGAGGAGCGAAGCCAGCTCTTGGGCAGTGCCCATGAAGTCCAGAGATTCCATAGGTGAGGTGTTTGTATCATATATTGTCTTAATTCAATAAAATACTTTGTCTGTAAGAGTTCTAAAACACAGTGGGACCTATTCTAAACAAATCATACTTCAACGCCCAGTTTGCTCCATGGAAGTTGGACCACCAGTGATCCAACAAGGGTTCTTTCTAGTCTTCCTAGAAGAAGACTTGTCAACATAAAAGCGTGAAATTGCTGTGGGCTTGGGAGATCTGGACTACTGTTCTATTTTGCCAAAGTTCACTTGTGTCATCTTGGGAAGTAATTTAACAGAACCATCAACTACTTGAGCTTCTCTGGAAATCTGTGACCTGCCAGGTATCAGAGATCCTACTGTCACTTTCATTTTAATTCTCATTTTGCCTTCCTTTTGCTCAAACCAGAGATGCTGATGAAACCAAAGAATGGATAGAGGAGAAGAATCAAGCATTAAATACAGACAACTACGGACATGACTTGGCCAGTGTGCAGGCTCTGCAGCGCAAACATGAAGGCTTTGAGAGAGACTTGGCAGCTCTTGGAGACAAGGTGAGGCTGAGGAGGACAGCCCAAAAGCTTTGGTTTTATCTAGCAGAAATGATTGAACTATAGAAGAGATTCTTTTTGTCTCCATTGTGTTTATTTCCCTTTCTCTGATTCTAGGTGAATTCTCTTGGTGAAACTGCCCAGCGTCTGATCCAGTCACATCCAGAATCTGCTGAAGATCTCCAAGAGAAGTGTACGGAGTTGAATCAGGCTTGGAATAGCCTGGGAAAACGGGCTGACCAGCGCAAAGAGAAGCTTGGAGATTCTCATGACCTGCAGCGTTTTCTTAGTGACTTCAGGTGAAGATGCTATTCCCCTTCCTATTTATTTGTCTGTCTGGTATGTTGTTAGTGAAGTACATATGACTTACTGTTCCACAGGGATATTTCTGGGGAGGGTTCAAAAAGGACTGTTTTTCATGTTCTGACTTACTGAAGTGGAGGAAGGGAATAATTCTCTGTTAATGTGTGTTCACAGGGACCTTATGTCTTGGATCAATGGAATCCGGGGCCTGGTCTCCTCAGATGAACTTGCAAAGGATGTGACTGGAGCTGAAGCTTTGTTGGAAAGACACCAGGTATGTGAAAGATGAGAAGTGTATATTGTGAACATCAACAAATGTTTCTTTTTCTGACACTTCCCATTTAGAGTTCTGAGAACAGATCCCTTTCAGCTCTGCCATCTATTTATTTTAATAACGTGCCTCTGTACCTTGCAGGAACACCGCACTGAAATAGATGCAAGGGCTGGCACTTTCCAGGCTTTTGAACAGTTTGGACAACAACTTCTGGCTCATGGACACTATGCCAGCCCAGAGATCAAGGAGAAACTGGATATTCTAGAGCAAGAACGGACAGACCTAGAGAAGGCCTGGGTCCAGCGTAGAATGATGCTAGACCAGTGCCTAGAACTACAGGTACTCTGCTGCATCTTTAAAGAGCAAAATAATTTGAACTTTCATAAGAAAGCTTATTCTTTCATAGTGGTGAGCAATGCTCTTGGTCTGTCCTTCTCATGCTTTGGAGTTTTTTCTCTCTAGCTGTTTCATCGGGACTGTGAACAAGCTGAAAACTGGATGGCTGCCCGAGAGGCTTTCCTAAATACAGAAGATAAAGGAGACTCTTTAGACAGTGTGGAGGCGCTCATCAAGAAACATGAAGACTTCGATAAGGCAATCAATGTCCAGGTGAGGAGTGTAGCTGAAGTAAGGGGAAGATAGTTTTGGCTTTTCTTATGCAGATTATTAGTGAAAGTAGTTACTACCGTGCATGGCTTCTAAAGTTCAGTTCCAAATATTTAGCTATTTGGGATCTGCCGCAGAAGTTCAGGAGTGGCTACTGCAGACGGGGATGTATTGCACTGCCTACGGACAGTGTAGGAATACTGTGATGGGTATTTATTTAAATCTCTTACTGATTTGAATTTTTTTTTCTTACAACGCAAAAAGGTGTATTTTCAGTTCCTTGTAACACAAAAGCTGCCTACTTTTATTGAGACATCGTACTGCTGGAGCTTAAAGTTCAAAAATAATTTTTTCCTAAATGCCACAGGTGAAAGATGTCCTGAAGCTGAACTCTCCAGTCCTATAGAAGACAGACTTCCTTCACAGAGTCACACTTACAATAATGTGTATTTAAAGAAGGAAAAAAAAATCATGTTCCATTCCAGACCCTGCTCATCAGCTGACCCTAAGGAACCACAATTGTAACATGGTTTCTGTTTTTAATAGGAAGAGAAGATTGCTGTCTTACAGTCTTTTGCCGACCAGCTGATCTCTGCTGATCATTATGCAAAAGGAGTCATTGCTAACAGACGCAATGAGGTTCTGGACAGGTCAGTATTGCCCTGCTAGATGGGATGCAGATACAGACTGAAAAAGAATACGCTTGGGCAACATTTTGTAGCTGTTAAACATGATGCTGTGTGCAGTCCTAGGTTTGTGTTCAACATATGTATGTGACTACATACAGGTGGCTTCGTCTGAAAGCTCAGATGATCGAAAAGAGGTCGAAGCTAGGAGAATCTCAGACACTCCAGCAGTTCAGTCGTGATGTGGATGAAATAGAAGCTTGGATCAGTGAAAAGCTCCAGACTGCAAGTGATGAGTCATACAAAGATCCCACCAATATCCAGGTGAACGCGATTCTCTGCTCAAAAATCAAAATACAGATTTTAACTTTGAAAAACATACTCTGATTTGAAAAAATATGCTCAGGAATTCTTGTTCAGTGATAACAGAATTACACACCATGTTGGACATGGTCTCCCTTTAACAAGGAGAAAATGGAAGTTACATTATGCATGAAAGGAGACCCAAAATAGAACTCACTCAGCAATTATTGATGCATATAATTAATAATATATGTGATATCTGCAGCAGCAAGTGTCTTGAAGAAAGCCCTGCATAGCTATTCTGTCTTTTCTCCTAGCTAATAAAATAAGGAAATGGAGTTCTTGGGTCTCATCTCTGGCTTATGTTCTAAAATGTGAGGTCTCATTTATATTTCAGTATTAAGGAATAATTAATTAAAGTTACCTCTTATGTTTTAATACCACTTTGTGAAGTAGCATGAATGCACTGAACTACTTCTCTCAATCTGTTTTATAGCTTTCCAAACTGCTGGTAAGTAGTTTGGACTAGCCCTGGTATGTGAATTTTTCTTTGTATAGCTTATGTGTGAGCACAAGGCCTGGTTGCAATCTGTTGCTCCATCCATCAGTTCATGCAATACCTTTGTTTTCTGTTAGCTCTTGACCTACATCCAGGTACAGCTACTGATCGTCATGTTACGGGTGTGGCTTTCTTGTTAATGCCTATTCAGCATCATTTATTTATGTATTCATTTTGCAGGTGTTCTGCATGATCTGTTTAATTTGTGGTGCATTGATCTAGTTTCCTGGGGTTTTTTAGGAGTTAGGCCATAGAAAAATGGGTTTCTATCCTCCTTTTTCAAAAATTTGACTATTGGGTCTGTCATCTTCCTGTCTGGATCTTCAGTGGTGATGATCTAACACATGACATAATGCCAACTGTTAGCTGGCCTTTGTAGAATCAAGTGCTGAAGGTGGAGGATTCAATAAAGTGATAGATTGAGATGGCTTAGTTCTTGCAGCAGTAGCATAGAAGGAATGCTCCAGAAAAAGATATGCACCAGATGGAAAGCTGACAGGGCTTGTAAGAATCCAAGAAGCAGAGTAAACTGAGGATGTGTGGAAGGAGAAGACAGAACAAAGAAAGGGGAAGCTAACTAGAGTAAGAAAGGAAAGAATCATTGTTTGTCACTTTAGGCTGTGGTAACTAATTTATTTTTTTAGTTGAAAAAATGAGAATTTTGTATTAAACCAAAAAGGCTTGTCTGGGATTTGCTGTCATGGTAATTATATGGATATAAGCAATTGGCAGCTTTTAAATTGAATTTTACGTGTTGGTTAATCTAGTTTTGAAGGATATGTTTTTATAATCTCAGCGTTCAGGATTAACAGTTCCCAAAATAAAGCAGTTCATGCAGAATTTCTCATGCCAGCGCTATAGTATTTTCCATCTTTTATTTTTAATCTAACGTTTCCTTGCATTCCATTCTCTCAGGGCACTGTATACCCATGTCCAATGTTACTAGCATTTCCAGTTAATACTTGTAAATTCTGTCTTGTCATTTTTGTGCTGTTGTTATCTTCCTGGTGGGTGGATGGCTCATGTATATGAGAGCTCGAGCTGCATACTTCTTCCCACACGAAGGCTCCTATTGTTCTCATGGTGCTCTCAACTCAGCAGAGAAAAAATTTTAACACATAATTCAGTTATTTTTATAGAGGTTTTTGGTTGTTAATTCATTATTTTAATATATAATGTGGCCATGTATGACTTTTACCAAAACTGTGCAGAAAGCAGATGGGGTGCAGCAGTGATTTCTCTCAACTACATCCTATAGATTAGGAAGGGAGATAGGAACAGGAGTAGAAATGATCATCTACTGTGCTTCTGCTTAGAGTATGTATAATTGCTGCTTTTTGAAGGCACTGAAAATGAGAAAGCTTTACTTGAGTAACAGCTAAGCTTAACGCCAGGAATGTTGCATGGGCATCTGTGAAATGCAGATCTTGCCTGAGTTATGTGTATCAGCTCACTGACAGTTTCACCAGGTCAAAGCTTTGGCGGTTACTCAGGTTCACAAGAGTTCCTATTTAGTTGGCAGTAAGTATTCTTACCCAGAGAACTTCTTTAGATTGGGCTATATATGTATGTCAACAACTCTTGTGCTGTCCTCATGGCCCATGAGAACAATTTAGGAGCCCTTTGTCCAGTCTCTAACAGTTCTGGTTTTGTCATACTCAGAGCAAACACCAGAAGCACCAAGCCTTTGAAGCAGAGCTCCATGCCAACGCAGACCGGATCCGTGGAGTCATTGATATGGGGAACTCGCTGATTGAAAGAGGAGCGTGTGCTGGCAGTGAGGATGCTGTGAAGGTAGATACAACAAGTCTTAGATACCTGTTTTGAGAAGTGTTTGGATAATTGGGGGAGGAGAGTGTCCCTCCAAACCAAATCTTGTTTTATAAAAACTTTTCTATTTCAGCTGTGCAGTAGACATCAGGGGAGCCACTCGGCTTCGTTCTCGAGGGTTGGAAGTTTTCCGATCCTGTGATATAGCTAGGCAGCATGAAACAGGGACTGTGTAACTTGCACATCGGGAATGAGCAGCCAAACTTGCACTGTATTCTGGTTTCGCATTTATCAGAACTTACATTTTTAGTTTTGTAGCATTTATCTTTTCCATTTTTTAACAGGCACGCCTTGCTGCCCTGGCTGACCAGTGGCAATTCCTGGTACAGAAATCAGCAGAGAAGAGTCAGAAACTGAAAGAAGCTAATAAGCAACAAAATTTCAATACCGGAATCAAGGACTTTGATTTCTGGCTTTCAGAGGTAACTGAGATTGGGGTTACTTACTTGCAAGACTTGTTTTTCTAATTTTTGATTCCCTTTACTGACATTAGGTTTTGTGGAGCACAGTCCACCTTTGAGCAAGTCTGGATTTATTTTGAAAAAAGATCTTTACTTCAACTAAATTTCTTGGGGATGTTTTTGTTATTCTCTATAAACAATAAGGTGAGAAGAAGCCTACTTGCATAGAACCTGTTAGGAACTAACCAGGTGATGAAGCAAAGGTTTATCGACACCATAAAAAATTGAGAAGATAATTAATTTGCACGCTTTTAAAGACATTATAATTTCAAGGGTTTTGTGGAAACACAATTCGTTCTCCATCCCGTTTTTCCTTTCCCACCCCCAGGTGGAGGCTTTGTTGGCATCTGAAGACTATGGGAAGGACCTGGCATCAGTTAACAACCTTCTGAAGAAACACCAGTTGCTGGAAGCTGATATATCTGCCCATGAGGTACTGCTTTCTCTTTTAGTTTTGGAAGAGAAATCATAGTAATCAGCAAATTCTACAGATACCACTTCAATATATGCTGCAGTCATATACTTGTTGAAACGTATTCTCTTAATAAAAATTGTGACTGCACAGCAGCCAGATTATGATTTTTTATTTTTTTTTATACTGACATAAAATAAGAGGAATGAGAGGGGAGCAATTCACACATTTTCTCTCCCGCATTTCCAGGATCGTCTGAAGGACCTGAACAGTCAGGCTGACAGTTTGATGACCAGCAGTGCTTTTGATACATCCCAAGTAAAGGATAAACGTGAGACCATTAATGGGCGCTTTCAGAGGATTAAGAGTATGGCAGCAGCCCGCCGTGCAAAGCTGAACGAGTCCCACCGTTTGCATCAGTTTTTCCGTGATATGGATGATGAGGAGTCCTGGATCAAGTGGGTATTTCAGAAGTTCTAGGCTCTGGTGCGGGGGCATGTGCTTACTGCCAGCTTGCTAACAACATCCACACTCTGTACTACGGTTTTGTAACTTGCCTTTTCCACAAGTATGTGTCTCTACAAGAAATCACCTTCACCCCCCAGCCAAGGAAAACTACTTTCAAAATGGCTTCAGCATTATCTACAGTTTTCTTTGGTCAAACCCCAGGAAGGAAAGCTCTGTCCTGGAAAAAGTAATGCTGTTTAGACCTGGACCAGAGAACTGAAATTTGACTCTACCCTTTTTGAGAAAGTTCCTAGCAAAAATTCAAACTTTACTTTTTCAGTCTGAAGTACTTGCCACCTACCACCAGCCAGTTGTAGTAATTAGTCAAATGCTCTTTCCATATTGCTGTTAATATCCTGGGAGGAGGGAAAGAAGTGAGTGCGAATTCATTCAAATTAGAGCACTTTTTTTTTTTTGTCATGCTTGTGAAATAGAATTGGACAACAGCAGGTAAACTTTACAGGAGGTATCTATCATCTTAAAAAGAAAACAGTACAGAGAAACTCTGTCCTTCAGAGAGAAATGATAGGCCTGCTGTTGGCTTCTTTCTTTCCCCACACATTACTCCTGAGTGTGCTGCCAGGAGCTAGCTGCTGTTTGCCGATAACTCCCACAGACAAACTTTTACGTCCAAGATTTTTGTTTTATGAGGAGCATTTCCTTATTTGCAGAGGTTTCAGTTCTGTTCAGGTTTCTTTTTTCAAGTTTGACCTGCAGAAGTAACTTTCAAATTTTATATTTTTCTCTTCTCTTGACTCCAGAGAGAAGAAACTGTTGGTTAGCTCAGAGGACTACGGCAGAGACCTAACCGGTGTGCAGAACCTTAGGAAAAAACACAAGCGCTTAGAAGCAGAATTAGCTGCCCATGAACCTGCTATCCAGGTAAATGCCTCTGTCCTTGACAGGTTTCTCCGTAAGCAGCGTCTGTCTTGCGGCAAATACGAAAGGTTTCCTGGAATCCAAACAGAATGTGGAAGAGAGCAAGTGCTGTTTGGTTAACTCTGTGTTTCTCTGCTTTGCAGGGTGTTCTGGACACTGGTAAGAAGCTTTCAGATGATAACACAATTGGAAAGGAGGAGATACAGCAGAGGCTGGCTCAGTTTGTGGATCACTGGAAAGAGTTAAAACAGTTGGCAGCTGCTAGGTGCGTGAGACGTTTCTGTAAAATTCAGTATTTGTTAAAAATACTTACGTGGGCTGTAAATGACCAGGTCTATTGAATTTCAGGGGGTTGGGTCATTAGTCAGTAATACGATGTAATAGCACATCACTGATGACGGGCTCTAAGAGACTATTGAAAAGAGTTCTAGTGATGATGTTCCTCAGTAGAAACCTAAGTCCTTTTTTTTTTTTTTTCTTGCATCAGTTGCAAACCACAGACTTGGAATTAACTGGTGTTAATCCACCACCAGCATGTGTTTCTGAATAGAAGCTGTTGGGAGAAAACGATTCGGTTTAGTCCTTCAGTCGCTGTGGGCTCTGTGGCCCAGTGAATTTCTAGAGCTGTAGGCACCACAGTGTGCTGGAGAAGCGTGAATGATTGTGTGTCGGGTTCAGTCTCTACGTTTTTAGGTTTTCTGCTGCTGTAATTTGGTTTTACATCTTCTATCCAGAAGCCATAAAGCAACACACTGGCTAATTTTACCTTTTTTTTCCTGTACAGGGGTCAGCGTCTAGAGGAGTCTTTGGAGTACCAGCAGTTTGTAGCAAATGTTGAGGAAGAAGAGGCCTGGATCAATGAGAAAATGACCTTGGTAGCCAGTGAGGATTATGGGGACACACTTGCTGCTATCCAGGTATGGAGCAAGTTGTCAGCTCTTTGTTGTTCTTACTGCATTGTTGTTGGTTAGAGCTTAACGAACCTTTTCTTTAACAGTCTTTCCAATTTAGAGGTTGGTAGTGGTGTCTTTTGAAGGCCTACATTGTAAAAAAAAAAACAACAAACAAACCAACAAACAAACAAACAAAAAGCCCCACGACTTCATTTTATAAAGGCATCCCAAGTGTGTTATTTCCTGTACAAATGACTTGTGCTATTGGTGCAGTTTTGTGTCTCTCCCCCTCTGATGGGCAGTCCTGGTTAATTCAAATGGCTGGAGTTATATTGGAATTCAGTATCAGCCTCCTTTTGTCCACAGAAAAACAGCAAGTTTTGCTAACCAGCTAAGATTAATAGATTTTGTTAGAAATTTTATGCTAGCTGATTTATAAGAATATTTTAAATTTTTTTCATTAAGTAGTGAGAAATTATTTTAAAAAGGGACTGTGTCTGGTATTTGCAGGGCTTGCTGAAAAAGCATGAAGCATTCGAGACTGATTTCACTGTCCACAAAGACAGAGTGAACGATGTTTGTGCTAATGGAGAGGATCTCATTAAAAAGGTGAGCATAACCTGGTAAAGGAGAAAAAAAAACAAAACAAAAAAAACAACAAACAAACAAACCAGAACCTTCAAAGGCTACCCAGGACACTTTCATGTCAAAGCAGACTTGCTCCACTGAGGACTGAGTTGTCATCTCTTTGAAAAGAGCTCTTACTCATTTTTTGCAGCTGAATAAGCTGCTGGTGTTAACTGCTTTCAAAGCTATTTCTCGGACAGTGGTTGTACACTGGGAACGAAACCTTTTAGTTGAAGTCCTTGCTCTGTCACCAGTGTATGGGATGCCTCGGAAGGCCTTAAGATCATACGGTATGTATTTTTTTTCTCCTGTCATGTAGAACAATCACCACGAGGAGAACATCACCGCCAAGATGAAGGGCCTCAGAGGCAAGGTGTCAGATCTGGAGAAAGCAGCAGCTCAGAGAAAAGCCAAATTGGATGAGAACTCTGCCTTCCTCCAGTTCAACTGGAAGGCAGATGTAGTGGAGTCGTGGATAGGTATGTCCTGTACTGGGGCACCGTACCCTGTCACAAAGACACTGAAATGCTCCTTCATTTCAAAAGATCTCAAATGGCTTCTCGCTTCCGTTGTAACTAACAGACCTAAACCCAAAGCCATCAGCAGTGCTATACCTCATTGCTGCTTCCGGGGTAACCGAATTCGGAATAGGGGGAACTTTTGAGATAGAGGTTGACGTTTTTACTGAATTTGTTTCATTTTCCAGGTGAGAAGGAAAACAGTCTGAAGACAGACGATTATGGACGCGACCTCTCTTCTGTGCAAACGCTACTCACCAAACAGGTTAGTGCTAGTGCTGCTTCCACCCCATAAGTGATGGAGAGAACAAGTGAACGGTTCTGCCATACACAGGATCTAGTATTGAACTGTTTGCAGGAGATCAGAATGGTTGAATAAAAATACAAGCTAAAATGTTTTGTTCTCTTTTTTTAATGCTTCAGGAAACTTTTGACGCTGGCCTTCAGGCTTTCCAGCAGGAGGGAATTGCAAACATCACTGCTCTGAAAGACCAGCTACTGGCAGCCAAACATATCCAATCAAAGGCCATCGAGGCACGGCACGCTTCCTTGATGAAACGCTGGAATCAGCTACTTGCTAATTCTGCTGCCAGGAAGAAGAAACTTTTGGAGGCTCAAGAGCATTTCAGAAAGGTGAGTGGCCAAGTCATGGGGCTGCAAAAATCTAATAGTTCTCTTTGGGGAAAAAAAAACGTACAATGCTTGCAACTTCTGCAGCTTTTTCATTTGTAGCTAATGATTATGCAGATCTTGGAGACTTGTCATAGGAATTTGAGATGCTTGAAAGAAATTAATAAAGGCAAACCATCACTGAGGCATGTTAATTCCTGATCAGCTCGTACAGAATATTGGTATTACTGCATAACTGAACAACTGGATTGTTTTCTCTCTTCAAGGTTGAGGATCTGTTCCTGACTTTTGCAAAGAAGGCGTCTGCCTTCAACAGCTGGTTTGAGAATGCTGAAGAGGACCTGACAGATCCTGTGCGCTGCAACTCACTGGAAGAAATCAAAGCACTGCGAGAAGCGCATGACGCTTTCCGCTCTTCCCTTAGTTCTGCCCAAGCTGACTTCAACCAGCTGGCAGAGCTCGATCGCCAGATCAAGAGCTTCCGTGTAGCCTCCAACCCATACACTTGGTTTACTATGGAGGCTCTTGAAGAAACCTGGAGGAATCTGCAGAAAATTATCAAGGCAAGTCACAGAGAGAGGGAGACACTTTTCAGTTTACAGCCTTTCAAATCTTCCCTGGAAGTTGTCCTCCAAGACAAGCAGTACAAGAGTTTGTTGCTATACTACAGAGGGAAATACCTCAAAATCTGGGAGATCCATTAGCTGTAAACTTGTTTTCATGGTCTTCCACGTGCTGGCTTTCAAACGACACAGTGGATGTTCCGTGCTTCCTAACTATAAAGTATCTAATGTCTGTGCTCTGCAGTAACTGCTGGTTCAAATCCAATTCTCAGCACTTCAGTAGGAATGTTCTGTGTTGTCATCTTAGATGACTTTGTCTCTCTATCCAGGACACTCTTGGAGCATGAGCCTCAGAACCGTGCTGGCACGCAGCTCTTGGTTCTGGGGGTTTGGTAGAGGATGAGGACAATCGCATTATTTCTCTGTTGGAAACTATTTTGTTCGTTCCTCAGGAACGTGAATTGGAGCTGCAGAAAGAACAGCGAAGGCAGGAAGAAAATGACAAATTGCGCCAGGAGTTTGCTCAGCACGCTAACGCTTTCCATCAGTGGATTCAGGAGACCAGGTACAGTTTGTCTTCCTGGAGCTCCCTTAAAGAATTCCTCAGCAGGAACTCTGCGAGTTTGTATCCATCCCACCCCACCTTGCTCTGTCCAAGCTGTAAATGCCTCCTGCTGAAAAACAGCTGTTCAGGACTTGTTCGTTTCCTGCGGTGGAGGTTTGGGGGAGGCCCCGTTAGCCACAGGGCAGAGGAGAGTCCTGAAACACCAGACTTGAAAAATGTTTCTGCTTCTGAATTAATTTTCCTGCAGTAATTCCAGTTCTCCAGGACTTTGCTCTTCTCCAGTTATTCCTGAACTAGCCTGCAGTACAGCAGGCAGGGAACAAATAGTGCGAAGGGTGAAGTGCCAGCGGCGTTTCTGTTAATGCCCCATTTGTATCCAACAGCATTTTAGAAATATCAGTAGAATTTCAGTAGAGAAAGAAGCTGTGAAAAAAGGTTAAGACCACTTTGTCATCACTTACCCAGCGTGCTGTCTAATCATATCCTTACCTAGGGAGAGGGAATAAAGATTTAACAACTGCTTTAGACAAAAAAATCTCAAGGCTGAGAATTGCAGTGAACCAAAGAGCGTGTTCCTAGAAACCAGAGGTACCCCTGCTCAGGCAGCGCTGCTGGCCAATTCTGACGCACTCTGGTTGTGGTTCAGAGGAGGCGACTTCTGTTTTCATGTAATCCTGTGATTCTCTGTCTCTCTGTGTTTACAATAGCTCTGTATGTGTCTTCAGGAAATAATGAAATATAAATACAATTTTTAACTTTTTGATGTTTGCTTCCCACCCAAACCTCTGTCCCTCTTTTACTGTCTTGTCTCTGTCCTGCTGCCTGATGTTTGGATCTTCACATTCTACAGGACTTACCTGCTAGATGGGTTAGTATCGAATTTTATATCTTTAAAATTTTGGTGATGTGTTCTGCTCTGTGTGTGTTCTGTCATTACGCTGCTTGTGAAAGCTGCGCTGAAACCCCTTTTATTTGAAAAGAGCGCTCTGTGGCTGAGGTGCACAGACACAGGAAGCAGATTTTGGAGTAGATTAAAGTATAAACCAGTAGAAAAAAAACTATTTCCTAGTCAAAAAGCAGAAGAAATTGTTAATGGGTAGCCACTGGCAGACCATGGAAGTCCTAACTTCCATTCTTGCTCTCTCTGAGGGCTTGCACAAGAAAAGGCTCTTTAACCTGAGGAGACATGGGAGAACAGAGAACAGTCTGCCTCTGGACACAGCTGACATTCCCAGTTTTCCAGCATTCAGAGACTTGCTTAGTGAAATAAACTTTTTCATTATAACTGTTCTCAGAACAATTAAAGCTTCAAAGTATTGACCACTTTTGGTAAGGAGGAGGGAAGATTCCTAGGAAGAGGTCTACTGAAATTATTTATTTTAAAACTGTAGTATGCAGATACGAACTGCCCATTTTTAATCTGCTGCGTAACCATGCTCCACAAAGATTATATTCCTGACGGGAGAAACCAAAACCTTCCGACGTGGCCCCGTGGAGTTGTGTGGGTTTGCAGGCAGTTTGATGCCTCCAGTTTTAAGTCCGCTTTGTGTCTGTGGGAATAGCTCCTGATGAGGATGCGTGCTGGTCGTTCGTCAAGGAGTGGAAAGGACATAATAAAACCTTTTAAATGACTCCAGACTGCCAAGCTGTCTGAGAACGGGTCCGTCCATTTCAATTTCTCCACTATTAAAAATCTGCAGCCCAATGGGAGCTTTGTAGTAAGACAGAATATAAAATGCTAATAAACAGGGTATGTGCCTGGTGCAGAGGCCGGTGTGTCAGCCCTGTGCAAAGCGCTGGAGAGGAGGCAGGGGCCTTTCCCGGAGAGTGAGGAGGCTTTTCATAATAAAGGGTGGAGTCTTTGCAGATAACTGCGCTTCTTGTTTGCTCTGTAATGATCAGTGTGTCTTGTGTTTGGCTCTTTCTGCCAGATAAAAATAATTTGCCCCATTTTTGTTGTACAGTTTAAAGGAACTGAGCAGATTTTCCTGGAACGGATGCTGAATTCTCTGCTCCTTCGTAAAGCAGTGTTGTAGATTAGTTCTGGTATCCAAGAACGAGCAAACAGAAAGGAGCCATTTACTGAAAGACATAGGGCCAGAGTTCAAGATCACCAAGCCCTTTTGTTGAGCAAATTACCAGAAGGCTGCTGATACGCCAGGCAGAGTTTGTCCTTAATTCTGCGTGAATAGATTAAAAACGCAGATTTAGCTCAGAGGCTTTGGCTGCGCCGAGCCTTCCTTGGCAGGAGGGAAGACGGGGCTTCAGAGAGGTTTCCAGATGAGTCGCCATGCACACACCTTGCTTTTCAGTGTGCTGTAGCTGCTTGTGTGTGCCCGGCGCTGCCTGGAGGAGGTTTTATTGGCAGAGGGAGAAAGGAGAATTTGGGGTTTAGGAAGAAAAATGCCATTAAAGAATCTGTAGATGAGTTAATGCAAGAGTCTTTCTTAGTGAGACTCACTTTTATATGACTTAGCAAAAGTAATCTCTTATTATATGTGCAGCCAGCATTTGAATAATTTTCTTTCATTAAGTACTTGCTTGTGTTCGCTGCAAGGTGGTGCTGGCTTGGAGTGTGGCTCCACTGCAGTGGCTCTGTTTGGGTGTGTTCTTTCCTCTGTTCATTCTTTCTTTCTTCCTTTTTGGAATTTACTTGGTTTCTTTTCTTTGACTAGCATAGCATATCGTCGTGTCATTCGTGTCTATCAGTATGAAGTTGGGGATGATCTATCTGGAAGGTTTTTTCCTCTTATTTTCTTACCTCACTTTGGTTTTCAAATGCACCCTTTAATTCCAAGGCTCGCTTTCCTTCCAACTAACTTTCACGGCTTAGACATGCTTGGAGGTTTGCTTCCCTGTTGACTCTTTCCACGGTTGGCTCCCAGCTTCCTGCTCAGGGTTCTGGGCGTGCGCTTCATCTCCCCAGACACGCGTTGAACCTGAGCCTTAACGCTGTGGTGAGAAACACCCAGATGTTTGGCGCCTTTTCATTGCTACAGAGTGATTCAGCACTTGAAATCCCCTTCTCCAGAAGCTCGAAAGCCTGTAGGATAGGTTTGAGCGGGGATGAAAACCCAGTTTTAGTGATGTAAATACCAGTGACTTAAGTGTTAGGAAGGTAAATACCAGAGAGTCCAAGGAGAGGACAGCCCAGCGCCCAGCCACGCTGTCTGTGCCCAGGCTTGTGCAAAGGCCAGAGATACTTAAACACCGCTGCTTACAGGCGGCTCAGGGTCTTGGGGGGGGAAAAGCAGCATCCAGAGACGTTCCACAGCTGGTCCGTATGAAGGAGGTCTTGCAGCCCGTGGCCAGGGTGGTGATCTTCACGTGCTGGCGTGGGCACGGCAGCGTGCCGAGAAGCTCAGTGTGGAAATCAGACTGAGTGGCCCGTGCCTCAGTTTCTCTGGGCGCAGGATGGGAGAGGGGGGTGGGAAAGGCAACTGTCCAGCTCTCACCGCTGAGCAGGACAGAGACCGTGCCATATTAATGTCACTTCTAAACCAAAACAGTAGTTTTCAAGGTCGTTTTTTTTTCCCCCGTTTTATCCCCATGTAACGCACCTGTAGAGCTCCTGTGCCTTACTGGCAAATACAGCCCATCTCCAGCGAATCACCTGTAGTTCGTGTGTGTGTGCGTGTGCTGGGCACGGTGGGTGGGACTGCACTCAGTTTCTAATTTCATTAGGTCCGGTAAAACGGGCGCTTTGGATCTGGCATGATGTGTGGCTGCTGATCGTGTTGCCTTTCAAATGGGGCTAGAAATTAACTATATAAGTAAATAAGAATCAAACAAGATGTACACATGTCAGCCTGAAATAGGATGAGTCAGAGTAAACACAAAAACGGTGTTTAAATACCTACAGGAGACTGTCAGGATTTTTAATTTCAAGGAAGGACTGTTAATTTCAAGCCCCACCTGCCGTTTTTATGGGACAAGTGCGTTCTCTCACTGCGGTTCTGTGTTTAGGTCTTGCATGGTGGAGGAATCGGGAACCCTGGAATCGCAGTTGGAAGCTACTAAAGTAAGTGACACTCACCCACTGCTACCCCAGCTCTCCCCGCTGATGGCTTGGGAACGGGGTGGGAATGGAAACGCGTGTCACTGTATGGCAAAATCTGAATTGATTCTACACACTTTGACCACTGAAGAGACCTTTGGGATTATCTGTTGACATATCTGATGTCTACTGATAGCACAAGCCATCAAACACCACTGATGCAGTTTTCCCTTGTGTTCTTTTTCCCAGACGAGCAGGGTAGGGCAGAGGACACTGTATTTTCAGCACGGTTCCTACTAAGAGGGGGTTTTGGTCTCAAAAACTGGTTTGCGAGCCCTGTTGGTTTCCAATAGCGTGCATGAAGAGCAACATTGCTTTGAATCCTGTTTTACAAATCCCAGCATATGTGTATATAATCCCAGCACAAGAGTACAACCCTTGTTCCCCTGCCAGCCTGCATTCTAACTTTTTAAGGGGTTTTTTTTTTCACTCCTTGATTTTTCTCCTCTTGACTCCTTCCTAACAGCGCAAGCACCAGGAGATCCGAGCTATGAGGAGCCAGCTGAAGAAGATCGAGGACCTTGGAGCAGCCATGGAAGAGGCACTTATTTTGGACAACAAATACACGGAACACAGCACCGTGGGGCTGGCGCAGCAGTGGGACCAGCTTGACCAGCTGGGGATGAGGATGCAGCACAACCTGGAACAGCAGATTCAGGCTCGGTATGGCCGGCCCCGCGTGCAGTGCAGAGCATGTCTAACGGGGGATAGAAGAGAAGAGACGCATCTGCCCGTGCCTAGAAACAAACCTTGCATGATCCGTGCTAACGAGCGGGTCCTGTACTCTAACGAATGGGTGCACTGAGCCTGTAAATCCCCACCACCTCCTGTTACAGTTTGGGCAGTAGTTCCTGTTGGCCGTTAGCAGTGACGAGATCTCAGGGGAGCTGGTTTATTCTGTTGAGCTGTGGGGACGTGACGTATTGTTTGCTGCTTTGTCCTCACTGTCCGATGCAGACTCTGGCTTGGGGCAGATGGACTCCGGCAGAGTCGTGCAGTTTAGGAACTGTTCATGAGCTTTGCTGCTTCCTTTTCAGAAACACGACTGGAGTCACCGAGGAGGCCCTGAAGGAGTTCAGCATGATGTTCAAGTGAGTCGCAGGGAACGCGTGCCGGAGGAATGCCTGGGAGAGATTTCTGGCACATGGATGGCTCCTGTTCGCAGGCTTCTCTGACCCATCTGTTTGTAGCGCCTTTGTTGCCTGCCCAACTTTGTGCTGAGCGGCTCTGACCTCTGCCAGATGGCAGGAGCCTCCAGGGACACCCGCTGCTGGCTGGGCACAGCCACGGCCGTGCAAGAGCCTCTCCGGGGCACGCTCGCCTTGTGGGCACGCTTGTGCAGGAGCTGGGAGTGCCAGTGATTTCCAGCTGGGAACACAGACACTTTTTGGATGCTTTTTAAGTAAAGCAAAGAATTTATCCTTAATTCTTGTGTATGTTAGGTAGAACTAATTGATTCAAGCTCATTTGTCCAGAGTAGCGGGCTGGTTATAACCTGTTCTAGTTTTCCGCCCACTTCACAGATTTCAGCACTCAGCAACTGACACTTAAAAACGTGGGGTTTATTTTTGTGTTTTCAGGCACTTTGACAAGGACAAATCTGGACGACTTAATCACCAGGAGTTTAAGTCTTGCTTGCGTTCTCTCGGCTACGACCTGCCTATGGTTGAGGAAGGGGAGCCAGACCCGGAGTTCGAGTCTATTCTCGACACTGTAGATCCCAACAGGTACGTGGGTTGGACCCTCCTGTCCTGTAAAATACTGCACGGGCGTCCTCTGGGGAGCTGGCTGGGGGGCTGGGAACCCAGGACAGAGGGGTAAGACTGACATTCCTGAAGGAGTTCACTTCAGGAAGCCATCAGCTGTTGACAGTCTCCTATGTTAAGACTTCCACTCCTCCTAGAAAAGTGAAAGTCCCTCCTGGGAGGGCGCAGAGGCGCTGCGCTCTGCGTGTTAACGGCGGCAGTGTTCACACGCTGTGTTTCCCCCGCAGGGATGGACACGTCTCGCTGCAGGAGTATATGGCGTTTATGATCAGCAGGGAAACGGAGAACGTGAAATCCAGCGAGGAGATCGAGAGTGCTTTCCGTGCCCTCAGCTCGGAGGGGAAGCCCTATGTGACCAAGGAGGAGCTCTACCAAGTGAGTACGGGGGGTGGCCCGCCAGGGAGGAGCAGACGGAGAATTTTTGTTGGTAGGCTGTTAACAAAGACCAGCACCGGTCGCTTGGAGGTTCGTGTGGCTGTAGTGGAGTTGGTTCTGAAGCTGGCAGATAGCTGGATGTCCCCTGCAGCAGCCACAGAAATGCTGGTAACAGCCCCACCTACCCGGCTGCTTTCTCGGCGCTCTGGAGGAAAAGCTTTAACGGCCAAAGACCTGCTCGGGCTGAGTGAAACAAGAGCGACTCGGAGGGCTGGGGAGGGGCTGCACGCACTGCGTCTGTCCTCGGAAGCTGATGCTTTAATCGTTTCTGAGGCCAGAGGGAGATCCTTCTCCAGGCAGCGATTCAAAGGAGAAACTTAAGCAGCCAAGTGAGACAGCACGAACATCTCCTCCCCCTCACAGCCCTGCCAAGGCGGCCAGTTTTTCCTGTCTGAATCCCACCAGCTGGCAGAGGAATAAAGAGGTTGCGCCGCTTCCTCGTATCAGTTACCTGTTCTGCGTTCCCTTGGGTGGGAAGAGTTGGGTCAGACCTTTCCCCCTGCCCCAAAGCAAACAGTGCGAGCAGTCGCAGTGTTTCCGTGCTGGGGTAGTTCTGCTGCGCCGGCTGCTGCTCCGAGCCGTGCGCCCCCGGGGGGGGAGGGCTGCTGCAAACGTCCCAGCCGCAGCCTCACCCCCCGCCCTGTCTGTGTCTTTCAGAACCTGACCCGGGAACAAGCCGATTACTGCATTTCTCACATGAAGCCCTACATGGACGGCAAGGGCAGAGAACTTCCTGCTGCCTACGACTACATAGAATTTACACGTTCGCTCTTTGTGAATTGATCGAAAACACTAGTACCAAAAGATGCAAAGAACATGCTCACGTTTGCTGACTGTAGCTCTGCATGTGTCTCTCTCTCTCTCTCTTTGTGCTCTACAATAATCAATGTTATTTTATGATGTAACCTTAAACCGCTTAGCTTAAAACTCCTAGGGAAAACCAACGTATTGCAGTGTGCTTCAATAAAAGTTACTGGTCGAACCACATCACCTTGTGTTTAATGGTTAAATGCGAATGTCACTGTCACGTGGATGAAACTCCAGTTGTCGTAGTTCTGTGTGTTTTACAGGCCGAGGCTGTGGGAGAGGTGAGGGGGCAGCTTCTGCAGGCAGAGGAGTAACGAGCTCCCCGCAGCTGGTTGTGTCGCTGCCTCAGTCCATGGTCTCACTTGCCAGCTGCTCCAGGTGAGTCAGTTCCCTGGGTCCCTGCTCGGTGAAGTCAGAACTCAGCTGCCAGACCTTGACTGTACCGGCAGCGTCCCCTGCCGCCAAGAGCCGCGTCTGCTTGATGTTAAATTCTAAACAGTACACGGGGCGTTCGCCCGCCGCCTGCTTTATGGAGAGGGCCGGCTTCTGCAAGCTCTTCTCAAAGTCAAACAGGTGCACGTCTCCTAAACAGGAACAGGGCAGCTTTGTGGCAACAGACTCTCTTCACCAGCAGATGAATATCTACTCGGTCTGGAGCTAGAGTCGTCCTTTTTAACCCATTTCCCCTTCCCTCTAACAGTGCCTAGGCTGTGACAGCTGACATCGCTGTGAGACAGCGCAGGTTTATTCTGCTGTCAGAGGCCTGAAACCAGCCTGCCAAATGCTGTGAAATCTGTTCCTCAACTCAAAAACTTTTGGGCAGTTTTCTAGGGAAAAAAATCTTGGTTTAAATCATTATCTCAGGAAGTAAATATCAAACCCAAGGAAGCTGGAAGTAAGTTCTAGTCACGGTAATTTTGCCATGTTAGATCCCTGCCAGCAGCGATGGCAACAGAAGTCAGGGTATTGTCCAACGTGAAAAATACCTGACTGAAGTTGTCCTGCTGGAGTTAGAAATGACTCGTTGCACTAATTGCAGAGTACAAACAATGGCCATTGCTCTCTGCTTCTGGGAACTGCTACTCAGTATGACCGACCTGAACTAGTTAATACCCAGCACAATCTTAATCTTCCATCTGAGAATAGGCACCTCCAGTTACTTGCCTTCCCCTGATGCAGCTGCAAAGACCAGTGGTCGCACTGGAGACCAGCGTACACAGAAGAGATACTTCTTTGATAACTGCAGAGAAAGGAGGGGCTGTGTCTGCAACATGGAGTGCAAGTGAACTTGTCCATCAGTCCCACAGCTTAGAAAGAGGTTCCTGGAGAAGGGAGGAAGCAAGAAAACTTTTTTGGCTTTATTGCTCAAGATACAGAACAAAAATCAGTCAAGGAGCACGATGTCAGATGGTATCACTGCTTCACAAAGCTCTCAACGTGTTTCCTAAAGCAGCGATGTCCAGGCCGTACCTGGGGGTGGGGTCTGTGCAGCCACGGCTTTCGTTCTGCCCCCAGTTAACAGGGCTGGTGGTGCCCCAGAGCTGCTGGGCAGCGTGAGGGCTGTTTGTCTCAGGCACAGCAAAGCAAACCTGGGCTGTGTTGTAGAAATGCAGCTCGGGGCCTCCTCTGTGGGCGTGGGGAAACTGCGGGCAGAGAGGGCTGGGAGCGGCTAAGTTAACGTTACCACCGGTGAAGTTTCTGAGGGGCAGAGCGCTTCAGCACTGATAAATAAATCACTTTTTCAGCTCCTCCCCTGGACTTTATGTTGCTCTTTAATATTAACATGTAGGACGATGATCTAAGGCAGGTGCATGCGCTATTTTGTCATGTTGTGCCCACACGCAGCGTATCTGAGTGGGCAGCTTCAACCGGTGGCCGTTGTGTCTCCTACGACAGGATGTTCCCAATGCCAGGTGCCCTTTGTTTTTTTTTTGGAACCTGTACACACACCCCCAGGGCGATCTGAAAAATGCACGTTTAGAGCCAGGCAGTAATTACCCAGCACCAGTGTCAGCTCACAGCACTTGCCTGTGGAAGGGTGAGCAGCTCACGGAGTAGACCGGCCCACCGTGCGGGGAGAAGGCGAGCTCCGCTGGTGCCCTGAGGTGAACAGAACCGCCCGGCCGATGGAGAGCCGGCGTCTCTGCCACAGTGGAGCACTTCAGGGAATAGCCGCCTTCCACACCGACAATGAACACACGGGGATCGAAGTGTGAAAAAGAGAGCGAGGTCACACCCAAGGCTGCCTCTCCGCAGGTGAACTGGGAGAAAAAGAGACAAAGCTGCTGGGAGAGCTGGGCTCCGGC
The DNA here is from genome assembly GCA_013399095.1 of Psophia crepitans. Classification (NCBI taxonomy): domain Eukaryota; kingdom Metazoa; phylum Chordata; class Aves; order Gruiformes; family Psophiidae; genus Psophia; species Psophia crepitans. The sequence continues at coordinate 314,021 of VWZZ01001807.1, read as the reverse complement.
GAAAGGCCTGTGTGGGCAGAGCAGCAGGACCCAGCCTGGACCCCAGGGGCTGTTCGCTGCACAACGTGCACCAGCAATGATGGCTGTAGCACTGCTCGGCCTTTAACCTCTGCAGCATCCTCCTACAAGGGGCTTCGTGTGGATGAATACAGTTAGAAGTTCTTTTCCCCACCCCAGCAGTCTCTCGGCTGTTGCCAACCTTCCAAGGAGCGATGTCAATGTGGGAAAGGAGATGGGGACCGAGGGTTAGTGCGTGTGTTCGAAAGGGGCTTTTCCTGGCCCTCCTCGTGCGGAAGGTGAGCTCTGCCACAGGGGCACCGGAGTTCAAAGGGTTTTGTCAGCTCTTTCAGCACCTCAACTCACCTTCTTCAGCTGCGTGCTGCGAGGGACCTGCCGAGCCACCACGGCGAACCCTTCGGCCAAGGCCAACCGACCGTCTCGCTCCTCCCGCCACACCAGGATCTTTCCGTCCGTCGACGCGCTCAGCGGCCGGGCGTGGTTTCTGCGCTGGGCGTCAGGTAACCAGTTAACCTGTTCCAAATGCCGCGAGCTCATGACAAGGGCGACTGTCACAGCTTCAAGCCCCCCCTCAGCAGCCCCTGGGGCCCCGACCCGCCATGACAACAGGCGGCAGCCAGTGACCTCGGTACCAAACCAGGTTCTGCTGGGAGGCGGCACGCAGACGTGGCTGCTGGGAGAGAAACGCGCGTGGGTGTTCAGGGCTGAATTCTCGATTGCCGGGCCTCTAGTTCACCCGCCATCGGCTCTGAGCCGTGGGGCGCTGTCACCCAGCTACGAACAGCAACGTTTTCCTGACTCTCAGATGAGAACAGGCTGCACAGAGACACAGGACCCCAGAAGGACAACCCCCACCAGGGAGCCAGGCTGCCTGACAAGCTGTGACCTTCACGTAGCTTTAAGGATAAGTGAGACTTTGCTACTCATATTTTTAAACCACGACCAATGTTGCTGACTGCATCTGCATCAATAAACAGTTACGGCATGGGAACAGGCCTGCTCTTCGTTTACCCTGCACAGCGAGAAGCTCTTTTTTTCCAGGGTGAGTCCAGTTCAGCAGATGCCTGGTCAGTGGCAAGATTTGGGGAAAAACAGCCAACCAAAAGAGAACGTAACTGCTGAAACGTGACGGCTGTCTGAGAACTTCACGTAAAGCACCAGGAAGGTGACTGAGAACTGAAAGTATGAAACAGCCACGGCAGCTCTCGCCTCCCCCAGCCGTGCCTGCTGAAGCTGTTCTCTGTTACCTGATAGACTGGATCAGTGTGAGTGTCGTCTGTCATCCCCGTCCTCCAGACCACGGGGTCTTCTGCCCTGCTGGTGTCCCACACCACCAGCTCCCCACTGAACAGGCCGCCTGAAAGGGCAAAGGCACCAGTAAAACCCCTGAGGGCTAACGGTGCATAAACACGAATGATGCAAAGGGCAGTTGGTGCTGCTGTTACAGCAGAACTGGGGATAACTTTTATTCTTGCCAGTGAGTCCAGCCAGGGCTCTGGGAAGCGCAGCCCTCAGCAGAAGGGGTGACAAATGCACAAATGAAGCTCTGGTGGAAATGGGCCCACCAGCTTCAGCGGTCTGCCAGCTGCACACGAGGCACAGTCAGCTCTGGAGTGAGTGAAGACAGCTCGGCTGAAATAAGTATGCCCTTCCCACTTACACCCAGGGCTGAATTTGTTCCTGTCATCTCCTCAGGGAGAGGGGAAAGGCAGATGTCACTGACAAAGCAGCAAGTCCCAGATCAGAAACAGCAGCACACTTAACAGCGTTGGTGAACACTAGTTCCTCCGTGTGAGGAGCTGCAACACCATTACTGCTGCAAGAAATCTTAAGCTGAGCTCAGAGAGAGAAACAAAATGACCCAAGCTGTAGGCAACACGGGTGCATTTCAGGGAGGATCTAAGGCAAGAGCAACCTACCGGCTATCAGCGAAGGCTGGGAGGGGTGGAACGCCAGGCACATGACAGAGCTGGGAACATCCACCACTAGGTCAGGGCGCTGAGGGTTCAGCCCTCTTCTGTCCAGGTTCCAGGTGCAGACGTAGGATTTTTCTGTGCTCCAGTCCCCACCGTCCAACCTGCAGAGGAGAAAGCTACGTCAGGCCTGGTCTGTTCCGCAGAGAACCCGTCTAGCAGAGCTCTGGCACGCCCAACTGGTCATTTATCGTGCTGCTTTGCGGCTTGAAGGAAAACTGAGGTGAAGAGACTTCTCTGTGGGTGAGTATACCTACAGCACGTGCCAGCGTACTTACAGAACAAAGTGGCAGCCAGTACATCTCAGATAGGGTTCACCATCCCAAGACCTACTGAACAATGGGAACAATCTAAAGGGCACGTACAGAAAGTTGCTACGAGCGTTTGGGAATGAAAATCGGAAGAGACCAAATTGCTGCTGATTTGCAAACTGGCCGAGTTGCAAATCGTGTTTCCTCTAAACAAGGACTCAAAGACCCAGGGTCTGAGCGTACACAGCGAGGAAATACCTTACCTGGAGGACTGACGGGAGCTGACAAGACTTACTGAGTCTTGCCTGGCCTGAGATGAGCAGCATGCTTTGAAGTCCAGGTACCTCCACAGGCAGAGACCGACCGTTCTTCACAACCACCACGTGGTGCTGATGACCCTGCACAAACTGCGGCACGCACCCCAGTTCAGTCCAGTCCTTTGGCCATCGTACTTGTTTGCCACGAGTGGGTCACAAATTATTACTCTGGGATGGTAACGGCCACCTGCCGTTCCATTTCCTTTCTGATTTCTACCTGTTTTGTTCATCGCAGGCTTACCAAAGCGCTACGCGTGTTCCGACACTAGCACCACACTGACAAACGTGATGGCCTGCCTTGCTACAAGGAGACGATACGGAGGCCAGAGATCTACGGAATGGTCCTCAGGACAGCAAGAGCCTGACTTCTACTGCCTTTATTTGATGCTCTTAATTCTTTTTTTGGAAGAGAGATATGAGCAAATAAAAGGAGCAATTTTTCATCCTCCGGGTAGTTAGCTGATCTGTGAAACTCCTTATTAAAGGAGGTTGTAGATGCTAAAAGTTTACACAGATTCACACTGTGTAAGTCCGTGGAATTCCACGGAGGGTAACCACAGACATAGAAAGCACATTCTGATCTGCAGACAGCTGTAGACTGGGAGAGCAGAAGGGGCCTGGAACATTCAGGTTTGCCCTGTTTTACTCTCCCCTACACGTTCACTCACAGGTACCCTTTTTTCTGGGACTTGTAATCTAAGGCAATGGTGGCAGAACAAAAAGGAGTAAGGGCAGCAGGAGGGCCCCGAAAGCAGAGGCTGCGATAGACACTCGCTAGATTAGATGAATGTTTTGTTCATTTCAGAAACCCTTAAGTGTTTGTTAGCACATGTCCACAGCACCAGGCGCACGCGTGAACGGGTGCCAGGTTCATCCGGGGTGCTGAGAGACCACATTAAACCACCACGATCTTCAGTGAAGATAAGCACGTACTTCCAAACCTCACCTACGTAGATTTGCAAGTGCATCTGCTCGTTACATTTTGTTTCCCAACAGAATCTATCTAGAAACAAATCAGTAAAGGCACACATATCCATTTTCACGGCGGGGGGGGGGGGGGGGGGGGGAGGTGGAAGAAATAAAAGCCATAGTTTAAGACTGCCCTAAGGTTTTGTTTCTTTGATTATGAATTATTTAACTTGCATAGGGTGTATACACATGTCTAGTTTATTACTGCAGAGAAAGAGAGCATATCTAAAACTCAGGTCAGCTCGAGACGTCACACCAAGCTCAGCGGGGTTCTCAATCCATTCAGATACTCACCGGCCATAGGAACACGCAACAACGGATCCGGTTGCATTCCACGAGACGCTGGTAACCTGTAGGTTTTGATCCTGAGCCGCTGGGTATGACAACGTATGCAAACACAACACCTGGAAGAGATCGCATTCAAGCACTGAAGCAGTAATCACCAACACAGAGATGTGCGCACGCCCCTGCAAACGGTCGCACGGTTACGGCGTTGGCTCCCCCTCTGCCCGAGCGGCACAGAGGTACATGTGAAAAAGTTGTTGAATTCCTCCTGGTAAACAAACCCCACAGCACATGACCCTACCGAAGCAACCGCCACCCCACAACTGCCTCTCACAGGCTGCACGCCTCAGGGGTGGCACAACAGCTCCGAAGGCTGTGCCGTAAGGAATTACAACTGCCCCCAGGTATGACTCCAGCACTCGCTAAGCTTCACAAGCAATGATTTGAAAACGACGGTACCAACAGGTACTGACTGCTATGAATTGCTTCCACTTGAGCACTATGCGCTAAACAAATATAATCTAGGTAGGAAGAGGTGCCAAATCACTGACAGCAACTGTTCCCAGATGACTGCTGCTCTGGCAGGCTCTGAAGGGGCTACTGGAAGTTGAAGATAAGCCTACACCAACAGCAGGCTTCCTTCTCACAAGCCTGCTGCAACACAGGCACTACTAGCAGGAAGAACAGTTTTACCAGCAAGGCCAGGCCACAAGCAAGGGAGAAAGCTGGAGGAAAAAACAACTGGTAATGTCTGATTATTAGAATATGGCAGAATTCTAATCAGAAGAATCGCAGCAGTAAGAAACAGAACTAACAAGGTGGAACCACTGCAGCCAGCTCTGTTTGGGTAATGGCAAGGATCCGAATTCTGCCAACTTACTGTTTCGTTCTGATCTGTCCAGTTCACCTCAAAGCCATCAAAGGCACGACTTCTCCAGTTTTTATTTAGCTCTTTGATAACAGCCCCCTCCACCCTCTGAAGGAAGGAGAGAAGGCTGGTGTAATCTACTTGGGCTTCTTGCTGGAAGTCTTGGACAGGAGCTTTACTTTGATCCGTCTGCACACTGGCATCTCGGCTCATGTGGGACTGCACTGCTGCTTCTGTGGTTGAAATGCTCCCAGTCTGGCAGCTTTTCTAGTAAAAGACGACAGACACTCTATAATCCCAACAGGGGAAGAAAGAAGAGAGTGCTGCACAAAGCATTCAAAGCATCTTCCCCTTTTTGGCATTTCATAGGCGTTCAAGTGCATTTGCAGCCCTCTGGCTCACGGTTAAAAGCAGGGTGCCTCGGTTACTGCCTGGGTGTCAGAGATGTATCCGTGACCCTCACAAGAGCTGACTGGACAGAGACACCCCACGTCGGGCAGACTCCGGCCTGCGGCATGGGGTGGGGGGGATGGGGGAGGCCCAGGCCTCCAGAGGGAAGGGCAAACGCTGAACACGATGGCAAGCATAGCACGATCAGCGCCCAAACCGGGGGCTCGCAGCAGCTGCACGTGTGTTTCTTCGGCAATTTGTATAAAGGGCCTAAATTAGTAAAGCGCTAAAAGGGGCCGAGCCAGCGGGCAGACACCGGCTGCCGGGACCCCGGTCCTGCCCCGGGCACCGGCAGGGATGCAAACCCTCCCCGTGGGGAAGGTCTCTGACCCGGGCAGAGCTGGAGCGGCGGGACCTGCGGGGGCTTCACCGACGGGCTCGGAGGGACGAGTCGGGCCCAGGCCCAGAGGGTAGGGAAGGAGCAGGCCGCCCCCGGGCCAGCCCCTCCCGGCGGTATAAGAGCGCGGAGCGGGGCCAAGGCCGCCCGAGGGCCGCCCGGGGTCTCTCACCGCCTCGCAGCCCGCGCTCCGGGCGCTCCTCCACAGCGACTCCACGTCGGCGCCGGGCGCCGTCCCGTCCGCGAACATGGCGGCGAACGGGGGTCGCGGCACAACCGGCTCCCACCGCCCGCTCCGCGGGTTCCCATAGAAACGGACGAGGCGCTGAGGGATGACGTCACCTCGAGCGACGGGACCGCCAGCCTGCAGGCGGTAAACTGACCCGAGTGGGTGCCATGTTGGGGAAGGGCATGGAGGGTTCGTGCTGGGTGGGCGGTGGCACTGTATGGGAGAGGGGTACGAGCTGGCTCCGGTGGGTTCCTTGGGTGGCACTTGTGTTGGTGCTATGGGTCCGCGTGGGCTTCTCCTTCCCCTTCGGCCGCCCCAGCTGTGCCCGCGCTCGGCCCCGGCTGGTCCCTCCGTGCCACCGGGGGCACTTAGTGGCAGCAACGGCGGGAGGGCGCAGGGGCTGCCAGGAGTTAAGATGGCGCTGGGTGGAGGGTGGGGGGGCAACAAAGCCGAGCGCGGAGGGAGCCTGCGGAGGGCCGGGCCGGGCCCCATCGTGGGGCGGCAGCGTCTGAGGGGGAATCTGATGCTCGGTGGCTGGCGGCGCAAAACTGCGGCCGTGCCCCGCGGCTCGAGTTGTGTCCCCTGTGGCCGCTCCGGATCCGCGGGCGCCGGTCGCGGAGCGCCGCTGGCCGGGGCCGTAGTGCAGCTCGGAAAGGAGCCCGGGGCTCCGCTCCGGAGCCCTGCGGAGGAGGAATTACTCGTAACGCGAATTTAAGTAGTGCGCTTTGGTTAGCTCACACAGCGTGTGCGTGCAAGGGCAGTCAGCTTCGCGCGGGGGTGTGAAGCCGGGGTGCGGTTCGGCTCCCTTTGAGGCTCGTTGGTTTCGGTGAGGGAGTTCGGCGATTCGTACCGCGGGTGAATCGCTGTTCACCCTCCCGCCGAGCTGGCTGCGGGCCGGGCTGCCGGCGCGGGGCAGCGTCTGCCCGGGGGGTGGGGGCGGCCGGGCAGCGGCTGTGCCCCGTTTAGGGGCTTTTCCAATTGTAACTCTGCTGGAACAACTCGATGATGAGCGCACGGGCTAACTTTAGCCCTGGCGTAAGCAGGCAGGGAGGCGCTAAGCCCAGCGGAGCTGTTCTGCTGCCGCTGGGAAAAATCCCGGTTACAGGCGGGGCGGGCACCCGGGAGAACGGGCGCATCCCTTATGTCAGCTGGGCACGGCGGTGCTTCGGGGCAATCCGAAGGGCTTTACAAATAACAGTGAAATAAGATTCCCTAAAAGTCACGGTAACGAACTGTACGGCCGTTTTACAGACGCTGACGCAGAAAGAAGCAGCACCCCCCTCAAAAGCCAGGGGCAAAGCCCCGCTGAACTCGCAGCCCCCAGATCTCACCTGTTCTGTGTACGTGCTGGTCCCTCCCCTGGTCTGAGGTCCGCGGGACGCTGCAGCACAGCCCAGGACACACGCGCGTTCTTGGGCTGGACCGACGGTGCTTTTAGCCCTGCAATCTCTCTCTCGTTAGCACAGCTCTGAATTCCCGCAGTGTAACCTGTGGGTCCAAGTTCAGCGTCTCCTGTAGTGGGCGGGAGCTGGTACCCGTGGAAGCTCTAACTGGCGGTAGGACACGGCTTTTTAGCGGCAGGATGTGGGTCTCACCGCTTTTCTGCAGTCCACTTCTCTCGCAGGCTCCTGGCACCTCTCTCGTTTGCTCCTAGATGGGCCAAGAAGGGTGGGTTTTAATGTGCTCTTTTTTGGAATGGCTTATTTTTTATCGGGTCAAATGTCAGGATGTGAATGACAAGATTTAATGACAAAGTATACTCTGCCAATTTTAACACAAGTGAAACGCCTCAAAAGCCACAGCTTTAGAACTCTTTAGCTTTTCAACCAGGTGCCTGCAGCCCTGGGTTTGAGTCTTTATTTCTAATCTTTGTTTCTCATTCAGCTTTCTGTTTCCACCTCGTTTTAAACATCCACTTAAAAAGCAACTTTAAAAGACGTCAGAGTATTGGAAACAATGTACTGGTTTTGTCACAGCAGGACTCCAGTCCCTTTTCTGGAGGAAATACTTGATGTTCTGCCTCAGCGTATTCATTCAAGAGCTGGACTCATAATAACAGCGCTCTGCTGCTACTGGTGAAATCCCAGGACAGCACTTACTGAGAAATGCGCTTTTTTTAAAAGAGATCAGCTTGAAGATGCAAAACAGTGACAAGATAATCTGTCCCTTAATGAGTGAAATAAATATACTTTTCTATTCACATTCAACAGCTGTACTACACGTACCTAAAGCAAGCATTGCTGGATGAGTTTTTCTACTGTGAATAGTTAAATGCAGGAAACGCAGGTTTTTTAAATCTCTATTTACTTAGTGTTGAATAACAGATACTAAACATTTGAACCCAATAGCAGAGTGGTTTTTTTAAGAGGTTCTTAATGTTCGAGATTCATCTATAAATAGATTATCTTAAGTCATCACTAGATTAGCTTTAACTGGTATGATTAGAACTGCCAAGGAATATTACTGTTTGGTAGTAAATATTACAAGCGTGAATTTATATACAGTCTGCATCATCATAAAACCTGCACAAACTGCAATTTAAAAACTTTAAATAACTTGTCAGAGGGAATTTAAGGAGAAAAGTTTGTGGGTTTTGAGATGGCGAAGTGAGATAAGAAAACTGGAATTTGAATATGAAACGGACCAAAAATAAATCAACGATTTGTTTCAGCAAGTAATATGCAAAGTTACTGCAAATGTAGTACATGTTCCCTGTAACGTGGTGCATGTCTGGACCTTTTCTTCCCTGAGAATGAGAAAGGAGCAAACGGCTTCAGAGATGACTGTTTTAAAGTAATTGCAGTTTACACCTCTCTATTACAGGATCTCTGATTTGCTGGGGTTTCAATAGATGAACAGTGTTTCAGTAAATCATCTCTTGCTGTTCCGTTCTGGCATGGCAGTATCGGGTACTATGTCGAAACAGAAATACCTGGGTAACCTACACTGGAACTAAGGTAAAATCAGGGATAGCTGGGGGAGGGTTGTTACTAGCCTGAGGCTACTAAGTGTCTCTAAAGTGGCTATTATTACTACAGTGCTCATCTGTGCTTTCTCTTCTTTGTGTTTCTGAGACAAAGTAGCAAGTTTTCACTTTCACGTAATGGAGCCAATCAGCATCAGAAAACAAACAGGAACAAGAGAAGACGGAGGTAAAGAGGAAGCAGTGTGAGCAGAAGCACTGGGGGAGAAAGTATCGAAAAACAGTGAGATGTAACAGGGAGTGTGCATGCTGGGTGTATGATTTCTGTGACCTGGAGCAAAACAAATATTCTTAGCTACGTCTCAGTACAAAATCACCCACTAGTGGGTGCAGTAGTTGCCCTCTATTTGTGATAAATGAAACAATTGAACTCTGTTGAGGCTCCAGACAGCCAGAACAGCAGCTTCTATCCAAAAATGGAGAGACATAACTGAGCCTTCCCCTTCTACATCTCCCCCCTGTTCCCTCCACCCTGAACAGATGTAAGGATGGAGGAAACAACATTCATAGTTCAAACAAGAATGGAGTGTCTGGCCATGAGAAAGAGCTCTCGAGGCATAGACTGGCAGTGAGGGGCTTGAAATGGGACCAAAGACATTGCCTTTTACTGATGGGTGGCTCTGTTCAGAGGAACAGAACTTTTTACATATTCTCATGTATTAAAAATAATACTAAAAAAACGACAGCCGAACAACAAAACTCGTCAAACAATAAAAAGGGTTTGTATCAAAATTGCCACTCCAGAACCTACTTGTCTCCCCAGCTGGTATAACCAGCAAGACCTAATTTTGTTTCCGTGATTGTTACTTCAAACCTGAGCGCTGCTGTATTGCCTAGCAGGACAGATGTGGTTTGGCTGAGGCCTGGGGAGCTAGCTGTATCGCCTTTGAATTAACCCGAGTACGTAACAGTTTGAACTGGCTTTGCACTGATGCTTTGTGCTTGTTACTGGGGTACAGACAATACCTGATCAGTTACTGCTGTACTGTTTAGGATTGAGTGTCATTTGCTTTAGAGTGAGGTTTTTCGCTCTGCTGATCTAGAAATTAGTCTGAGGCTTGGAGGTTTGCATTAAATGGAAATATCCCTAGAGAGAAATAATCGAGATACTACCCGAAAGGAAAATCACTGGGAAGCCCCCAGCATTACTTAAAAAGACACCTCTTTAGTTTCATAGTCTGATGTAGCTTGTTCCTGAAAATTTATAGTGACATCAGCACCCTATCATGCTGCTGTAGCTGGTGATTTTGAGTTCAAATGCAAGATCAAGAAGTTATGAGTTGACTGAAGGCTGTTTATCTGCAGTATTGCCTGTGATACTCTTCCTCTCATACTCGGAATATGCCACAAGCATTTATATTACCTTGCCAAAGCTCTCCAAGGGAGAACTGCTGGTGCCGTTTTTTGACAGGGAAAATTTTGGGTCTAAGGGTTAGATGACTTGCCAAATTGTTCTGGGAATTTATGGCAGAGGAAAGAACACAACCCAAGTTCCTAAATTGCAGAGTGGTGTTTCAACCATATCAATACATGTTTTGTAGATGCGTTGCTAATTACACATTTTGTTTCTTTTTGTTAGAGATTTCTGATTTTAAAACATCGGGTATTCACACATTCACTAAACCCGAAGGAAAGGAAGGTCATCACAACTGTTCGGTGTTGAGAACACAGCGTCCGTGCAGCCAACCAGATGCTCAGTAGCTTAATGAGGGTTCAGGTCCTTGCACGGACTCAGTGTGTTACCTCACGCTGTGTGAATCCTCAAGCTATTGCTTCTCCAGTGCCATTTGTAAAGGGCTCACACATCTTCTCTAATTTCTGCCCTCCTTTTCCCTGTCCCCCCTCCCAAATGTCCCTGCCAATGCTGTGCCCTTTTTGCTTTGACAAACGTACTTTGAATTTAGGCAGAAAACACGTTGCCTCATTTCTTAAGTTCTGTTACACCAAGAGATGTGATGCATTATAAAAATAATCAACCTCCATTAAAATCACAGATCTATTGTACCTTGTCAAATTAAAAGCTGGGGGGGCCCTTATGAAATATTATGGGTATGATTTCTTGCACTGTACAGGTATTGCCTATCTCGTATTTACTCCTACATTGATAATAAGACAAAGGTTTCCATCAGTTGTAACCAAAACGGGAAGGAGCACAGGGAAAGCTTGCTTTGTTGCAGGTGTCAGCAAGCTACCACCGCAGGGGCGCAGAGACACCATGCCGGCCGGTTTTGAATGGCAAGCAAGAGCTGGCGCAGGGCCAAGAGCCATGGCATATCGAAAGAGGCATCTGTGAAAGGCCCAGGATCCCAATCCCTGGCTGTCATGGTGCTCCGAACTCGGTGGCAGCTGGGAGCCTCTGCCTTGGACAGAGGCTTGACACTGTCAGCGAGGTGATTGGCAGTGTCTCTCTCCTTTTAGACTCAGCAGCCTCTCGTTCCTGCTGAGTTTGTACCAGCATGCCCACCATCTAATCTCAGAAATAAAAGTACAATCTGGCATGCCACTCTTAAAAGGTAGATGACCCTTTGCAGTGCTGACAATGTAGAAGAAAACGCTGAGATCCCTTAAATTAATCCCATGTTCAGTAACCATGCATGACTAAAAATTATTCATCTGTTCTGTACATCACTCCATCAACTCATACTAGGTCTACAGGATCTCAGACCGTTGTTGGCATTTTAAGTGATATGTATAAAGCAGCTGGCTATCTCAAAAAGCAGTGCGGACAGGTATTACTCATCTGAATAGAACTGGCTAGCCTTTGTGCTGTTTCAAAAAAGGACATTCAGAAATAAGTAGTTACATTCCACTCAGTACCATCAGATTTGTACTTATATCAGGCAAGCAAGCAGAATTTGCATGGTAGTTCTTGATTGCTCTTCAGAAATCTATGGATTTATTTAATTTCAAGCATACTACTTTCATTTCTTATAGATGATGATTCAGTGTTCACAGAAATAAACAAACACATCATAGCTTTAGTGGGGTATGGATATGTAATTTAAGAGTGGAGAATAAATAAATCTTTCTACCATGATGTTAACTAGTACAGTAGGAAAGACAAGACTTGCAAGAACTCCTTTTATTGATATAAATTTCACCTCTATTTAGAGTTTGCATGCTACCAGTTTAGCTAGACCAGCAAAATCATCTTACGCTTAGTAGGAGAGCTACTTCTGAAACGGCAAATAAAAATATCCCATTTTGATTGTTCTGTTATCCCAAGTATAACAAGGATTCCAAAGGATCCTGCAGCACGTTATACAAACACACACACAGAGATAACTTTACAAAATTATGCACTGCAGAAATACTATCGCCTTCTCAAAAGCACCTGGAAGATTCAGGGAAGCAGAATATCTTGTACAGACAAATTGGATATGTCAGTGCGAGTGTTCTGCTGCAGAAAAAGACAAGTGATTTGTAATGATCACTTTCTTTTCATTGCTTCTATGAGATGGCACCTTTATCTTTCAGGAGAATGACAGAACAGTAGTCTGGTACTCAGAAATAACAGAATGAACCACCAATACAGCCAGTTTGTGTAATTTTTTTTCTTTACTGTGTATGTAGGGTTCCCATCACAAGTACTGACGCCAGTCTAACTTAAAAAGAGTGAAAACATGACAAAACGGGGCTTAAGAAGGCATGAATGTGTCTCTCTGTGGCAAAGTGTAAAAGACAATTGCACCAATTACATGCTGGTTTTGGAACTCCATGTAGCCTAAGTCTATTGAAATATATATTTGTAAGTGGGAGTGGTGGGGAGGGAGGACGCACTGGAATGAGGCCTGGAGCTGAAATGCTGTTGTAAAGGCAGTAGGAGGAGGGAGAGCTATAAACTGACTGCGATCCTCAAATTAAAAAAAAAAAAAAAGGTCTGGAAACATTTTAATGCCAGATTATGTGACACCTTTCATTCCTGTTTTTCTTTTGTCCTTAGTTTTCCATTTTATTGATTGAAACTTTTCCTATTTATGCTACTGATTGTGGAATTTGTGTTGACTAAAGTCACTTTTAGTTTGCTCTATTCTAGCCTGATAAACTCCTCCTTATGCAACAGTTTATACCTTTGGTAACACCAGTATAACTGCATCAGTACTACAAAAACCCAAAACAAAACAAAAACCACAACCGGTATTTCTTAGCATCAACAAGGCCTGAGAGAACTTGCTGCACTGCTGGGATGTGACAGGAGGCAATTTATAAGGAATTAACTCTGACAGTCACTTTATACAGCTGATTTTCAAAGATCTAGGCACTAAAGATGTGTTAATGAGGGTACTGAAGCTTCATAATTAATTATATTAGCATTGCTTTGTTACTTTCTACAACAGTAGTGCCTAGTTGACATTTCAATAGGAGTCTGGTAGTATTCTTTGTTATTATTATCCAGGAGTACAGTTATACCTTAGCTCCCAGAGGGCAACATTGCATGTAAATGCCTCTGTGAATTGCCAGGGCCTCTGGATCTCAGTAAAGCCCTTGAAGGAGACCCTGCTGGATACTGAATGGATGTCAGTAAAATTTCTCTAGTCTGCAGTCTCTCTTCAGATATGGACTCTCCTCCCCTTTCATTTCTCCCTTCCCTTCCCTCCCCCCTTCCTTTCCACTGTGCCGGTCCTTCTCACAAGGCTTAAGAACAGAAATATCCAGCACTTACTGAATGTTGAGTTCCAAACCTCTAAAGGAAGGAATACTGACCTGAATGAAACAGTGAACAAAGTAACCTGAAAGCAGGCAATATTTTCACATGCTCGAATTTTCAGTGCAATAAAACCAGTGCTGCCAGAAGGAATCCCAGAAGTGGTGAGTCAGATAATAGATGTACAACTGTGGTGGGAGGGAAATGGTCTCTACTTTGTTTTACATTCCACCCCCTTTGTAAAGGCAGATGAAATTATTTTCCAGTCATACCACTGCAAAAACAAACACGGATTAAAGGTTATTCCCTTTGTGTGCTTCTGAGAGATGTTGGTTTTGAATCCGAAAGGGGATGACTTTTTGTCAATGACTGCAAAAATCTACTCTGAAAACTCTTACAGTATCACCTGAGGTGGCAGAGCTGTTATTTGGTTTATCGATATATTCCACTTGCTTGTATTAATTTAAACAAAACTTACCCAAAAAATTGCTGGTTTTTTCACATAAATTAATTGCAACCTTGTCATGATTAGGCTAAGGTAAGGGCACAGTTTGCAAAGTAAATCAGACTTACGCAACCTGTTCCTTACCCTTTCCTTGTTCATTCCTGCCTTTGTGGGTCCCTCCTTCTTGTAACATTGTTGATGCATCTGCACCAGGGGACCAAATCAGTCTGGGTTAAAAATTCATGGGTTTTATGGGGACTATTTCTAATTGAAATCAGTTCCCTGATTCAATTTAACATGGGGCTACACAACAAAAACTGCACTGGCACAATTCAGGGACAGTGTGAAGGGGAAGAGGGGAGGAATGCATGGTGGGGAATGCATGTAGGAACTGCTACCAAAACCCAGTTTGTTAAACTGTGTTCTGAAAGACTTTACATTCTTCCAAGCCGGAACCACCTCTTTGCTTTGTGTTCAGATAGCACCTTGCGCAAAGGGATCACAGTCACAGAACTCTCGGGACTCTCAGAGCTATTGTAATACCAAAAAATAATAAGCATTCCTACACATTGACACAATTAACCAAATTCCACTTGCAGATCTTCATTGTTGGCAACTCGTGCAGCATTTTATGTAGCCAAAGTTGGAGACTAGTTCTATTCCCGAGTTCTGTCTCCGGCTCTGATGAGGAATAATTCTGAATAACTCTGGCAGTCAGTTAACCTACCAATAAAAGAATTATTTTCCTCACAGAGCTTTTTATATTTAACTAGATTTTTTAATGAGCTCTGACATTCTCAGATGAAAGGAATAATGTGTACAATGTATTATTATAGCAAAATCTGTATATCACAGGTCCCTACTTATTTTCCTCTTTTTTTTGTTTCACCTTTTCTGTCACTGTACTCCTACACAAGACTCAAGCCACACTGCAAATGTTTGAATAATGCCAACTTGAAACTACATAATTGTAAATAACATACTTGCTCTTCACTGAGCAATGTTGTGTGTTATTTATTTTAATCTGATAAATTTCTGGATAAAAACAGTGGTTACTCCCCTGGAGAATTCAAGTATTGATAGTGCTCTACGTAACAAGGGAAGTTTAATGATTCCCACAAAATCAGTTGCCACTTGGTAACAAGACAATGGATAGAATATACATAGTGTAAAATTTTAGTCTCTACTGTTATTCCTGAGGGACCAAATCTTGAAGTGTTACTCAACTTTGTTTAGGATTCAGCAAGAGTTTTCCTGCTGTAGGACTGAGGAGATAATAAATAAGAGTTTCAGGAATTGGCCTGAGTTAAAATCCTGGAAAGCAAACGTTTTTAAATTGTCTTTGTAGAAAAGTTGGCGTGCTCTTAATTTTTCCATGAGTGGAGGAGAGAGAGGATCATCTGAAAGTGTCCTTGCATGAGAACCCACAGAAACACCAAGTACAGTTTTTCCTAGTCCTCAGCAGAGCTCTCCCCCTACTGCTTAGCTACCCTAAGACTTCACTTCAGCATTCATTTAAATTTGTGATACTGTGACTTCCATAAATTTTTATTAATATGTATTGCATCTCATTAGCAAGACTCCACCTAGCACTAGAGGATTATAGCCTTTCTTCAGACAGAATACCACTGAAGGAATTTGAAGACCAGTGGCTACTTCCCATGTCAATTATTTCAGGGCCTTCTATATTTAAAAAAACCACAATTGATTGGCACAGCTATTCCAGAAAAACTCCCAGTATAAATACTGCAGTTTTCCAGTTTTAAAGTGTGTTTTTTTGTGATTGATCATTCTACTTAGGAATACTTCTTGTAAGTGGTCAGTTCTACCAATGACTTCTGTTTAGAGCTTTCACTACACAGGAGCTTATGCAATAAAATAAAGCCTCAAACACAAACACAACACCAACCACAACATTTAATCCCCAGGTGATTTCAAATAAGCTTCTTGTTTTTCAGACATTTTCTGTGAAACTGTAGCTGTATTAATCTTGGTTGAAATCTTCGATCGCCTCAGTGCAGGATGGACTGGCTGTAATACTATCCTGCAAAACCACTACTTTTGTAGTTTTAGCTTTTGACACCCACCGGTGGGAACAGACCTATGAAATATAAATATCTGCCCTTGTAACACCCTGCAGGTGCTGCAGATAGTGAAGAGACAGGTTTGCATATGCTAATACATGTTTTCAAACAAAACTTTAGTACATTTCAGATCCTGTCTTAGACTGTGAACTTCTCAGGCTAGAGGAGATGGATATTCACATCTGGAAGTGGTGGTAGCACATCTGGACAAGTTGATATTTAAACATTTTTGCTTTTAGAAACTGCTGTTCGGTAGTTCTGGATTTATAACAGCATCTATGTATGATGTCTGTTGGCAGAGTCAATCGGTAGTTAACAGCCACAGGGCTCCATCTAAACCAAGGAACAGGACAACATCAGTGTCTGAGATCTGAAATCAGAATGAAAGTCAAGAAGGGCAGGAAACTCCTCCAATTAAATGTCTTTTCAGGCCAGGACTCTTAATTTCACAATGCAGAATGTAACTTTAAGAGAATTTTCCAATAAACAACTTCCCCTAATATTCTGTAAGGCACAGATCAGTTTGATTCCCTACAAAATTCACAGCCTTACACCTTATGTAAAAAATGAGGGCAAAACGTTCTTTTCACGTAGCTGAAAAGCTTATGTCTCATGTTCAGAAGTGCCTTAGGTATTTAAGAATATTTTGACTGCCTCCTTGTCTCTAGTATCTGGGAACAAGCACACGTCTTACATGACCATTCGGCTCTTCACAGATTACAAGCAAGTGCTCTGGTAAGTTAAAAATGGTGGTATAGAAAAAAATAAAAATCAGGTTTAGCAACTATGTCTAAGGGGAACTTTTAAAAAAAAACAACAAAAATCCAAATAGAATCACTGGATTTATTCAACTACATACTGTTAGTCACTCCCTGTCCTCTGTGTTACTGAACCACCATCCTGCTTCAAAGGCAGTTATCAGCCCAGAAATATTTTCATCCGAGGGTTTAAACTGCAACAACTGTGAGGACACGTGGAAGATTCTTCCGTCATTATCTAACCATTCAGTTCTAATGTGAGTGCTCGACTGGGAAGGTCTGTGACTAGTGGAGATGGATAAACAGTTGGAGGGGAGGTATTTGACTGTTTAATATATGTGCCAAACTGTCTTTCTAGGGTCACGGAGACGCGGCAATTCCTGGGGGCTGTCAAACTGATTACACACAGCAAACCAGCCAGTGTGTCTCTGCCTGCTGCTTAGAGTAAGCACTGATATGCCAGTCAGACTTTACTATCAAGCACGAGCTTATGTGTGCTTGAGATCTTGTGCAGCCTTCAGCTCTCTGGTGTACTCAGTAATTTAAAAGCTTTCATATACCCTAAAAAATTTTGTCTTGCACTCCAAGGGAGATCTTTGTTCCTAATACAGAGCACAAGTCTGCAAGTTCTTTGTGGAAGACCGGGCGCCCAGAATAGATGTACAATTGTTAAGCAGTTGGTTACATTTCAGCAGTGGTAAAACGATCCTTGTTTAATATTTCTCTACAGTAATTTCTGTAAAGGCTGTGAGATTCTTTGGGATGGAAGGCTATAAAAACATTAAGTTGCTAATAATTCTATTGACTTGCATGGTTTTATGTATACCCGTTTTGCACTGCAGAAATACTTAGGAGAAAATGTACTCTTCTTTCTTTTTCACACGTCATTGCATTGTATTTGAGAGGATTTAGCACATTTTCTGATTTCACTTGCCAAACTGGGGGTTCATGTTTAAAATTTACAGCTGACTTGACATTCCAGAAACTAAGCATGATTACCAATTATGTCTCTGTCTTGTAGTAACATACCTAACTAAGGAAAGAAATATTAGGAGAACTTTTACATCAAGGACCAAATATGAAATTACCTTTATGAAGAAGCTCTATTTATTCGATTCTTGAGTAAAATGTGCAGTTACTACTACACTCTGTGTAAATTGTCAGGTCATTAATCATTATCAGCTGCTGCAAAATCCCCCATATATCCCAAATATACATAAAGGAAACTAACACAAATTTTCTTCATTCCTCTGACAAAGTCGTTGCCATCCAGAAGGCTGCAAAGATCTAACTCCCTTATTTGTCAACACCAGAGTACTCATGCACGGAGTTTGAAAGATGCCACATACTGTATAGTTTTGCAACTTAAACTGTGCAACCTGAAGTTCAGACAAAAGCAGGAATGCTATCCCTGTGATATGGAGGGAATCAGAGCTATAGCTCCCAAGAGCTGTTTGGGATGTAGGCAGCATGGCTACCTGGACAGTAGAGTTCAGGAGAAAATACTACTGTTCTATTGTATTTGATGTAATCAGAGCTGAGAAAAGTCTTAGAAGATGAGAGAAGTAGGACATCATCTTCTCTAAATACATTCACACACACTCCCCCTCCCCTGTATCATAGGATTATAACTGTACAACAGTTACTGAAGGACTAAAACTGCCTTAGAGGTTAGTTACAAATAATGAAAAACATTATAAACAAGGGAGGTAACCGAATATTTCTCAGTTAAGCCTCTAAGTATTTATTATTTTTTCTTACAATATCAGGGATATTAAACACAGTTACGTTATTAGGTCTAAAGCATCAAATGTCGTTTCTGAAAATCTTGTGTAACAGGAGGTAATACGTGTAACAACAAGGCTTTATACCACCTAGATACCATTTTCCTTCCTTTGTAATGAAACTACATGAGGTCTGGGGTGCCTACACAGAGGAACATTTTCAGACAGAGTTGAGAGTTGTGCTGCTACTTGCTGCTTCACAAGTATTTGAGTCATGTTCCTCCTGAGCGTACACGTTAACAATGCAGCAAGAACAAACAGCAAATCAATTCAGCTGCAAAAGCCGCTGGAGGTGCTCTGCTTTCATCCTTCCTAGCTCAACAACTACTCTAACTCAGTGGCTTGGTTTTACCTCTTCATTTCTCTATAAAGCAAGGAGGAGAGTGCAGAGAAGGCATCATTCTGTGGATTGTTCTCAAATTCTTTGAGCCAAGCCCCACGAGCATGTAAGCACCTGTTGTTTTGAGACCTTTTATGAAACGTACCCAGAAGTTAGTCTGCTGTTGAACTGTATAAATGTGACTCTTGAAAAGCAGAAAACAAAGGCTGTTAGAGAAATAGTACCTGGTTAGTTGGAGTGAAAGGATGTATAATTGGAAAAGAAGTATTGATGTTAACATAATTTTTCTAACAGGAAGAGAATTGAGGAAGAGTTAGCACAACAGGTTTATTAGGAAGCTGGGAACAGCACATCACCAGCAGTAAACTGAAGCAAGCAAGCAAAAGAGGAAAGTAACTATGTGAAAGAACACTACTTCCTCCAAAAAAATGAATTATTTGCTTTCTCTTTTCACGTGAATGCATAGGTTTGTATTTTGTGTCTCAAAATCGAATACAATTTAAAAGTGGTTATTTAAATATATGTAAAATATTAATATATATAATATTTTATTAATAGGAGCTAGTTTTAGGGTAGGATAAACAGATCATGGAAATGTTTTGAACAGTACAGCAGTTAAAATGTAATGATTACTTCACTTTAGATACCTCAGTGGATCACCTTAATCACGTACTTCAGGAATACTTAGTAATTCATAGACTAAACAAAGGATTCCAGTAAGGACCATGCAGATGCTGCTTGGATCATTGTGTTCTTCCTTGGAACTAGCTTTCAAACATAATGGCCTGTATTTTCAAATTACAGAGCTTCAAAGGCTCATGTAGAGAAAGACAGTATCACAGTAAATTACAGGTGAGAAAAGGGAAAAATATCACGCAGATACAACTGCCTAGTGAAGAGACGCAAGGGAAATGGAAGGAAACCAAGCCACACACGAGCTTACCTTTTCTAAATGTGAAGATATCCATATTGACTGACCTTGGGAAAATGCAGACGAAGTGTCAGAGAAGTTATCACCTTGTGATGGGCTTTGGGAAGGCCCTGAGCCATCCCTCTCGGGAAGGATTTTATAATCTTGCAGTTATAAAGTTGTGATGATTCGCTTACCTTTTGTGCCCAGCAGTTAAGAGAGCTCATTGCTGTACGTGAAAGCAGAGGACTGACGGATGGCAGCTCTTCTCTCCTGCTGTTTGCATGGGGAAGCACAACACAAATTGTGGACGTGTGGCAGCAGTTGTGGGTGGCAATGGAAGCAAAGACATAGCTGGTGGGAAGTGACAGCTGGGAACACAAAAGAAAAAGTAATTGGGATTTGGAAGCAACAGGTGGGAGTAGGAATCAGAAAACTATAGTAAGACCTCTGAGGAGGTGGGAACTAATCCAGGCCTTGTTGAGTAAGTCCATCAGAGGTGCAACTTGAAGATGAGACAAAAAAGGAAACAAGCAGGGAGAACGTGAGAATATTGTGTGACCGGAAAGCACACCACAAAAGGCATGTTCCTATTTCATCAAAGCCGTGCTTGTTTCCTAGCCCGATATATATCTCGTAATACTCATCTATGAATGACACGCTGCATATTTTGATAGGAAACAGTGGCTCGGCTGTTACTTTAAGAGCAAAACAGAGCTAGCTGTAAAGCTGCAACGAGCGCTTCCATGACAGGTGGACAGGAAAGGGACAAAAAGGGTTATTTAAAGTCTGCTCGCTCTCGGTGCTGTGGCAGGTGTGCTGGCAGACGGCTGGTCTCAATGACCTTCTAGAGTTGTGCTCCCACATTAACTGCGTGGGCTGGATGTGACTGACAGGGCCTCTGCGCCCTTAAAACATAACATCCCGAGTTACTGCTTTGGGTCATGTTCCAGCTAAGGGAGGCAGCACAGCGAGATGGGGGTCGCCCTGTTTCGAGCGAGGCAGGCTGGAAACACGACCTCACCTCACGCAGCCACACCGGAGGTGCTGGGGCTGGTCCGCAGGGGCCACCTCAGGCTGTGGGCCTGCTTGGGGCAGCGGCTGTCCTGGGGACCGTGTGGGGATCTGGGGTGCCAAATGCCACCTCCTCCCCGCCCGTGTCCCCCGGGGCACCCTGGCCACCCCACGCGAGAGCAGGGCCGGACTCTGTCACTGACCGCGTCTCCACACGCCGCGGGGGCGACCGTGGCGGCACGCGGGAGCCTCGAGCGCAGCGCTCACAGGGGAGGGCGCGCGGCCACGTGCGCCAAGGCAAGGACCGCGGCGCGCGCGCACGCATGCGCGCTCTCCCCC
>VWZZ01001807.1:252720-291976 GCA_013399095.1 Psophia crepitans | reverse complement strand
CGCCGCCGCTGCCGGGGCCTGCCCGCCCGCGGAGCCACGCGGTGCTCGGGTGGCGCGGCGATGGAACCGCCCGCGCCGTCCCCACGTGCGATCGCGGCAGCTCCGGGATTTTTAAAGGTCGCCGCGCCGCGGGTTTTCCTCCCGGCCGCCGCGGGAAGGGCACAGCGTTCTTCTTCCTCCATCCATCAAGTCCCGCCGTAGCGCCCCGCGGTGCTGCGCCCGCTGCGAGCTCCGGTCGCACACGTGCTTTTCCTTTCCGTACCCGGTCGGCCCTCCGTCCTGGGGAGGGGGCAGCGCATCCCCCCGCGCAGCCGGGGAGTGGGGAGAGCTGTCCCCTAACGCGGGCTGAGCCGTGCGGGAAGCTTACCGGGGGAGGAGTGAGCGTGCTGCACTGCTCCAGCGACTTCCCGCTGCCGTTCATTCATCCCCCAGCGCGACAGGTAAACAGCCCTGCTGTAACCCAGACCTCCGCCAGCCTGTGTCGGGGGGGAGGTCCGATTAGAAAATATCTGCCAAACGGCGACTTGGAAGGGTTTTTTTGCTTGTAACCGTCCTTTCGAACATTCTTTTTGGTTTTTAGCAGGCGGCGCGTTCCCAGTTACGTTATTTCTATTGATATTTCCGTCCTCTCTAAATTGTTTAACATTCCTTCAGATGCGTTGGTCTTAGCAAATATGGCTTACAGCTTTTTAATTATATTGTTAGTAATCTGTCGTGATTGACTTAATGTTGAAGTTGACTCGTACAACCGCATAGGGAAATGTGAGCTGTGATTTCCAGGGGTAAACTTGCTTTTAGTGCCGTTTCGTCAAACTTTTCTGCACTTCAGCCGTAGTACCTCCTGGAAGTAGCTGAAGTGTTAAGGCCTAGTAACGCTTATGACGTTTAATAGAAGTGTCTATGTACTTCTAAAGTCGATCACTAGAAAAGGTCTTAAGCGAAAACCCGAGGTGATTGTCAGATTGGAGAATGAAGGGATTTTGATACATTTTTGTTTGTTTTTTCCAGAAAAAGAGCAACAGGAAGCAATTGAACACATTGATGAAGTACAGAATGAAATAGACAGGTAAACATTAACAAACTTTTAAAATGTTTTAGCAGAAACTTTCAAAAATAAAAATATTCGGTAAACTAAGCACTCTGTAGTAGTTCTCACTCTTTAAATTCTGTCAAGATATACTTGTGTTTTGACTTGATTAGATGTAAGAAATATTTATGATTAAAAAGCTGAAGTAGTATCCTGAATTCTTGTTTAATTTTATATAATGAAAAAGGTAGAACTTGAGTTTAAAGTTCTAAATTAACTGTGGTAGTTTCAATAATAGAAAGTTATTTCTTAATGGTTTTTTTTGAGTTCATGTGTACGCTGTTTTGTGAAAGTATTTTCATGTTTGTAAGCAGAACCAAAAACTTGTTGAAAAGTTAGCTTTTATTATACATATCTTTTAATTATATATTCATGTACTTGTAGAATAATATGTAGAAAGTGTCACTGAAACATTAGTTTCATATCCCAAAGCTGTGTAGGTTCTGTGTTGGTATTTGCCTGGATCTTATCTCCACGCACACTGTCCCACAGAGACTGCAGGTGACTATCAAGGCTCTGGCCATGTGCAGCTGTTGCAGTATTGGGGCTCTGCCTTTGTACAAAACCAATTAAATGTTAGGTCTTCAGATTTTCCTTGCGTGGGGTATAAAATTGCATTGCTGTAGCTTACTTGTCTGCCCAAAAGTTATAAAGAGCCAGTGATAGTCTTAAGTGTTATCCATCTTCAGGTGTTTTGCAAACAAAGTGTTTAACAGATAAAATACTACTTTGCTTTTGCATAAATAAGGGTCCATCCCTCCTGTAGTGCTGCACAACATACAATGTGTTAAGAGTGTTTTGTTAAGGTTAGCAAGATTGCTTCTGGTACTGTTTTTCTTACTAGTCATTACAGGTTTGGGCCTCTTTGTTGTTGTTGTTGGAGATACCTCATCTGTTGAATGTGGCAGGCTAGTCTGATCAGACCCATTCAGTTTTTAGCTAACTACTGATGATGCATCTTTAAATTTCAGTTCTCTCTCCTGTGATTAATGTGGCGCTTTCTATTACAGACTGAATGAACAAGCCAGCGAGGAAATTTTGAAAGTAGAACAGAAATACAACAAACTCCGCCAACCATTCTTCCAGAAGAGGTCAGAATTGATCGCCAAAATCCCAAATTTCTGGGTAACAACATTTGTCAACCACCCACAAGGTATATTCTTAATAGCCCTCTCTTTTTCTGCAAATTCAGTGTTTGCTTGCTTGTTATGTGAGTGTCTTGCAGCTCTGAGAGTTTTCTGGACTTGTTGCTGGGCACATGTTTAAACAGAAGCCTGCTTCATATGCAAACACTTCCTTTTTGTCCTAGAGTGTGTTTTACAAGCTTTTCATTTCTTGCATTTGTTGACCAAAGGAACATCTTGTTCACTAAAATCCCATGTTGTTTTTTTTTTTTTCTGCGTTTTAAACGAGTTTCCCACTTTCCTTAGTTAATTTGGCCCTTTAAAGGAAAAAAAATGGAGGAGGGGGTTCTAGTTGGTGTGGTTTTTTTAATTGGAGGTGAGGTCCATAGGATTCTTGACAACAGACTGTTTCTGAGAGAACAAATTGCTTAAATTCAAACTGCACGTGTGGAAATGTGTTTCAGAGAGAAGGGTAGATGTACACAGGTAGATTTTGCTGCTTTAAAGGGCACAAGAAGTTGGCTAGGACAGATGTATTGCTTTTAAAATCTTTCTTACTATCAATTTCCTGTATTTATTGTGCATGGTACACGTTTCATCGCTTTGTTAATGTGGGATTCCCAATTCTGTCTTAGTATCTGCACTGCTGGGAGAAGAAGATGAGGAAGCACTGCATTATTTGACCAGAGTTGAGGTGACAGAATTTGAAGACATCAAATCAGGTTACAGAATAGATTTTGTAAGTATTTTAAATAATTCATTCACTTGTGATTTTTCTGGCTTTTTTGAATGTACTGGGTTGCAGCTTGTAACTTAATCTGTTCAGCTATCCATTGAGTACCACGTTTGATTTGGCAGATGTGTTTACATTGTGTGGGTTCTAACTCTTCGCTTTCAACTCTGCAGTATTTTGATGAGAATCCATACTTCGAAAATAAAGTTCTCTCCAAAGAGTTCCACCTCAATGAAAGTGGAGACCCATCCTCAAAATCAACTGAGATCAAATGGAAATCGGGGAAGGTATGTATCTGTGAGTCTGGGAGGGATGATTGCTGCTCTCTGTGATACTGTCACTTTAATGATGTTCCTTTTACTTTTTTTCCTTGTTCTTCTGTATTGAAGCTGCCTTGTCCTCCCCTCTCTTCCCCCCTCAACTCCCTTCCTACTTCTCTGTGTACATAGTTCATGCCTATCCTGCCGGGTTTGCATACCCCGTTTCTGTGGAGATCTGTAGTGAACTCTTGCTCGGAGCACCACCATGAAAACAGTGGAAGTACAGTGTGACCAGCTGAGAGATGAACATTGCATTGGCTTGTCTCTCTCTGGTGTGGATCTAGACTCTGCATCTTATTTTCTAAGACACCTACTAAATAAGGAATTCCTGAGGACAGCAGGGTTTTGGGCTGTTAGATAGGGGAGGTGTGAACTTTTTTCCTCTCTATTTCCTCACCTTCATTTCCAGACACGACATTTTTTTGAGAAGTTGCAGCCACAGAGTAATGTGGGCATGTCTTTCATCTAGACAGTATTCAAACATAATTTGCTGTCATTAGTTTCTGTAAAAGTTGGGAGCACTTTCGTGTTATCCTAAAGATTTTGAAAATGAGTATTCCAAAATAGATCTGAGGGTTGCAGTTCAATCACTGCTTGTTTTGTCACCCTCAGACTGAGAAGAAAACTTAATCTTTTTTACACTGACAGCTAGAACTTTTGTGTACAAGAAGTCAGTTCTGTACAAACTAGCAACTGATCTTTACATCATAGCACAAAATCGGTGTGACTTCTGATCTTGTTCTTCATTAAACAGTCTTAAACCTATAAATGTGATTCTATCAAGAAAGCAAATACTGGAAATTTGGAATTGCCATATGCTCAGAGACAGAATGGATTTAAATAGCAGATAGTAATTTTCTTTTCAGACTTAGCAAACAGGTTGTTGGAAACTAAACTTCTGGAGTAAGGTGGTAGGTACAGGACTTGTGTACGTTCGTGTGACCATAAGTTTTAGGAATTTGTGTAGGTTTTTTTCACTTCCTACAAAGAATGGCCCGAAGACTTCAAAGCAGGAAATCTTAGGATAAGAAGGCTAGGCAGTTCTTTATCGCAAGTTAAAGACAGAGCTTAGAGGTGCAGAGACTGGGTGTTTCATTGTTTCTTAAACTGTGCGTGTGCAGCAGTCATAGCATTTAGCCATTGTGAGACCTTCTAAGTTCAGTATGTCATTAAACACTCGTCATACTCCTGCTTCCCTGTGATAGAGAAGCATAAATCCAATGCACGATGCTGTGAATTTTCAGTATTTTGGTGGAGGTCATTAAAAGAAACAGGCAGTTTTAATATTTTACCATGTTCATAAGACACACAGGTGGCTGAGTGGTAACTTTTTCTGAGAGTCGTCTGGGTTCCAAATGTTTCTTAAATACTTCTCCCTGAAAAAGGGAATAGTAAGTCACTCCTTGTGGCTGTTTAGACTAGCACGTGTCTAAATGGTGCTTAGTTTAGACACGTGCCACGTAAAGACCACTTTTCAGGGAACTTCTTAACTTTCCTTTCAGGATCTGACAAAACGTTCAAGCCAGACACAGAACAAAGCCAGTAGGAAGAGGCAGCATGAAGAGCCCGAAAGTTTCTTTACCTGGTTCACTGACCACTCTGACGCAGGGGCTGATGAACTAGGAGAAGTCATCAAGGATGACATCTGGCCAAATCCATTACAGTACTACTTGGTAAGTATAGCATGGAGTTGTTGTTCCGTACCCATAATAGCACTGTGCAAGTGAAAGTGAATTTGATCACTGTAGTTAATGTTGCATATGTGTCTTTAAGGTTCCTGATATGGATGACGAAGAAGGGGAGGGAGA
This sequence comes from Psophia crepitans, assembly GCA_013399095.1. Lineage (NCBI taxonomy): Eukaryota > Metazoa > Chordata > Aves > Gruiformes > Psophiidae > Psophia > Psophia crepitans. The sequence goes on along the minus strand of VWZZ01001807.1, from coordinate 286,904 downwards.
GGAAGATGATGATGATGATGAAGAGGAAGAAGGACTGGAGGATATTGATGAAGAAGGAGATGAAGATGAGGGGGAGGAAGATGAAGATGATGATGAGGGAGAGGAAGGAGAGGTCAGTAATCTTACCGCTTCCATCTCTGGTGTATGAGAATTAAAATACATTTATAAGAGGAATCTTCTAAGAACACTGAGTCGTCGTTACAACGGTAAAATAGTTCTCGTCTGTACAGTCACTGGCACGGTGTTTGGAGGGGAGCAGAACTGCCACTACCTTGACTTGTGGAGTGTTCTTAGTATAGTATGTTCTAGCAAGACTTTACTTCTAAATAACTTCTGTTGATGCATCCAGTTCTGTCATCCTCCCACCTGTTGGTTTATTTCTGCTCATGGCCAGCTCAGCTAAGACTCTGTTGGGTTCAGGAATTAGAAATTTCTTTTAGGATTCCAGGGACATCATTCATGGTGTTGTTAACTTAAAGTTTAATATGTCTTTGTTTTCGTAACTGGGCGTGGTGTGTCTGAATTTCAGCAGCAAAAAAACTATTCGTATTGAGATAGGAGAGCTGTTGTGGGCACCAGAGCACTGGGGTCTAGTATGTAACCTAGAATTTAGCATCTGAAAGCTGAAGCATTTTGCTCTTTGGAGTTTAAAATGAGGGGACAAAAGATCACCCCTTCACTTTCTAAATGTTAAAGTTATGTCAATATTTGTAGTGATTCTAAGTCACTAGTTTTTCAAACCTGGTGTTTTTTCATTGGGACATCCAGTTATTAACTGATTTCTGTGTAGACAGATACTCATGGCAAGTGTTATTACTCCTTAGTGAAGACGGGAAAGAGGCCGTCATACAGCATGCTATGAGTAACGCTGTAGGGTAGTAAAACATTTGGGTTGTTGCATCTGAAAGTTCGTGCTATCTGAAGTTTAGTGATTAGATTTTTTTTAATTGTTGCTTATCTTTCAACAGGAGGATGAAGGAGAAGATGACTAATTGAACACTGATGGATTCCAAACCCCCTTTTTACCTTTTTAATTTTTCTCCAGTCCCTGGGAGCAAGTTGCTGTCTTTTTTTTCTTGTGCTCAGTCGCCTTGTTCTCTTGAGGTCTCTTTTTCTCTCCTCTACACCATGGTTCACAATTTATTTTGGGGGAAATACCTTGAGCAGAATACAGTGGAAAAGAATCTACCAGTTTCTGTTTCAAGTTCATTTTTATCCCTTTCTGTCTCAAAACAAAAACTGTTTATGGAATCAACACACCATGTTCTGTGGGAAAAAAGAAAACCTTCTGCTCCCTTCACTCTGCTGGAAGCTGAAGAGTGCTAGGCCCCTGTGTAGTAGTGCATAGAATCTAGCTTTTTTCCTTCTTTCTCTGTATATTGGGCTCAGAGATTACACTGTGTCTCTATGTGAATATGGACAGTTAGCATTTACCAACATGTATCTGTCTACTTTCTCTTGTTTAAAAAAAAAGAAAAAAACTTTAAAAAAAATATGGGGTTATAGAAGGTCAGCCGGGGTGGGTTTCAGATGTTTGGGTGGGTTAAGTGGGCATTTTGACAACATGGCTTCTTCTCCTTTGGCATGTTTAATTGTGATGTTTAACAAACATCCTTGCAGTTTAAGATGACACTTTTAAAATAAAATCTTCTCCTAATGATGACTTTGAGCCCTGCCACTTGATGGAGAATCAGCAGAACCTGTAGGATCTTATTTGGAATTGACATTCTCTATTGTAATTTTGTTCTTGTTTATTTNTTTAATTAATTTTTTTTTTTTTAAATTTTTTTTTTTTTTTTTTTTTTGTTTCACTGGAAAGGAAAGAAAGATGCTCAGTTTTAAACGTTAAAGTGTACAAGTTGCTTTGTTACAATAAAACTAAATGTGTACACAAAGGGACTGGTTGGTCTTCACTGAAAGAAAGAGTTTTAATACCTTGTTTTGAACTTGCTTGTAGGTTCTTGGCATTTTTGGGGGCATTTGGTCAGTACTTACGTAGTGCAGCGCGCCTCTGCGGTTGTGCGGACTGATAATCAGTTAATTTAGTTTTCACTGTTTCCGTACTTGTAAAAGGTTTCATTTGGTAGCTATGACTGCGCATTCCCTTTCCTGGATTACCTAACTCCGTAAGGGCTGTAGGTGCATATGCCTTGCGTGAAGACAGGTTTATATTCATGTTTTGCAGAAAGAAATCACTTGATCCTTAGATTTATTTTTTTTTTGTAAATTGCAGTACTGTATCTCCAGTAAGTCAGTTTGCATTAAAATACCACGCAAGCTCAGAATAAAAAGACCAGGGGGTCTTATATTAAGATTTGGGTGTTTTTGTAAGTCTTTTAAGTTGAAAATAAATCTTAAGTGCAAGCTAATTTTTTGGGCTATTTCAAAGAGCAAGATTCTTAGCAAAGCTCGTGTATAAAGAGTTGCTACTTCACTGCTTTCTTTCCTTGGTAGCAGCATGTATATATGCTTTAGATATACTGTACTTTCTTAATTTTAAGAGACTGCATTTGAGTAGCTTGTAACAATTTCACGTAGAGGTTGTTGGTACTGGTATTCTACAACGTGTAATGAAAGTTGTTTTAACATGCTGTGCTTTTGAAATATTTAAAAAATGTTGTATCAGCTAATCTAAAATTCAAACAGCTAGTTCTCTTTGGATGTGTAGAAAAGACTGTCTTCTGGGAAGACTTGCTGTTATAATCTCTTGATTCCTTTTCCTCACAGAATTTGCTATAGACAAATTCAGCTTTTTTTTGATGCTGAGGAATACACTTAGCAGAACATGACTAATCTCTATTTGAGACATGCCCAAATAATGTGTGTGGGGGAAACATTCTGTAAGTGTCTGGTTCAGCTTGGATTCAATCCAGTTATCAGAGACAATACAACGTCCAGTCTGCATGTGATCAATGCAAAAATAAGGCAACCATTTACTTTACTCCATCTCAACAAAAGCTTTTACCCTGATCCTGCCTGCAGAGCAAAGTGAAATGTTAATTGGTAATGGTTTCTTACCATCTAGAGAGAGAAGGAACAAAACCTATGAAGTCTATAAATTTTAAATTCTTTTTCATTTGACTCCTTTTGTTGTAAGACTGAAAACCACTTCCTGTTGTGGTAGAGGGTCGATGTGCTATTACTTGCCCTGATGCCTCGTTACTTAATTTTTATGTAGTCCTAATTGATTGTAGTTCTTCAAGGAAAAGATTTATTTTTTTTCCTCATCTTTAATGCTTTAGGAAAAATACTGTGCCACTGTTGTTACACCCCTGTTGGTTACTAGCAGAAAGCCTATAAAAACTGTTTTGAAAGTAATCAAAGCTTCAGGTTCTGTAAAGTCAAATACCATGAACAAGAAATAAGAAGTCTGGATAATGAAATGCTACTTCTGAGACTTTTCTTGCACATTCCTTAGGATTTTACAGGGTGCCAAAACACTCTTGCTACTGTATTTACAATACTGAATTTCCTGTGAAACTTAAGGGTTTACTCCTGGCAACAGCTAAAGAGTAAACTAATATGCTGAAAGAATAAACCATATTTGTTTAGTGTAATGGTAACTTTTTTTCCCTAGCAATGGAAATGAGTAGGGATTAACACATTTCTCTGCAACACTGAAGAAATACTACAGATGGCCATCATGTGCTCTTACTGTTCACTTAATGTCTAAGTTGGCTGAATATATGTAATGGGTGTCCATTTTTACGTGATTTAATTTGTATATGCATATAAAGAGCATTTAAAGGTAGACATCCACCTTGGATAATAATGGGAGATTCATTCTTGTTAAACATGACTGTATCTCATTAACTCCCCACTGCTGCTTGAGCTCCTCATACCCAGTTAATCCTGCCAAATGGCATTTGTTACAGGTGGAAGCTGAATTCAGACCTTGTGGCCTGAATTTCCAGGGTTAGAATATAGACTTGGCAGCAGTTTAGTAAAGGTGAAGCTACTGTGCTGGGGCTGTATGACTTAAATGACTCCAAGGTTACTTTAATTTTAATTGCTATAAAATGGAATCTTTTGTCTGTGATTTCTAGTGCCAAAGGAAAGCAAATATATCCGTGTGTGTAAATCCAGTTAGAAAGGTTTGCTTTTTTTAAACAGATTATCTCTGTGGTTATTTATACTTGTCAACAAAGTTTTTGTCCCTGTAAACAAGCATTATCTGAATCGATTTCTCAGTCATTTATGCCATGCATTTGAATCTGTAAGCTTCTCTTTGTACCACACTCAAAACCAGCTGCAGTTACTTTGTTTATTGGATACTGTTCCTGAATTTTGAAGCCATGCTTTTTCTTTCTTGAGACTGAAATCAATGAAATAATTTCTCTGATGTACCCTCAAGATATCCTTCTGTTAGAAGGAATTAAAGTACATTTAACTGTTATTGATGTTACCATCTCTAAGAGTCTTTTTCAAAAGAATCAGTTACTAGTCCTAAACTCGGCATTGCCTTTCACGGGTGAGGTTCAAAGTGCTCACTTTTCTTTCACGGATATCAGGTGCCCAGTGCAGGAGGTCACAAGTGACTCAGGAACAAGATGCTTGCTTCATCTGGGGAACAGATTTATGCTTAATCTCTTGCCCGCTCTCTCCTGCATTAAAAATGGAAACTTCTAAGCCTTCTCTCGATCATCACCTTCTCTGAGTGAATGTACTCTAGAGGAGAGAGAGTCCTGTAAGGCAAAACTCCCCGTCCCTGATAAGTAGTCTTAGCTGCTTTGTGCCGCTCGGGAGCTGTGGCAGCCTCGCTGCTACTGGGGGGATCGCTGCAGCGCCCTCCGGGTGCTCCTGCGTGCTGTTCCCTGGCCGGCAAGGAGCATAAAAGGGGCGAGTTGGCCGAGGTGCAAGGCAGAGGGCCTCCGGGAAACGAGGGCAGCCTTCCCCTGCGCCTTCCTCCCCTCCCCTGTTTTTTCTTTCTTTAGCGCTCGCATAACCGCAGGCAAAACGGCGAGACGGCCGGGCGAGAGCCTGGCCCGAAGCCGCAATTCGCCTACAAGCCGGCGCCGCGCACGGCCCTTCTCCTCGGGTTTAGCGGAGAACAGGGGCTGCCGGTTCAGCGGAAGGGCATGCCGTAACTGCTAGCACCCCCCCCGGGAGCCGCCCGAAAGAGACCACACAGCTCGATCCCGGGACAGCCCCCAGCCGCGGTTCGGAAACCGCAGCCCGCCCGCCCCCCGGGCCGGTCACACGCTCCCTCTTCCCGGGGATGGTACTACCTAGGCAGGAGCCGCACCAAGAGGGCTGGCCCGGGCCCGGGAGTGTCCCCGGCAGCCCTGCGGGATCCTGGAAGGGCTGGACAGGCACGTTGTGCTCCCAGCTGTGACACTCATCTTCCCGTGGGACAGAGCCTGCCGAGTAGGCAGGAACTGCTGATCCCACACACCGGCCCCCTCTATCCGCAGGATTTGCAGGGACAGCTGAACCATTCCGTGGGACGCTGGGTAGCCAGGGACGTCTCTGACCAGTGGGGAGGCGGAGGGCTGCAAAGCCAGGGCACGCACCCTCCTCACACCCGGGATCACCCGTGCTCTGAGGGCCAGACACAACCAGCCCCATCCCTCCAGCCCAGGGAGCTTGTTCCGCCAGAGGGTCCTCAGCCAAGTGCTCCAGCTCCCCAGGCTCCCTGAACTGTCCCCCACAGCCTCACCCAGGGGGTACGAGACCCGCTGGAAAGAGGGGGAAGCCCACGTGTGAACCCTGAGTGCAGCGGTGGGCAAATCAACCTCTGCAGCCACCATCGTGCTGAGAGCTCCCACCAAACCCGTCTGACCAAGCCAAACGCAGCCCTGATCCCGGTCTGCGGGGACAGGCTGTGTGCGCAAAGTATGGTGGTGTCCCTGCTCCTCTGAAACTCAACCTACACCTACCAGTTTGACTTTCCCCTTTCCAGTATTTCCACTGAATGAACAGTCTAATTAAAATCATTCCTTGAGCCGAGACCAAATAACAAATAGCAACAGGTCCCAGAAGGATTTATATTAATCTAATGCACTTGCTTTAATAACAACAGGAGTATGTTCAAAGGTTTTATAGAAGTTTAAGGCTTTATTAATTGAGCTCAGTTAAGCTAGATTTAAATTTTACATTTTCTGGTGATTTCCTTTTACTAATTATTCAGTTGCAGATCATTTACAAAATGCTTATGGCAGAAAAAAAACTGTTCTAATTAAATAAAAGGAAAATATTTCTGTTTATCAGTATATTTCTAAATTTGTATGTGGGAATACTATAACCTCTAGATGCCTTCTGACTCAAAGATGTGTATTGCTCCAGGCCTGAAAGGCATGTTAGTGTACTAGTAATATTATGCAACACTGCTGAGGAGGGATCTTACAAGGGTGGTCTTTACCACCTGGAAGCAATTGGTATCTTTTTCATTCGTGGTTTGTTGGTTTTTTTTGAACACTGGGCCTATGTCAGTGCATATTGGTTCTGCATGACACGATGGCACGGTAGCTGGAGGATTACTGCCAGCCTTGCCAATGCATTTGGATTATTTTTTTCACTCAAATATTTAGCTGGTCTAGACCCCAGATCCTACATGTAGAGGGGCAGTTCTGCTGAGAAATAGTCAAAAACCAGCACTGGAGACCAGCATCGCCCCCTTTCCAAGGCAACATCCCACCTCGACTTGCAGTTTGCTTGTTCCTCTACAAATGATCACCAGTAATGAGTCAATCTGGAGAAGTAAAACTGGAAACCACCTGATGGACTCAGCACAGCAAACTGGGCCCAGGCTGGGGGTGGCCACTGGGATTTTTCCTCACCGTGCCCAGCTCCCCGAGGAGGTGTCAGGAGCCCAGCGGGGCCGAGCTACGGAGATCTGTCACTATGTCCCCGTACCGTTTCTTTGGCACAAACCCACAATTCCTTTGCCTACAAAGGACACCGACCCCCTCAAGCCTCTTCTTCCCCAGCAGCCCGACGCGGAGGGCGATGTCCACGCTGGGAAGCGGGAGGTACCTCAGTCTCCTCAGCGTCCGGCCTGTCGCGCCTCTCTCCTTCCCGCCGCCATCCCGGGCGCGTTGTGGCACCTCGCCGCCAGGTCTCGGCTGCGCATTTCTCCTCAGGACGGGCGAAAGCAGAGGGACGACCTCCTGACGGGGGCGGGAGTCGCGGCTGGCTGAGGACCCTGCGGGGCAGGGCAGGGCAAGGCAAGGCCGGCCCGGACGGCGTGTGGGGAAGGGGAGGCTCCCCCGCTCCCTGAGGGCCGCCCGCCGGCAGCTCTCCCGGGTCCGCACCCCGCGAGAGGGCGCTGGCGGCGGCACGCCGCTTCCCGGGAAGGCTGAAGTTTGAAAAAGTGCCGGTTGCTGGCGGTGCCGTACGGAGCAATGGCGGCGGGGACCCCGCAGGTGAGCGCCGCGCCGAGGGCTCGGAGGGGCGTCAGCACGGCGGGCGGGGCGAGCCTCGCCTGAGGCGAGGGGGGCTCCTCCGTCTTGGGCAGCCCCCTCCGTCCTCCTGGGGGACCCCCAAAGGCTGGAGGGGGTCCCCCTTCATCCTCCCGCCGAGAAAGCACAGCTCCATGCTCCGCCGGAAACCCCCGGCTCCGGGGGAGGGGGCGGCGGTGGGGAGAGCGGGGCTTCCCTCTGTCTCCTCCGCTTCCCGCGGTGGCCGCTCCTCGGGGAGGTGGAAGAAGCTGTGCGAAGCAGGTGGGATCCCCCAAAATGTCCTTCCTCGTCTCAGGGAAGTGGGGTTCGGGCTAAGTTGATGCCCGCTGAGGAAATCCCCTCTCGGCGTCGAGGAGGTGTGGGAGGCGAGGCGTCTGCTGGGGCTGGCACACGGGAGCCGGGGGAGGGCAGCCAGCCTCCCAGCTGGGAAAAACATTCATTTCTGGAATAAGCTCCCCGGAGTGGGTGAGGTGCCCGGCCCTCTTTCCTTCAGGCGTTTCGAGCCTAATCTGGGAAAGAAAGGATGGAAAGACCGGCACAAAGAGCGCGCGCTGCCAGCACTGCAGCCAGGCTCGGCTGCCCCATCTCGCTGCCTCCTGGCCCGCTGCTTTCCGCCCTTACCAGCCCTTGCAAAACTCGGGAGTTGGAAAGGGGACTGGCTCCAGGCAGGATTGCAATTGCCTTTTTCCAAACCTTCCAGTGCCTTTTTCTCATAAAGAGTGAATGCGGTTCGCATGAGGCTATCTGATTGCAGGCCTTATCCCTCCAGCACAAAGTTGCTGTGAAATACGTGGTTTAAAATGTGCCGGTGAACACGTGTGGTCTGCAGGGGGGAAGGCCCCCTTTATTTAGCTCATTAAATTGAATTGTGAATCGATTTCTGCATCAGTGGTGAAACTCCGAGGGCCAGGTCTGGTCTGGGTGTTGTGCAGGTGAAGCCCATTGCCAGGCTGGGCATGACAACCAAGGGAATGGGCTCTCCCTGGGCTGCAGTCTGAAGGACTGAGTGCAACTTCGATAGTACTGAAAATTTTGCTAGTTAGGAAGCAGTCTAGACGCTTTGGTACGACATGAGTCTAGAGGAAACCCCGTGTGAGTTTCAGCAGCCCCACTAGAAGTGCCAAACCCAAAGTAATTTAAGCTACTGTGGGTATTTCTCTGCAAGCTGTAGATGTGTTTTGGGGTTGCACTGGAGATGCACCCTGAAGGACTGACCTTCCCTGGGAACCCAAGGACAGCTGCAGCACAGGCTGTGGCAGTATCCCAACACCCCATTGAAATTCCTGAGTCAGAATGCAAAATGGATCAACCCAAATGCAAATTCAGCTTTTCCATCCTCCTCAGTAATAGAATATTTTACCTTCCTGGTGCAAACAACATCAATGTTATGGCACACTCTGATCCATAGAGGGGAAGAAGGATCCAGTAAAACATACCATGCTTACATTCTGAATATATCTAGAAAATTAGCATGGTGCACTAATTGGTATTCAGACTAGCTTTTGGCAGAGTGATGTGAAGGGAATTTTGACCTGAGAACTGCCCAGGCTGTACCTGTTCTCTGAATCAATACCAGGTCCTTGTATTCAGTACTCTTTATCGACATTACTCTTGCAGCTCCTGGCAGATCAAGGGGGTGGATTGCTTACAGTAATTTGCATAGTTTGGATAGAAAATGAATCTGTATGCTTTTTCTAATTATTTAAATGAGAATTGTAACCAACAAACTCCTTTTAGTCACTTGCTACTGAGTGGATAAAGAGCTTTCTGATTTTCCAACTTAGTGCTGGTAAAGGTTGCCTGTGACTCAGGAACTCCATGATTCAAGTTCTTCCTCACAAAACTTTGGATGTTTTTCAAAGCTCTGGCTTAGTTCCTGGCTTTACGAATTGGGCGAGAACTTCCTGGAATCAGGATGTTAATCTGAACCTTTTTGTTTTGTTACCAATCTGAACAACTCCTATTTTGGCTATTGCATATCTGTTGCAGACCCAACTTGGTTTTAGGCCAACTTTAAAATAGAATTTTTTCCTCCTCCTTTAGTTATTTTGCTTTTAGACTGAAATGGTAGCAAAAACCGATTGAGGATGTTTGGTTGGGTCTTTGAAGTGCATAACAAAATATACTAATATGAGTAAGTAGTTGTTTCTGTGTGAGTGGCATAAGGTTTGGATGCACAGCACGCTCTTAAAATGCAGTAAGGTACCTGAGAAACATAAACACAGTGTGGTTTGTTGTTGGAAATGTGGTCAGTTGATTAGAGAGCGTGAAAGCAAGTCAGGATTCCTGAGTTCTGTCTTTAGTCACTGATGTGCTGTGCGATACTAAGTTGGTTAGTGTAGTGGAGATTGACTGTGCAACTCTTTCTTTTGCATTTAAGCAGGGAGTATGATGAGTTGTTTAATGTTAGGTTATTAATATATTAAGTGCTCTGAATGCCTTAAAGCTATTCTTCCCGTTGAAAAGCTTATCTTCTGCTTGGATCTAAGTTAACTGTGCTAGGTTAATGGGTGGGCTTGATTATCTTAAATACCTTTTCCAACCTAAACGATTCTACAATACTGTGATCTGTCTGTTAGAGTATCCTCACGGATAAAGCTTTGGCAGGTTCTGTCTGACCTCAGTACTACTTTGATCTGTGAGATACACCTCTGCTGCTACTGCCTGTGTATGTCCAGAGTCTGTAAACAGAGCATCTCTGTCCAGAGCTGTTAATGAGGTGTTTATCACTAGAAGTAGTAGTTTTAAAAATGTTGTAAAACAAAGCCCAGAACAAGCTTGAATGCTACTAATGCAACTCAAAATAATCAATGTTTTAAAGTGGCCTTACTGCATGTTAATCAGGAGCAGAATAGAGATGGAGACAACAGTCTGGTTCCTGTTTCAGAGGCAGCACAAAGTTAAGCTTGCTCATTTGTAGGAACAGCTGTAGGTTTTACATCTTAGTTCTTCAGGGGCAACAGCTGAGAGTGAATGTATGCTTGTAACATTGCTAAAAAGCTCTATCAGGTTAGTTAAGATGTGTCTTTGAACAGTCGGCACCAAGACATCTTCCAATAAAAATCTGTGTCTACTACATCATACTAGTAAAAGTTAATGTTGATCAGAACAAGGGCAAGTATTGGCTGGGCTTTGATACTTGGAGAACAAAGATGTGTGTAGACATTAAATAGCAAGGAGACAAGTAAAATGAAAGTTTTTCTCCATTATGGTTTAAAACCAAATTAAGGCTTGTTAAGGTCAAATTTGTGTTTTGTCCTCTGAAATTTAAATGTAGGTCTGGTCTTCTTGAAAGTGTGGTTAAAAGGTTGGCTTCAGAATTTGTGTGAACCAGTTTCTAAATGAAATGAAGGAGTGGAGTCTTATGAGGGCATTGCTGTATCATGGAAATGGTTGAACTGTGTTATCTCTGAAATCCTCTTGCCTAATGCTGCATTGCAGGGCAGCTGTCTCTTGCAGCTGGGCAATGGTGTGAACTTAATGGATCCAAGTTTCCAACAAAAACTTGAGGGTGAGAAGGAACTACTTCGCCGTGCGATACAGAAAGAACTGAAGATTAAAGAGGGAGCAGAAAACCTACGCAAAGCAACAACAGACAGAAAGAATCTTGTTCATATAGAGCACGTGCTGAAATCTTCAAACCGAAAATTGGAGCAACTGCATTGGGAACTTCAGGAGCTTAATGCAAGGATTGTAATAACAGACAAAGAGGAGAGTAATACAGGTAGGTCTTGGCTCATGATTGGCAGGAAAATTCTGTTATAGTGTCATCATATATTGAGTTGATATATTTTTCTATTGAAGACCCACAAGTAGTGGGAGTTTCTTCTGTTGGTATTTAGCTGATGAAATAATCTGTGCAGTAAAAAGTTGAGAATGGGGCGATAAAGGTGAAAGGAGGCAACACGAGAGATCAGTGTAGGGAGAAGCCCAGCTGAGAGTACCGGACATGGACAGTATTCAGGAACAGGCTGTAGGTGGGATTGAAGAGATTTGAAGAGAGTTTCTGGGCAGTTGAGCATCCAAACGTTCTACAAGATGAACAAGTAAAAAATGGGCAGAGTGCTTGTTAGGACAGGTTGATTGATAAACTAAAATATTTACAGGTAAGAGCTTGAGCTTCATTTGAAAGTGTTTTGCAGTCAGTTTTGTACCTTTTGAACCTTATTTTATAGCCTAACCTTTTACAGAGTCACCCATCTATAACCCAGTGAAATGACACAAGAAAAGATGACTAAAGGTGTTAATTGTATTGTTTGTGCAGATGGATCTGTATCTCCAGATCCTTGTCTCTGGGAGAGAAACCCAGACCCCATGGCAAGAAAGGTTGAAGCTCTGAAAAAGCAGCTGCATGTTGAAATGAAAGTGAAACAAGGAGCTGAGAATATGATCCAAATGTATTCAACATCCAAGGTACGCAGGAATAAGCAACCATTTGGGAACATGGATTCCTGGATCAAAGTCTGTATTTAAAGTCCGTACACAAAACCTCTCTGGTAATTGGTGTGTGAAATTCATTTGTGAAGCTTCCTTGACTGAACCATAGCTCTGCATTTTGGTGCTCAGCATAGTGACAGCATGTCAAGTTACTGCACAGGACAACCAATACTGCAATTGTGCAGCATTCTTACTGCAACATGTTACAGATTTCAGGAATTTAGCAGGAATCAAAAAGGAATTTGATAGTGTGTGTTTCATTTACCAAGAGCTTAGGCCAATCTGTAATTATTGGATGTCAGGAAAAGGCTTTTCTGAAAGTGTAGTTCATTCCACTTGGTCCATGATGCGGTTGCCTATGCCTTTTTTTCTGAAGCATCTGGGTGGCGGTCACTGTCAGTGGGGAGTTATTAGACCAGACCAACAGGCATAGTCTTGTGGTTTTGATCCTCTTGGCAGCTCTTACGTGGCAGATGGTGATCCTGCTTCTGCTCTTGAATGTTGCTTACTGGTATTAATGATAGGCTTGGGAATCTCTAAATGTTGTTTTAATACCATGTAAATCCTCCTGTAGTCTCAGTAGAAGGTTCTAGGTATCTGTAGAATAGCTTGTGTTACTGTTCTCGAACAGATGAATGGCCCTTCAGAAGAATCTACCTCTCCCTCCCAGCTACAGACTCTACATTGCTTCTTTGGTCTAGATGCTGAACTTAGCTGGCTGAATGGCAACACAGAGATGTTAATGACTCTGGTTGATTCTAGATTATCTAGAGGCAGATTTGAACCTGAGAAAAGTATCTTATAAGAAGTGTTGTGACAGAAGCGCTATATCTAGAACAACTTCCAAGCCTGAGAAGGTAGTGAGGGTGGTATAAGAGGTACCTTCAGTCACTAACTTGAGGAAAGAAATTAAAAGCATTGGTACTGTACACTGAGTTGGAGTGATATTTGGTATCACTCGATTGTTTAGCATAGAGCACAGCATGTGGTATCTCTTTATGTGAGAAAAAATTTAAGAGGTTTACTGATTTCATATTCATCCCACTTTTTGAGTTTGGCATAATCGTATTTAAAAGTCAAAGGTTAATTTAAAAAAATAAATCCAAGCTTATTATGAAGCTTAATTCAGTAAGACCAGCAGTGTAGAGGGTTGTGATATTTTGATTTGTTAAAGAAGCCTGTAAGCACCGTTGACCAGTGAACCACAAGTCTCAGTGACTGCAAGTATTAACTGGACACGTCCTTGACCTGTCCTTTCCCCCACAAATGGAAATAGGGATCTCAAAGTCCTTGATCCTCAGCAGTGTCTCCTTTACATAACTGCTTATTTATGCCATTTCAGAATCATTTATGACCGTTCTTGCAGGTACCACCTCATCCTCATATGTGAACATATCATCGGAATGAGTTTTTACTGAGCATGGTCCTCTCTCTCTCTCTCTGCGTGTGCTTGCTTTTTGACAGGAGCGGAAGCTGTTGGCTACAGCTCAGCAGATGCTTCAGGACAGCAAGACAAAGATTGAAATAATCCGCATGCACATTGTGAAAGTATCTCAGTCAGCAGGAGGGATGGAAGATACAGTGGATCCAGCAGGTAAGGTTTTTTAAGTAACTATACAGCCCAAAACACATGCGACCAAAGCGCCAAAATCCAGAATACTGGGTCAATTCTCATCCTCACCGTATTTTATCTCCAAAATGGCCAGTGAGGATGGGGACGACCATCAGTGCTTTGGAGCTGCGTATTGAGGAGCTTAGACACCACCTGCGCATTGAAGCTGCTGTAGCTGAGGGGGCGAAAAATGTGCTGAAGATCCTAGGAGGGAACCGGGTACAGGATCGCAAGTTTTTGGCCGAGGTAAGCGCTTATTTAGGCCTTCTTGAGAGAGTGGTTTCATGCTCAACATTAGTGATCTAAACATAAATGAGTAGAATTAACCAAGAGTTGTTAATTTGGGAAGGTTTTGTCTTTCAGGACAGACTGATTGGGATTGCTTTCCCTTCTAGGGATAATGTTCCTTGCTTTGGTGAAATTTTTCAGGAACATCAGAAGCAACACTTATAGGGTGGTCAGGATCTATGAGAAAATATTTCTTCTTGTTCCTTTGTTAGTAAGATGTTACCTGGTCTTTTTCTTGAAGCTTAAAGGATTAGTACTACCTGGACTGGGGCTGCACATTGAAAATACCTGCCTCCTTTCTGTTCTACTTCGTATTGCTAGGCTCAGGGTCGTTTGCAAGAGTCCTCACAGAAGATTGACCTGCTGCGCTTGTCCTTGGAACATCAGCTTAATGAGCTTTCTCCTGATCACCCAAAAAGAGCACTCATCAAGCAGGAACTAGTAAATACGTCTTCCCTGGGAGCTCAGCATTGCAGCATCCAACCCACTTCTGTCATCAAACCTACAGCCCTTACAGGTACATAAATTCTGCATGGCTTTTTGTTTTGAGGAGGACAGAGGGAAAAATTAATTGCACTTCTTCTCATTGTTGTGAAGCCCCCATTTGATTTTCTGGGAAATGGACTTATTTCTTCTAAGCCAGTAAGACCTTACTGATCATATGGATTTGTGGTCTTATTAATCTGGGGTAGATTTGAGCTGTTAACCAAGAAAGCATGAATCTGAGAAATTCTTGGACCCCTGTGATTACAGGCTGACTGGAATCACTTTATCTTGTATGTAATATTTTTTACTCTCCTAAAATTCCTTAGGAGTATTGGAAGTGAGACTGATGGGTTGTCAGGATCTATTGGAAAATGTTCCAGGACGTTCCCGAATGACAAGTTCTTCTCCCATCTGTGGCAGCCCAAGTGATTTGAGGTCCCTTTCCCGAGCACGAGTTGGCCTGGGTATCCATGGCCGTAGTGTTGCTGGAAAGTACCTGCGGAGTGAAGAGCCTTGTAGTGAGTATGGGGTTCCCTGTTGAATTGTGAGTGGCTTATGGGAGCACGGGGGCTTCTAATCTTGGCCACTGGGCTAGCTTGGTATAAGTGTAATTATAAGAAACCTGGTTTCTGCAAAACTAGAGCTAGAATTAATTGTATTATACCTGGTCCTCCTACTTCTCACCTGGAAATTAAATTTGCTTGGGATAGTCACCTTTAGTATGAGAGATTTTCTTTGGTAAAAGGTTATAATCCGTGTTTTCTCCTTTGTCCAGATGAGGTCCTTGCTGTGCTCAAAGTGGACAATAAAGTGGTTGGCCAAACAAACTGGGGACCAGTTAATAACCAGGCATGGGACCAGAGCTTTGTCATTGAGCTGGACCGGGTAAGTGTGCCCCAGATTCCCTGTGTTGTATTTGTTTTTCCATTTCACCTTACTGATTTGCTTGTTTAGCTGCCATTCCACTTGATTCAACTCTGTAATGCTGCTGTCCCCATGTCCTTTTATGTGCCAGTTATCTTAGTCTTCCCCTGAAGGCAGTGCTTCTCTGGCAGAGATTCAGCCTGAACAGCATCTGTTGTCCTTCTCTCCTTATCTGAGCAGTTTCATTTCATCTTACCAGCAAAGTGGCTTTCTCAGGGATTTCTAAAATGGGGAGCCATGACAGCCATCTCCACAAGGATCCTGTAGCTAAGATGATCTGAAAACATCAGAGAAAGCAAGCAACAGAAGGATTAAAGAAGTTTCTTATGTGTTTACTGATTTTTACAATAGCATGCGTGCGCCTTTTCCAGATCACAGGGCAGTGTGTAACTCTTCTGCTTTTTTATTTTTTTTTCTCTCCCCCACCACTCACCCATCCCACCAGTCTCGCGAACTAGAAATTGCAATTTATTGGAGAGACTGGAGAGAATTATGTGCAGTGAAGTTTTTACGTTTGGATGATTTCCTTGATAACAAACGTCACGGGATGTGCCTCTCACTCGAACCCCAAGGAATGCTTTTTGCAGAGGTATAAATGCCAGCTTTGTTTCTTTTTCAGAGAACTCTGTCTGTTTAGGGTGTCTGCCCTGAAAGCGGTTGTTCAACCCAGGATACAAGGAATGGAAGGAGCAATAATGTAGAAGGGTAGAGTGACACCTGAAATCCTTTTGCATCAATATCACATACAACAATAAGGAACAACATGATATAATAGATGTGCACATGCCATAGCCCTAAGTGACTCTTCAGCTGCTCCACTGTAATTATACGTGTGTGTGCTGTGAATTCCGTTGGGTTTTATTTGCTTTCATTATGAGTCATTGGTGACACTTTAATTAAACATACGGCTTAATGGTCAGAATTGAGTCACAGAGACTGTGGAATCAGAGATCCAAATTCCCTCTGGATGTGCTTATTTTATCATCTTTCTGAGGCTAATAATAGTTTGAAGTACTATCAATGAAGAGATCATCCAGATAATCCCTTAAAAGCCGCAGTACTTTCTCCTTTATGTTGTGATGAGAGTTCCTGTGGTTACCGTGGTTACCTTTCCAAAAGCAGGAACTTGACCTCATGTACCAAAATTTGCCTCCTCTCCCCTCCTTGTTTTTTGTGGTTTTGTTTTGTGGGGGTTGTGTTTTGGTCTTTACTTCTCTACTTTTTTTTTTTTTTTTTACCCTACAAATGGCTGTGTTCTTTATGCATAGCTTTACAAATTAAATTAATTTTGTTTGGGATATGAATTGGTCTTAATATGGGGGTTTTCTGCATTTAAGGTAGCAGAAAATTCCAGCATCTAAAACCCACGGTTGAGGTAACAGAAGTTTAGAGGGTGAAGCTAGAATAATGCAGTCGGGAGTCTGTCTGTGGGAGTGACTCCTAACTTACCAAATAGATATGAATGGAGAATTTGATGGGAGAGCAGGCATGTGTGAAAGTTTGTGTTCACAGTGTAAATGAAGAATCCTGACAAATCCCTTTTGCTTCTCTGACAGGTGATGTTCTGTAATCCTGTCATTGAGAGAAAGCCAAAACTGCAGCGACAGAAACGCATTTTCCCCAAACAGAAAGGTAAGCTGCTAGAGAACTGACTGCTTACCTATCTAGGGTGTGTAGGTGAGGGCATGCATTCCTATCCAATTAAATCTGTGAGACATTAAAATGCTTGTTCATGACTACTAGAATGTGGAAGTTTCTTCAGTGACAAAAAGTGCAGGTCTCTACGCTGCAACATGGTGTGTGGTGTGATATTTTTGTGATGTTTCTATTCACAATTAACACTGCTAGGAAGGTATAATTACTAGTTATTTAACAGATTTCTTAGCAAGATCCAGGACTCAAGGTGTACTAATTTAACCAGCAATTCTGTTACTGATGAACAGAGATTGGAAGGTTTTTCTAGAAAGCTCTGAAGACTGTAGAATGAACAGGCTACTGTCAAGTCTTTAGAGCTGGCATCTCAGATTAATAGTTTAGGGACTGGAATAACTTGCATCCTTTGATTTTTGTCTGCAAATTCTTCCTTGTGAAGCTGAATAAGGTAAGACTTTACATACTGAAGACTCCTGGCAGTGAAGATAAATGAGACTTTATATTCTTCAGGAAGTAGTAAAAATAATTAAAACATCCCAAATGTTTTACTCTTTAAGACATACTTTCAGAAACTTTCTGTTAACAGGCTGCAGTGTTGAAATACAAGAAAACCTGACTTAGAATAGAATACTTTTTTATGTTTTATGCAATTTCTACTTGAGGATTTTTATATTTATGGAACTGAACATAGGTGAAGTAGTAGATCTGTTTCATCATCATTCTTAAACTTTCTTCCCTGAAAAAAAAGCTCATTCTCCTTGTGGTGGGCTACCTTTTTGAGTAACCCATGGGCGTTTGGGTGAAAATGATAATTTAACAGTACCTGGATTTGTAACTTGTACATTGTAACTTGTACATTGCTGGTTTTTTGACTCTGACTCCTCCAGGGAGGGAATTTCTCCGAGCTCCTCAAATGAACATAAATGTTGCTGCTTGGGGTCGCCTGATGATGAG
Organism: Psophia crepitans; assembly: GCA_013399095.1. Lineage (NCBI taxonomy): Eukaryota > Metazoa > Chordata > Aves > Gruiformes > Psophiidae > Psophia > Psophia crepitans. Next base: position 269,150 of record VWZZ01001807.1, on the reverse strand, counting down.
TTTCCTCCCTCCATGTAGTTCCTTGAGCACTCTGAGTCCTCCACTTCATGATCCCATTCACACAGACTTCTCTCCAGTTCCTCCACAAAGTCATGTGGATTCAATGTCCAAATTGAGCAAGTAAGTCATGTGCTGAGTGTTGCTGGATGACACTCTGGAATGGGTGTAGAAAAGCTCTTAAAATTCTGTTGCATCTTGCTAAGGTGGAGGAAGATACTGATGTGAAAACTGTATCTGTGGAACTTAATTCAGGATTTTAAGAAAAGCCAATGCTGCCTGAAATGATGTGGTTTTAGTGGGGTGTTCAATGTGCTGTGGCTCGCTCTGATTTATTGTGAGCAGTTGGACTGATTTCCAGAGCTGCTGTCCTAACAAGCAGTGTGTTCCAGAGCCAGGGGAACTTCAGCAGCTTTCTTTTCCTCTGTAGTAAGAGCTGTGGGTGTAGAAGTGGAGTGTGTAGAAGACAGCTTCCTGACACAGCTGGTTAGTGAGCCTACCAGGGCAGGTGACCCACTAGACCTTCTGTTCATGAACAGAGAAGGAGTGGTGGGAGATGTGGTGGTTGGGAGCTGTCATGGGCAGAGTGACCATGAAATGGTAGAGTTCTCTATTCTTGGTGAAGTCAGGAAGGGGGTCAATAAAACTGCTACCTTGGACTTCCAGAGGGCAGGCTTTGAACTGTTCAGGACACTGGTAGGAAGGGTCCCTTGGGAGTCAGTCCTGAAGGACAAAAGGGGTCCAGAGAAGGGCAACGAAGTTGGTGAAGGGTCTGGAACACAAGTCTGAGGAGCGGCTTGAGGGAACTGGGATTGTTTAGTCTGGGGAAGAGGAGGCTCAGGGGAGACCTTATTGCCCTCTACAACTACCTGAAAGGAAGTTGTGGTGAGCTGGGGGTTGGCCTCTTCTCGCAGATAACTAGTGACAGGACAAGGGGGAATGGCTGCAAGTTGCGCCAGGGGAGGTTCAGGTTGGAGATGAGGAGAAATTTCTTCTCGGAAAGAGTGGCTAGGCATTGGAATGGGTTGCCCAGGGAGGTGGTGGAGTCACTGTCTCTGGGTGTGTTTGAGGAGAGGTTGGATGTGGTACTTATGGACATGGTTTAGTGGGTAATAGGTGGTAGGACTACATGATCCTGGAGGTCTCTTCCAACCTTAATGGTTCTATGGTGGTAATTCTAAGTGGTAATAAGTAAACACTGTGATACAGAGGGGAGAAAAAAAAAGGCAGATTTTCAAAAGTTATTTTGTACACACAAAATGAGATACTGGTTCTGCACTGCAAAGGAATGAAAATTCCTCTTGTGAAACATCTTCACCAGTATAGTAACTGAACTGTATGCAAGGTCACAATGTGATTGTTGAGGTGAAAATGCACTCTTTCATGAGGCACATATACTCCAACCACTACCATAATGTAGCACTCAGAAGGTACATAACTAAGCTTTTAAATATGCTGAAGAACGTTCTCTAAATAATAATTTTAAAAAATGGTTTGAATTAATTTTTACATAATAATCATTCGCTGAAAGAGATTATTCCCCCTGATTCACAAGACCTAGAAAAGAAAAGTCAACTACTGTGTTGCTATTAAAATCAAGACTTCCTTTAAATTCTTGATCATAGTGACTTATTTCTACACACCTATGTTTCATTAATTTTATAGCATCGGAGAGCCAGTGTTGGAATGTGAGTCGAACCATCACCAGCTTAATAGCTCATTTTCTTTTAATTCATTTAGGAGAGCATATGTCTTGTTGACGCTTCACAGACTTGTGTGAATCAAGGAGTTCTGTTTGCTTATATAGCAAAGGTGATACAAAGGTGTCTGTGTGTCGTGTGCTGCCCTAAGGCAAACTCCCTCAATTTTGTCTCACAAATGCAGTGACTTTCCCATGGCTAAGCTTACGTTTGCTGATGAAGCACCACCCAAGCCTCCACGCCTTTTTCTGATGGCCAACTCCAAAGAATCAACACCATCTCCTGCAGATTCTCCGGTAATCATCTGGGCTAATAGGGAGACTTTTTTTTCCAGGCTCGATTCTTCTTAATTGTTTATTACTGGAGAAATTAATTATGCTTTAGGCGGGTGCTGCCTCATTTGCTGGCTGACCTCCAGGGATTCAGAATCCAGGGAGCTATTTTGGCTTGGTGTCTTCCTAAAACTGTTGCACCACTTTTTTTTTTCCTCTTTTTTTTTTTTTTTTCCCCCTTCCTTCCTTTTTTTCCTTTTTTTAAATTATAAATTGGTTTTCTTGGAGAAACAAAATGGGAGGTAAGTTAGCACTGGGAGTTCAGTGCAAGAGTACGGAACAGATGACTACACAGAGAAAGCAGGGAAGGAGGGTCAGGAGGCTTTTAGGACCAGATGATGTTCTTTGTCATTAGAGAAACTGGGAAAAACCAAGAAGAGCTCTAGTTTTCTGACAGGGAGAAGGAAAATTGTTTTGAGTAGTATAATGGTTAATGTGTTAATGTGTTCTGTCACATCTTACCCTTTCTCATTGGCTTTGGTGATAGAGGAAACTGCATTCTCTGGTCATTGAGATTCTTTTGGGGACGTGAGATGCCTTTTTTCTAGAAAGGAAATGTTTTATCCTAGGCTTCTTTTAAAAGTGTCTATTTTAAAGGGTTTGACCCTATCAAAATTATTTTACATGGGAATAGTTTTGTGTGACCATAGACAATCTGTTTTCATGCTGCTTCTCTCCAAGCAGAGGCAATGACCAAGTGCAAGAACTTCTCTGATCATGACAGAGGAGAAAATTTGGATGTGGGTGTTCAGGTCTGACTTGGTGATTGCAGAGGATGACATGCTGTAATTTTCTTTCTGTTCCTAGTGTCTGAAGAGGCTGCATGTTGAGGAGAAGTCTTGCAGTCCTGTTCGAACACAATTTCCAAGCCAGGCATCTCCAAGGTAACTGTGGACAGCATGGGCTGTCTTGGGTCACAGATTCAAGAGACACTGAGCTGAAATTTTTGAGCATGCTATCTACAATTCTGCTCAAGATATGCTTTGGTTTCTCAGCAGCAGACTCGTAGCGCTGAGTGCAGACAATACTGTGAGAAGTCTGCTGTGAACTTTACTTGTCCAAATGTCTGCTGCACCTTATCTGCTTATTAACCTGCACCTTATCTGCTTATTACGTAGCCCACTGATAGACTGTACACTACAACGTAATAGATGACTTTAGTAGAAGGTAAAGTCACTTAACTGTCTTCAAGTGCTTCCTTGTGCCTGAAGTTTTATGGTGTAGCATATTTAGATGTGTCTGCATTCTAAGTAATACATTTCAGAAACACTTTTGGCATCCCTCACACTCTTCTATTGATGTGCAAGATACACTGTCTTTCATTACGTAGGGAGGCATAAAATAGTAAGCTGTTTATAGTCTGTGGCAGTTATATATACACAATTTGTATGTAACAAGGATACACAGCAGTAAATATACCAAAAACAGGACAAGTAAAAAAAAAAAACTACTATTGAAAAAGCACAAGTAGCAAAATCTATCTAAGCTGATTTTGCAGTTCAGATTACAGAATTATGTTCATAATTTTATCATGACTTTCGAGGGGTCCCATCTTCAAAACTACGTAGTTAGGATACACTCAAGCACCTACCTACCTTCTCTCTGAGAAGGCTGAGGAGGGAGTTGAGTCCTTCATGGGTGGATACTTTACCCGTCATTTCACTTAGTGGAGGAATATGAAATGCCCACTGCCTTTTAAAGATGATCCTGGACTAAAGCATTTAGGATGTGGGTGGTTTTGGTTTGTGTGGGTTTTTTTTTTCCCCCCCTTTTTTCTTTTTCATTCTTTCCAAGCAATTCTGCAGCTTGAGTTTCCTTGGTAACACTTTGTGGCTGACATAACGTTCTATAGCATCTCTTTATTCAACTACCTTTTTTATAGCAATGTCTGTTGTCTCACCGTGTTTCACTTCCTGAGAACTTATGCCCTTGTACATCAAGTGTTAGTAGTACATGTTCATGTCTGATTGACACAGTTGCTGTTGAGCCTGCTGGAATGAGTGTAGGCAAAATTGAATTTTACTACCCTAAGGATGGAGGTGGAGGGGAACCAATCCTGTTATGGGAAGTAACAGAGAGAGCAAGCCTTGGATAGTCAGAATTGTTGCTCCTGTTGCCGATACAGATGAAAGTCAGACTGCTGCCACTGGGAGCAGTTTCCTCACCTTACAGTTAACTGCTCCTTTCTTCAAGTGACAGAACAGCAGAAACAAGGCTGAGTTTTCAGGGTTTCAGTTTAGGGGAGGAATGGCTGACACAGCTGTTTGCTTTCCATTTTCTTACACAGAGCTTCTTCCCCTACCACAAATACACATTCCTTTGTTACCTGTTTATGCATCTTTTGAGTATTGTCTCAGCAATTATTCTTTGTCTGCAGGAAAAGGACAGTTCAGCTTGAGGATTTTCACTGCATTGCTATGTTGGGACGCGGCCACTTTGGGAAGGTAGTGTACCCTTCGTGGAGGAGGGCAGTAGGGCTGTGGTTGTGAAGGTGGACCTCTGCCTTGGAGTCTCAGCAGAAATGCTGCAGTACAGAAAAGATTTGTTGCAATGCAGATACACAAAACAAACCCAGCCCAACCACGTGAGCAGCTGATAACTGTTGTTAACAGTTAAAAATCCTGAAGATTTGTGGCTTCAAAGCCTGGAAAAAACTGTACTGGGAGTGCTAAGTCATTTCATAAGGCACACCATTACCATTCCTGTAATTATCGTGATCACTGCTGGAATAGCTCCATTCCCAAAACCTGCATGCGTAGTTGCTTAACTGTGAGAGCTCTGAGGTGCTCGTAAAGCACTGGGCCTGCTGTGATACTGCTGTTTGTGAAAAGAATGTATCTTACACTGACATCTTTCTGGACTGCTGCAGCACAGGGAGCAGAAAAAAAGTGCCTCATTTTCCAGAGTTACTTGAGCTTGGTTTTGAGAATGACTGTCTGGAGTGGATGGAAAGAGTTTGTGCCGATGGGAGTCAAAGCAATCCACTAAGGAAATAACAGATTTGACGTACAGCTTTTCTGTTGTCTTTCAGGTACTGCTGGCCCGATACAAAGCAACTGGGAAGCTGTATGCTATCAAAGCCTTGAAGAAAAAAGATATTATTAGGAGAGATGAAATTGAAAGGTGAGCGTTGTTTAGAACTGGTACTATTGCCAGAGGCAATACACACCTTTAATCAAATGTTAGTAGGTATGATGTGTACTGGTCATGGTACTATTAATGTGACCTTAAGGCTGAGGTAAATAAAATGGGGAATAAGGAAACTTATAACAGTGCTGCTTTCTAGCTTTTGGTGGAATAACACCTGAAGAACGCTCTAAAACTCAAGGTTTGGAAGTATATAAGATAAATATTGTATTAGCCTTCACTTTTTATTTCTTAAGATGTCAAGATTTTCTTCTTCATCCTGTCTTTCTCAAAACAGGCTTTTCTGCCAAGTTTTAACACTGGATGTTTTTGTTCTTTGAATCCTGGCAGCTTGAACTGTGAGAAGCGAATATTTGAAGTGGTCAATTCTTCTGATCATCCGTTCCTTGTCAACATGTTTGCCTGTTTCCAGACACCTCACCATGCTTGTTTTGTGATGGAATATACTCCTGGTGGTGATCTTATGATGCGCATACACGAAGATGTCTTTCCAGAGTACACAGCACAGTGAGTTAGAATCAGTCTAGTTTCCAGGTACTATGATTTTTTAATTTGATTCTCATATGTCTTTCCTGATAACTCTTTCTCTCTTTTAGGTTTTATACGGCCTGCGTAGTCTTGGGGCTCCAGTTCTTGCATGAGAAGAAAATTGTTTATAGGTAATGCAACAAGGAATCAAGTATAAGACAGTTCAGCAACTTAAGTTTATTTTTCATGTAGCTATGTGTCTGGAGCTTACTATCTTGCTGGGCTTTCGAATGTTTCTGTCTGTCTTTATTGTTCGTGTCACCTGTTGCTATCAGCATGTTCATCGTGCCTACAGTAAAGTCAGTCATCTAGAAGCTATTCATCTGACATGTTGCAGGGGATGTATTTTCCGTGACATGTCAATACATTCTGCGGGCACCTGTAAGTCATTGCTTTCTTTTTTACCATGATAGTCAAGTAATTTGTCATGCTGTTGTGGGATGCACTTTTCCAGATGAATAAACCCCACCCAGCTCTAAGCTGCTTTGTGAACCTTTCGTTAAGAGGAAAATATCAATACATTAAGGGGAATCTTCCAAATAATATGTTATTTAAACCAAATGTAGACTTTACTCAGTTTAGACTTTATTCTCTTTATTAACATCTAACTTCTGCCTCTTAGAAAAAAGATGTTGGGTGGCAATCCTCAGACTTCATCCACCATTTTCTTTCCCCTCCTTTGCCTGCAGGGACCTGAAATTGGATAATCTCCTTTTAGATGCTGAAGGATTTGTGAAGATCGCAGATTTTGGATTGTGTAAGGAAGGTGAGTGACCTTCGTAAAGCTGAAATTGAACCGTCAGAGCTAGTTTAAGAACTGGGCTTTAGTAATATATTCACAAATATTGGTACTGAGGTAGTTGTGTGTAACTTGTATTCATCCCCATCTTAAATATAAAACAAAACCCACCAAAACAAGAAAAAAACCCAACAAACCAAACAACAAAAAAACCCTCACCTGTCTGGCCTTGATGAACTTGGAAAGAGTACTTTGTCCTCTGATCTTCAGGAGTTTACAATGTGCTTGTTTGTTCAAAGGAGTCAGAATATAGAAATACTACACAATGTGTGCTTGAGTAAATGACCATGGAATCTGCAGGAAGTTTCCTTGGTTTTGCTGTTTGTTTCTTGTTGTATATTTGTCTTTATTTCTTATTTGGAGCTGTTGGGGCCTCAGGTTTCATATTTCCTTATTGGCATTTACAAGCATTGATGAGAACCCTTGCCCAGTTAGCAACATCAGATTATCAAGTGATAAACTGGCTTTCAGAAAGTGAGGCTGGATGTGATCCCTTCAGTAATATGTGCTGGATTTTACAGAAGTGTTCTTTTCCTACAGGAATAGGTTTTGGAGACCGCACGAACACCTTCTGCGGCACCCCTGAATTTCTGGCTCCAGAAGTCCTGACAGACATCTCGTACACTCGGGCAGTAGACTGGTGGGGATTGGGTGTACTCATTTATGAGATGCTGGTTGGTGAGGTAAGGCCACCTTTCTCTATGAGGATCATGCTGAACAGTCTTGGGGAGAGTAGTGCCTGCCCACCTGAGATGAAAATTTTGCTCAATGCAGCAAACTTTATTAGTACTTAAATTACTTAAATTACATTTTTCTCATTCATAGTGCTTGGCCAAACACTAATTAATCCATACAACTCCCTGCTATTCTCACCCCTATTTAATAGTGAGGAATGAGTGCTATGTGGATCAAATAATCAAATGTCACAATTGCAGTCACCATTCCCTGGAGATGATGAGGAAGAAGTCTTTGACAGTATTGTCAATGATGAAGTCCGGTATCCACGATTCCTTTCATCTGAGGCACTTTCTATAATCCGTAAGGTAATGGGCTTGTTGGGTCTCTGGGAGCCTGAGGAATTTGCATTTACTGTGTAAGTGGATCCAGAGGGACTCTATTCGGACTGGATCGTATTTGTGTGTCTGGAGCTGCCTACACAGACTAAGGAAACGTTTAAAATTTACACTTATTTTTCCTTTCCTTCTTTTTACATAAATGCTATTCTTCTGTCTAAGAATGACTAAGCAGGCTTCTTACTGAGGTCTGCTGCTCACTCGAAGCAGAGCAGTGTTGATTCAAGGGCAGGAATGTCGGAGTCATTCAGTGGAGATGGCTTGATTCAGGTTTTGAACGTGACCCAGGAGTCACAGGTGCACAATGAAGATCAGATGCTTCATGCGGTTTGTAGCGGGTATCTTACTGATGTTGGCGAGTTGTTTACAAGGAACTAGGTCTGAGCTATTACTAGCAGATTATGACCTTGCTGCAAAGTGAGAATGAGAAGATACTGAGGAGCTAGTCCATCTCCTTTCTTTTGTTTTTCTCTGTGGAACATTATTTCTCTCCATCCTTGTTTCCAGTGTTTAATTTTGAACTGATGATTTCCTGCAGCTTCTTCAGAAATGTCCAGAGCGCAGACTGGGAGCAGGGGAAAAAGATGCAGAAGAGATTAAAATCCAGGCCTTTTTTAAGGTAGGAGCTCGCATTACCCCTCCCCTCATCTTTTGTGTTTATGCTGAGAGTGATTTGCTTTCTGTTGGTGTTGAGCTGTATTTGCATTAGTTATCAGTGAGATCTTAGAGGCAGCTCCTGTTGCACCTCATTGCTTTATTCAGGAATCTATGTTTCAAGTCATGTTTGAAATGACATCTCCCACATGTGTTTTCTGGGGTCTGTAAGCTTCCAGAGCCAGTTTGTTATTTTGGATTGTGCTGCTTTGATGTACCTACCTTTTGAGCCATCAACAAATACCCCTTTTTAAATCAAACTACAGGAGTCAAAGATGGTGTCTAGTGATGACAGCAATTGCCAGGCAGTCTGTTCAATGGCACTTCCTAAGAGAAATGGAGGTTAAAGACACATTTGCTTCGGGTCAAGGGTATACGTCTGTTCCAGGCAAAGGTGTAACCGTTCCTCCTTGTCATTGCCATGTGCCAGAAGTTATTAGCCTGGTAGCCCCTGGCTGGCTTTGCGCTGGAGTGAGAAAAGAATGTGGATGTCAGCAGAAATTGCTGGGAAGACCACAGATCCACCGGGCCACAGCTGCACTGTCCTTCCTAAATACAGTTTGAGCTGCAGCTTTGTTTCTTGGTGTTCTGAAGAATAGCCTTAGACCTGCACTACCTGGCCTCCACCAACGATGCTGTTTGTTTTGGGCCTTTTTGCAATTCTTTCTCTCTCTCTTTTTATTGATTAGTAGAAATAAGACATGTTGCAAATGATCTGGAAGGGCGGCTACAATCCTCCCTTTTGCTTCCGCGTTTCATAAATGATGTTAATGTCAAGCTGGCCTGTTCACTTCCTTCCCTTACAGGAAATCGATTGGGACGCCTTGTTTGCCAGGACTCTGAAGCCCCCTTTTGTGCCCACTTTAAGAGATCCAACTGACATTAGCAACTTTGATGAAGAGTTTACATCACAAAAGCCAATCCTTACTCCTCCAGAGGAGGTTGCTCTCCTAACCCGTAAGGAGCAGACTGTCTTCAAGGACTTTGACTTTGTCTCCAGACACCTTTTAGATGTTTAATTCTTGTGCTATAAGAAACACGAACAGATTGTTACCACCGTGAGGGAGCGTAGAGAGGACTTGGCATGGGCAGTGGAAGTGTCGACAGAATTTGCAGCACTGGTGGTGCTGATGACCCCAGGAAGAGAATGCCCTGCAAGCTGAGTTAACCTACTGTGCTTTTTTCAGCCTCAGTTGTTGGAGGGATACTGGATGTCAATTATCTTTAAGGAGTAATTAGTGTTTGACTGGATGTATCTTCTGCTGCCGTTGAATATAGATGGGAATTAGGAATTGAAGCTGGATCTAATTTAATGAAATCAAATAATCTCTGCAACCCAGGTTACTCTTTGCAAAAAGCCTTAGTAAATAGCGTGGCTTTTTTAAGTTACATAGTAGCAGGGGGAATGTGCAGGTCTCACTTATTTTCTGGAAAAGATATGCAGCATTCCCTCTCTATAATGATTTTATCCCCACTCCCACTTGTAATTATGTGTGCCAGAGGAGGAATGGATTTTAACACAACCCAGGATAATGATGTCTGTATTTGCTAACCATCCAAGTGATGTATGTTAATGGAAAGTAGTCTCTTTCTACTTCTTTGAGGATGCTAAATCTTAGCCATTGGTTTTACTGATATAAAAATCCCACAGCTTTGCACATGCTTTGTTTTGTTGTTTTTTTTTTTTTTTTGAAAATAAAGATACATTTTCTTATAAAGACATTTCAGCTTTTCATCCCCTTGGTGTTAGCTGAATGTTTCAGATAACCGTATTCTGCTCAACAGGCAGGATTTTATTTTCCTCTGTAAATGTCAATAGTAATGTTTTCTTCCTTCCTTCTCACTCAAGTTGCCTCTCTACATATTGCATGGTGTCATCAGCCGACACATACAAATGGCTGCAGTCAAGTTCTCTCTCCACAGATTTTATCAATGTGTGTATCCTGTATCTTTTTGGGGATAGCTAAATAAGGACAGTGTTAATATTGGAAAATCAGTAAGTTAAAGGTGATTTGATTTGCCTGGTAACAGATCTTGTAGTTATACTTCATAAGATAAATTTCCTTCTCTTAAATTCAGGATGTTAGCTCGTTGGGCAAAAAAAGGGAGGGTATCCAGAAATGAAGCGGCACACTGATGACAAATAGGGACACGCAGCTGTTACTCTTTCAGTTTGTCTTCAACAGAGGTAGACAGAAGCTGAACTAATGCAGTTGTGCTCTATCTGGAGAGATGGTTCGGGTGCAGCTAGTGAGTCATCTATTAAATCAACGCTGGTCTAACTGCTTCAGAATTCCAAGAGGTAAGCACTTTGTTTGTGGAAAACAGAAATTCACGCTGAACCTAGATTTCCGATTCTCAGAGCCAAGAATAACTGCTGCTGAAAATTCCCACACACAAATACCCTTTCAACCTCCTGCTCTGCCTTGCAGTGTAATGGCCCATTTAAAGCAGGATACATGTTTTCCTCACCCTGTGTTTGAATAGCAATGGTTTGTTTGCTGTTGGCCCATACAGTGTGATATCTAACTTTTCTTAAGGTCAAGGCCTCTGTAAAGTGGTAAGTAGCATGGTGGATTGTTAACACATGTGAAATCTAGAACAAGAACCAAAAAAGGCACATTTAATCTTTTAATTTACAGTTTATAATAAAGTAAAAAGACTGTAAACTACCATCCTGGTGCATTTAAAAAAGAATTACCAAAGAGAGCAAAACTCTCTTGAGCTGTAGAACCTGCTGACTAATTTTTACTGGACTGATACCTGAAGCAGCAGAAATTGCTGCGTGGCAGATCAGCCATACCCCAGGCAGGCACCACGCTGACACAACCTGCAGGATCCATTCTGGATGGTATGCCATTGTTATGAAAACAATTCTTAGCACTGTGATATCCCTCTGATAGGAGTTTCTGGGTAGAAAGCAGACTGGACACGGATTACATACTCTGGAGTTGGTCAGAAAAGGGATCCTTATGCTGTTTTTAAGCTGCTGATGGACTATGATGCTGTACTAGTGACAACCCTGCCGTTTCATGAGTGCTCATCAACTTTAAACTCCTGCCTTTAAACAGGAGTTTAAAGCTGCATCCTGCCAGCTTGCCAGATACGCTCTTGAGCTGGTGTTAATTCCTGAGCCAAGGCAATCAAGGCACAAAATAATTTTAACTAAGGTTTTGGTGTGGGTTTTTTGTTGATTGCTTGGGTGTTGGTTTTTTTAAAAAGAAAAGGGTCAGGACTAAAACTCACATCACAGCCTTTTCTGGTTTTAAAGCTAAAATTGGTCAACCCAAACTTCCTTTTAGTTCCTCATGGAAACTTGAAGTACGACCTTTTAATATAATGGCAAACAGGTAACTTTGCCACTATCCTAGAAAGCTGTCAGCACCCCCTACTATCAACAAAACAAACGGGACCTAAAACCTTTCCTCTTGCACTGAAACTTGGTATTCTTTTAGTAAAATTTTACTCGTATGTTGAGGTAGTAGTGTTACCAACAGTGTTACTTAAGCTAGGCAGAAGTACCCACCTCTGCTACTGGTTCTTTCCCCACAAGCTATGGGAAAGACCTGAGCATGAAGTTATCTGCACAAATAAGTCAGTAAGCGTTACTTTCCTGTCCAAAGAAAGTGGATGGTATCATTCTTTGCTGACTACATTCAATATAGCCTGTGAATTGTTAACAGCACCATCAACTTAATGAAAAAACTGTTAGGAAGCTGGTCAGGGCATCACAGAGTACAGGCTAATTATCTCATAAGCTGAATTTGGTGCCTTACAGCTGTTTCTCATGCACATTAACATTATTAAGCCTCAAATCTTTGGGAAAAGCATGAAGTTGAGGCATGTGGTCAAAATGAAATTTGCTTTTGATTGTCCAAATATTTACTCAAATATTTCTATTACGTGCCCAACACTACTGACAAAAGGCACTGCGGTTCTCACAGTGAGAACTACGTGGAAGAAAGGCCACAGGAATTACATTGATTCTGGCTGTAATAGCTGCTTTTCCCTAGCAGCAAAAGGACAGGGAAACTCTGGGGAAGAGATGTGAACGTGGATGCTCACGCTGCTCTTGCATCTCTTCTGCAAAGGTGTGGATGCAGTTAGCAAAAGGAAGTACATTTAGAGAGGTACCTTTGCTCAGTCTGGAAATTGGCCCTGCTGGCCTTCCCAGACCCAGTGTTTCCCCTTTAACAATGTTATTCTTATATAAAAAAATAACCCTGACTGTCCTTGAAGCATGATTTGTAGGACGAACGTTGTGGGAACAGGTTGCATAGTTCATGGTGTACTAAAGTTCCGTGCAAGGAAACAGCAGCAATTGCATTAGCAAAGCTTTACCCAGAAACCTGCCACTGTGTTGGCACTCCAGCTGGTAGGTACTACTGTGATTAGACAGGCTCATAGTTCCTGTGGAAATAGATTTTCTCCCACGCAGTGAGGTGGCACGAACAGAAGAATCTCCAGAGATTGAGGACTACCCCTTGGTCAAAGGGATTCTCCAACTCAGAGTGTCGCAGGTAGGAGATGCGATGATGTGACATGAATTCCCAGGTGGTGGTGTTGCAGGAGATCAGATAGAGGTGTGAAATGAGCAGCAGCAGGGCAACAACGGTGAATATGACTATCAGGAGGAAGGAAGCGAGGAGGAAAATGTTGTGCTGCAGCCAGTCCCAGGACTGTTCAAAGTAGAGGCCTGACCTGTCAATTCAAAGAGAAATAAATTCACTGTTAAAGACGTAGAACTAATTACATAAGCCAAGAAAACTTGATGGCACGTTTAAGTCTGATTCATAACTAGTGAGATTCAGGTAATCATTTACTACAGAGCGCTAATATACTACAAACTCTTAAGAGAGACTGCATCAGTAGTGACTTAAATTCCAACAAGTTTAAAAGATGCTGGTTCCACTGACAGCTGAGAGACAATTGTCTTCAGTTAACTCCTCTCCTGAGCAGGCGTACAGCTGAAACCCCACTGGAGTTTCCAGCACTTAGATTTGCAAGCAAAGATTATATTACTGTAACCGAAGCAAAGTTAGTTAGCTTTTGTACTGTTGTTAATTCTGTTAATTTAAGCTTAAAACAAAGATGAGCAATGAAACCCAAACCATCAGATTCTGCTCAACTATTGATCAGCTACGTCGTTCCTCAGCGGATGAGGGAGCTCAGAAGAGCTACTCTCCAGGATGCAAAAGGAGGTGAAGATATAAAGCCAACCCAAAGCCAGTCCAGTCCAGTCCAGTCACTGCTGCTCTCGGAGCACCAAAGTGTTTTGCAGTCTCAGAGCTCAAAGTGCTGACTCCAGGCCTTACCAAGCAACGTGGCCTCCCCACAGCAGAACTACAAGCTGCACACTCAAGTAGACTATGAAGAAGGGGTGGTTCTTCTCTCCTACACAGTTCTCAATCCAGGGGCAGTGATGGTCATAACGCCGTACGCAGTGCTGGCACAGCTGGCAGTGCTTGGCTCGCATTGGTTGCTGCAAAACAAAACCAAATGCCCAGTAGCAGTAGTCCACTGGTTCAACTCCCTTTGGTAGAAGAGAACATTGTGCAGTATCGTCTTCCTCCACAGCAGCACTGTCCCAAAAACACTCCAGTTTGAGGTAACAGCACAACTTAAACATTGCTAAGACAACTGAAGGAGATGATGATTCCACTGGTACAGCTCCAAATGAGTGAGATTCATGTCAAATGACTCCCACATAACCTCTATCTCTACATTTTCTTTATTTACCTATTTATAGGAAGGCCAGTGTGCAAAGCAGGGAGACAGAGCCAGTGTGTTCTGCTCAGGGAGGTGTGAGCAGAGCATTGAGGTGAAAAACTAGGACCACAGGTATTGACAACAGTGTGCAGGGATGGGATGTCTTTACGGGACTGCACAGAGGAGGGAAGTATCTCTAATTCTGTGTGAACACAAGACACTTGCACAGGAAAGCAGCTCAAATACCAGGAATAGAGAAGACGAAAGATCTGGATGAGGAAAGTAGTATGAGTGTGCCTCCTAGAATTTGTTCCCTGAAGCTTATGTCAGTTTTGCCAGTTTTTTGTCACACAATAAGCTCCTTTCTCCTGGTAATGCTCTTCAGGAATTTATGGAAGATGGGATAATGCTTGATTTTATTAAATGGATAAGGATCACTCTGAAAACAGGCACTTCTAGGCTTTAGGCAAACTGTTTTAAGAGCTAACTTAATTACTCTAATTTTTCCTTCATGCTATCTTTTACAACTCAGCCTAATGTTTTGTTGGTTTTCAGGCCTCCAATCAAGCTCACAGCTACCAGCAGTTCTTGTATGTCACGCTTAACAGCTTTTCTGAATCTCTACCAAGGTATCTTCAAAATAACGTTTCTGACAATACCGCAAGGTCTGACTGACATGGCAGTAAGAATGTGGAATACAACTTTCCCACGGCAAAAGAAGATCCTTTTGGAGCCAGCAGGAACTTGTTCCAGCCTTGGAAAACTACCATACACACTAACATCCATCACTACTACACCTTACACCTTTAGCTACACAATCTGTTTGGATCACTTTTCAATTCAGGACTGCATCAGAATTCAATTTGCTAGTTGTATTTACTTTTTCTGTGAGTTTTTCATCAGGAAGGTGACCCTATGAGAGAATTAATCACATCTGCCATGCCTCCAAACCACTGAGCAGTAACAATAGAGCAGAAAACCACCAGTAACACCAGCTGAACGAAGACATTGCCAAAAAATGTAAGCTTGCAAATCGCTCATCCCATTTTCTTCTCGCGTGTTATGAATGCCTACCTTCACCATGCAGTAACCACAACGCCGCATCTTAATATCACTTGGAACTTGGGGTATCACCATGCTTTGTTCTTCGTTCCTGCCTGCCTACAAAAAAAAAAAAAAAAGAGAGAAAGGGAGTGACTGAGGAGGTTCTGTGTGCTGCCTTGGCATGACTGAGCTGTTGGATCCTTTTCCTTAACAGTTACACAGTGCTGGTTATCTCTATCATTAGGAAGGTTAAACAAAAAAATTCCTTGGAATTCCTTCAGAAGCTGCAGACAGTTAAGGTACAGTGAGAGACAACAGGCTACCGTAACCATCAAAAGAACATTTGCACAGAGGCAGAAATAGTTGCAGACAAGATACCATGCTGATCTCAATGCTAAATTTTGGGACAAAATTAAACAAGGTTAAACTTCACTTATAACACAGCCAATATTTACATTAATGATGGATGATTAAAATTGATAATGCTTTTGTCCTAGACAATCTGTAAGGCAGTGGACCTGGAGTAGACTGTCTCTCAGTTACTGAAACTTTGCATCTCCCTTTACCTCACTGTAACTGTTTTGTGTACGCATCCTCTGAGGGCAACAAATCTATAAACAGTTTGATAAACAGAGCTGCAGAGAGCACTTTCTTCCAAGCTTGCCATTCTATTTAGGTTTTTGTACATGTACCGCTTAAACACAGGTCATGTATACATTCCATACGTTACTGCAGCTTCTGATGCAAGAGAGGACTTATGCTCAAATGGCACAATGTGCTTGCAACAGGAGTGTGGTGTAAAAGTCACGCTTGAAGCCTGTGACACCTACTGCAGTTACAGAATATGAATTCAAGACTCTTAGGCCTGATCTCCAAAGGTCTGTGTGTTTTCATGTGCAACAGAAACTGTTTCAGATTGTCCTTCTTTAGCAGAGTTGGAAAAAGAAAATAGGCCTACAGATTTTATAGCCATAGCACCTTCTTCCGTTCATGAAATCATGTACCTTTACTTCCTCCTCAGACTTAACAAAACCTGGATCCATGAGAGACACCTTAAAGTACAGCAGGACCGAGCACAAAACCAGCAGGATGAAGATCAGTGGCTGCAGCAGCTCTCCACGCTCCTCTTGCTTTTGCAAATCTGAAAGGTACCGGGAAAAAAAAAAAAAAGAGGCAGTAGTTCCTTGTGAAGTGTTTAGTATTTTTCTTTCTGGCCTTAACAAAGTGGTCCCATACCTACGGGAAGGGGGACGGGGAGAAAACAGGGAGAAACCAGGCGGCGAGAGACTGTGAGGTGAGAAGGGGAGAGGCAGGTAACAGAAGGGGCTACCGAGGGCCCCACAGCCCTCTCTGCCCTCAGGGCACCCCTGCAGGGCCCAGAGGCCGGGACATGCCCGCGAACACCGCGTTTTCCCCCGCCGCCGGGCGCAGGGGCCGGCGCAGCCCC
>VWZZ01001807.1:229808-252615 GCA_013399095.1 Psophia crepitans | reverse complement strand
CGGCCGAAGGCGGAGCTGGGCATGGCCGGCAGGGCGGGTGGCGGCTCCGCGGGGAAGTCGGGCTCGTTCTTGCCGTCAGCGAGGCCTCGGCTTCCCCCTGAGGTGGCCCGGCCCGCCGAGGGGGGCTGAGGGCCCGCAGCAGGGCCGGGCCGGGTGCTGACACCTCAGGCTCGGCTCCCTCTCAGTGAGACCCGGGGTCTCTTTCCTCCCCCCCACTCGCGGTTGTAGCGGGAAGCCTGGCTGCAGCCCGCGGGCCGCCGCTCTTCCCCTCACACCCCCTGCGTGTGTTTTGACTTGCATGGCCCTGCAGCTCGGGGGCCTTTCCCAGGAGAAATGCCCTGTCCTGCAGCCCTCCTTCCCGCTCGTTCTCCTACCCGGACCCCCGGGCCCTGTGCAGGCCCTTGCCTTCAGCTGGGTTTCAACAGGTGTGGGAGCACAGGGCTGGTAAAACTCCAGATTTATCACACCCAAGGCAAAAACTGCTCAATGCACATGTAAGCAATAGAAGGGGTCTCCCAGAGGCGTGCTGTTGGAAGGCGAGGGCTCATGGTGCTGTGCCTGCACTGTGGTGCGATAAATCTGGGCTCGCCAATTTGATTATGTCATCTGTTGATTTCCATCCCCTAGAAACGCAGAGGTTGAAAGTGTTTAGACAGCCCTGTTAATGCAAACTTGTAAAACATCTGACGTAACTTTGGTACGAGGCCGCTGGAGTGGGGTTTGATTGAACTTCAGATGTCTGCAGTGACAACCTTCGTGTCTGAGCGAGGTCGCTGGGGTCCCCGACAGCGGCGGAGGGAAGCAGGCATGTCTAGAGAATGGTCTTCGTCTGAAAGCAGACATCTAAAAGTGGTTGAATTGCACCCTAGTGGTGTCTATCTTTTGCTAACAATAAAAAAAGCTAAGACGACTAGTTTAGATGTACACACTTTGAGTGCCTGTCTTTTTAGGGCAGATGAGGCTTGTAGAAGTTCTGAAATCAGTGTTTTCTCTTTAAACTCTTCAGTTTTAACATAAATGTATCTTGCTGGTTTTGTTACCTTCTTTCCCAGTAAAAATTTGGAAAGAAAAAGCACATTCCTTGCAAACTGATCCTCTAGCACCTGAAAAGTAGCCGATTCCTTGGTCTTGTTTGAGCAAAAATGGCGTGTTCTTAATTATTTTAGTCCCTTCTAAGTGAGTCAGTGGCCACTTACTGATCCCAGGAAGGCCTCACATTCAGAGTTTGTCTGTGAGACGGCCCTGCTACTCTCTGCCTGCTCTAAATAGCCTGAAAATCTTCCTGTTCTTGAGTTGCAAAGGACAGCTGTCAGAACAGCAGGAAGCTCAGAACAGCAACATCAGGCTCTGTCTACAAACAGAAAAAAAAAAGGTGGGTATTGCCTTTCCATTCTTTGCAGAGGTGTAAATTTTAAAGCTTAAGGCAATTTGAGTAGTAACAGTATTACCCACTTGAAAGTAGAAACATTTTAATATTCTAGAATAATCTGTCCTAAGGAATTTATTCTCGCTGTCTTTGTGATTAGAGTAATTTGGTGCATGTTATGCTTTTTATCTTCTACTGCTTTGAAACTTGTCTTGCAGAGATCTGAGCTTATCTCTGTCTCAAGGGTTTCAACCTAAATGACTGGTTGAACTTAGGCTTCGTTCCAGAAAGCCTTTACTAGCAAGTTTCTGAATAGAGACTCTAGATTCTCCCGGTATTCCAGCTAGGAGTTTCATGCTGCTGGAAGCCAAAGGTATCTCTCTGCACTCTGACAACACTGTACATTTTCAGCTTCCTAGAGGCAGTTCAGTTTCACACAATTCTTCCTCCTACTTCAGCCACCTAGAGTCTGATCCTTTATAGTTTACAATGACCATTGAATTCACTGGCAGTTGAACCCTTGCAGGACCAGGGTCTTAAGAAGAAAGTCACGCTGGCCTTAAAGCAGATCTGACTTTTAAGCCAGAGTCTTAAGTAGTCAGCTTCTGCCCACTTAGAAAGCTTGGGCTGTGGAATGCAAGCCGCAGATCATTACAGAGTTCAGAGGAAAGCTATACAGTCAAATATTGTTCTGGTTTTTTTTTTCTTCTCTCACATAATTTCATAACAATACTCTCTTCCTCCACGCCTTTTTTCTATTGACAAACAGTATTGTATCCCTCGGAGTGATGAAAGGAAAAGCCACTGAACTGCATCATCAACACATGGCAGTTCCTTTCATTTTTAAATATATGACAGTAAATGGACCAGAAATGTACCTAAATAAACCACATTCATACACCAAAGGGAGAAGACATTGTTAAGCACTAGGTTTAATACACAGCGGGTATCCAATGGATACAACAGAAAAATTAATTCATTCAGAATTGTAAGGAAGCAACAGTTGTGCATTATTATTTTTTTGCTTGGTTTCACGGTGTACAAACATTTGAACCAGGCCTCTCAACATTAGGCAGGTCAACGGACAGAGTAAAAGCAGATGCTTGCTCATTATAACTGAGGTTATTTTCTTTAAGCAAAACAAGGAAATACATATTTGGTTAGCTTAAAAACTGTTTTTTTAAACAAGAAAAGAACTACAGAGAGAATCAGTGACAATTGTATGAAATCAAAATGTAGTCCGCTAAAGCAGTTTCAGTTCAGCAGGAAATCTCCCTCATTTCTTTTTTTAAGTGCTGTCTTCTCATCCAGCCCCCACGTTGCTTTTCATCCATTCCTGATGACCATTACCCTCTGTGCTTCATACACATGGTTGTCGTGGAGACCAGCTGTTTCCCTACTTTTAATTCTCTTTCTTCCCAGCACAAGCTACCCTCTAATACCTGAGCTGTGGCAGGCTCCTCCCTAAACAGTCTCAAGAAAACATGTTTTCTGTGGTGTAGTGCCTGAATGCAGTGCCCCTATAGCTCTTGTCCTACTGGTAATTGCCTTCTTCAAGTGATGAGAGCGGAATAGGCTCACAGCTCCAAGACTTTTCTTCCCACTCATTTTTGCAGAGAGCAGTGCCTGCAGCAGAAGCCCAACCAAGGTGACAGGCTGGGGAGGATTCAGTGCTGAACAGATATTTTTTCAGCCAGTGGGCAGGTGCAGGGTAATAACAGCCACGATGCAGACAGGGCAGATGAATTATCTGCAGTGTTACTAATTGCTGCAAATATCAGCGCTAAACCTTCGTGGGTTGGTCTAGACAAGCAAGTCTGGTGCTGCTGGGTGTAAAGCATCATACAAGTAGATGCCAATCTGTATAAGCAATTCCTCCCACAGATCTTATAAAATGGAAGCACTCGTGGAAAGCTGCCCACCAACTTGCTTTCTTACCTATTCCAGAGAAAACGGCAGACACTGACACTCTGTGTGCTGAGGACTGTTGTATCATTGACCTGGGCCACTGGACGATGAGGCATCCTCCAGCCACAAAGGACACTACATACAGGCAAGGTAAAGAGTTGCTTTGTTGGCACAGTCTCTGCAGAGAACTACTGAGTTGTGATTGTGCTCTGCTTGCCAAGCTTTTGTATATGAAAGGAACCGTAGTAGTGAAAACATGACCAAGAGTCAGAATGGGACAACAGCTACAGGGCACAAGGAGCCCCTTTGCCATATCTTTACACACAGTGAACATCTCTCCAGCTGGATTTGCATTTGATGGATAGAACCCTGTTCTTGTTTTCTAGGCAGGGTTGGACGTTGGCTCTATAATTCTGTGTGGAGTTGAAGTCTCTTGGTTCATTCCTTTGCTCCAGCAAAGCTAGAAGGCCTGAGAGGCTTCTCTGTAACACTCGAGCATTTCAGGGCACCCAACTTCCCCCTCTACATTAGACCTTCACAAAAACCCAGCCACTTTACCCTCCCCTCCACTATCCTGTTCTGAGCGCTGGATCTATGGCAGCAATTCATCAACTCCTCTTTGCCTCCAAAAAGCGCTTTCAGGTCATGGCACATGCGTTATGCCTAGGGTGTGACAACTCCTGTTGTCTCAGTTAGGGAAACCAAGGTACAAACTAGTTTCAAACTCCTGATTACAGGAATTCTTGGATTATGCTCAGGTGTTCAGAGCATACCTTTCTCTGTTTTGCTCCTCACTGAAAGGGAAATCTTATTTTTCAGCTCACAAAGTCTGTTGGCTTGAAGACACTGAAGCTTGTAGCTAAGCTCATGTTACTCTAGCAGGGATGCTATTTCTTTTAAAATGCTGTCTTGGGAATTTACCTTGCTGGGGGCCTGACTCAAAATCTTACAGTAGCTAGCTGTATCGGACCAGTTATATATAGTTCCTCCTTCCCCCTGGGATCAGTGACAGATTTCAGAAAGTTAAGCTTTACTGACTCCATTAATCTCCCTGTTGCTGGGAATTTGAAATCTTTTTATCCTGGTTCAGGCTCAGGTACAGCGTGATGAGGATGTGTGAGCAGTGAGGATAGAGGTTATCTTTACAGTGTGAAAGAAAGGTTTGGTGCAGCTTGGATCTTGTTCGTTTGGGATACCATGGTCCAGCTTGCAGCAGGTGAGACTTCAGTAACAGCTGAACTTAGATGGGCACTAGTTTGAAAAACCCAAACCTTTGGGGTCTTGAGGCAGATGGAACCAAGCCATTGGTGGTCTTTTAACCTTGATGTACTTGTGCCAAATCTCAGCATAAAGCCCGATTGTTTGGCTCCGATTACAGTGCAAGGCTGAGGTCTGCTCTAGCTGATGGCAGTTCTGAGCAATAGCTGTCTCCCCAGCATGGCAGCTGCATTCTGGGGACGTGGGTTTCTGATACCTCTTGCATCTGTGATGCATCCCCTTCTGCTCCGCTCCCACCTTGCCAACAGAGTCAGAATCTTGAGTGCTCTTTGCTACGTGATTCAAGATTTTAGTGGTAGGAGCTTTCACTACATGGGCATTAGAAAGGAAGAAAGCCCAGTGGGCGGCACCGTCATGTGAAACAACCTCAAAAGGACAGCAGCACTAAATGGAGAACTAAACAGGGAAAGCCTGACTCCCCTAATGCTCCGAGGCTGGTTGGCAGTATTTGCAGCCTCTCTTAGTTTTGCATCTAGAAGATCAGCAAATGTTATACAAAAAACAGATCTTGAAATAAGCTTCCCTGTCTCAAAGCTTATATGGACACAAATATTTGGGGAACAGGAATAAGAGAGAGAAAAATACATTTCAATCAAACGACTCCAAAAAAGTATAATTTGTCAAGTTTTGCAAACCATATGAAAACAATTCAAAAGTGACACAAAAATATATATAAGTTTGAAAAATACTTAAAAGAAAAAAGTACAGATCTCACAATATCAAAACAAATAACGTATGGTTAAAAAGAAAATAAAAGACATTGAATAACACCATATTGGCAGAAGAAGTAAACCTCTCCAGGGCAGCTGTGTTCTGTCATTTAAAGTGTCAGTTTGTGTATCTAGGATCTGTCTATAATGTGCTCAGCAATGACATTAACTCTGAGCATTAGAAGAACCTCATAGCAGCGAGTCAAATCTGAGAGCAATGTGTACAAGGGAAGAGAGCAGCGAGGGTTACTGTGCTCAGAGGCCTGAACGTCCTGACTCACATGGCCATGGTCTCCTCTAACTGCTACCAGACATAACATCTTTTCTAAATCCCTTCTAAGGGAAGATTTGTGAATTGTGGAAGAACTGTGGGAAGTGGAGAGCTCTAAGCACGGACTACACGATGTGTTGTTGAGTATCTGGCTGTGAGGCAAACCTTGGCCTTTGGCTTCTTGAGCCTTTACAGGCTTAGAGTCCGACAGGTGAAGATCACCGTAGTGGGACTCTCCTCTTACCTATATCATATAAATTGGAGTAATGCTGCTCATGCGAGCATGACTGTACTGGTAAGTGCTACTGGGAATCAGATAAGAATAGGGCTTTTGCTTCCCAGAAGACAGGGAAGGTGTTGGAGTGGAACAAGAGGTGCTGTTTCACGGGATTGCTCTCCACAGGGTGCCTGGAGACTCCCCAGGCTCAGGAGAGGACTTTAGCACCTCCAACTACAGCATTTGTGCTGCAGGGAGCTTCCCATAAAAGGGAGATTACTTTGCCACTGAGCATGGTTTGCACTGATGCAGACTGAGAAAGAGCAGAACAGCTCCAGTCCATTACTGTGACTTGCACATATGGTACAAGCCACTCTGGACCAGTAGAGCTTATTGTGCAGAGGGGAAATATGCTCTCTGGCTTTTGTAGCCCTTCCCTATAAAACAGAACACAACTAAAAAGGTGGTGAAGGACTGGAATGAAGATGGGTAGCCCTTTGTGAACAAACCTTTTTCCTTGTTGCACAGGCTTCCCCTTAAAGGGAAAAGCTCTGTGTTACCAAGGATGTGTAACTGGTTTTGCTGGTCATTCCTGACCTGATGTGGCTGGGTGGGCTGGCAGATCCTACTGTACCACCAAAGGGGGCAAAATAGACCTCTTGACTTTAACGGGAATGTCTTACTTCCGCATGACCCACACACAGTTAGCAATGCTTCCAATAATGTGAGTCCTGTATTAAAAAAAAATCCTTAAAGGAGTGAATTGACTTAAAAGATCTTTCTTCCCCATATCTTCCATTTACAATGTCACTAAAAAGGTCAGTCCTTTTGGTCTAACGCTCTAGCATTGTGTCCCCCAACCTCTCTAACCAAATAAATAACTCATCACTGCCTGTAACCCCATTGAGCAGCCAATACCGATTCAGGACTGGTGTTCTTACAGACGTTACAGGACCTCATGCAATACAGCAAAAGGGAATTTTCTAAAAAGTAGGGAAATAAAAATGTCACACTAGCGATCACACAACTAGGTCTTCAAGCTCATGATCATTTGAGGCTCTCTGTGTGGTCTAAAATAAAAAGGTTAAAAGATACATAATGTAGTTGTCTTTGTTTTTTTTGTTTTCTTTTTATACAGAAATCATACACACAGAACTTCAACCTGAAACTTCATAACAAAAAAGTCCACTAATTTAAGGAAAGCATGTTGTTGTGCAAAAAGTCCCTCCCCCCTCCCCTGTTCACCTTCATCTACTGAGGGTCTCACACACACACATAAAGTTTACTTCCAACAGGCGAGTTGGTAAGAAAGAGTCCTCCCTATGTACAGTGAATTAGAGAGAAGCTGGATACAGTGCTGGCAAGAGGCGTTAAGACGATTGCCTCTATCTGGAAGTGTCCATGTTCTCCTCCTTAAAGTTACTGCAGTGCTCTATAACTTTCCTATGGATAAAGCAAGGACAAGGAGAGAGTGTTTAGTTTAAAGCTTATTGCATGACAGTTGTGGGACAGTAACATAAAAACTGTCCAACAGCTTGATCGCTAGGGAACTGCATGATATTTGCAGCAGGCAGTCTCTTCCGAGATACGCGTCAACTGAGGTTTATGTCAAAACCAGTACATTCCACAAAAGCCACTTAGATCTCACAGTTATCCCCTTGGAATTTTGAGCCATGTTAGTATACATCCAGAGCTGTATGTGACTGTTCGTTCACCACCCCCGTGTCCAAATTGTCAGATACCTTTGAATCACATCAGGAAACGCATGCATACGGATATTTGTCACTCGCTCCGCTGTCATCTGTCCCTGCTTTTCCTATTCTATTCATTTACTGTTCTTGCACTGTCCCATCACCGTATGCAGTCTGCCTAACTGGGAGTGTCTCTGCGGGCTTCAGTCGCCTCCAGGATTTTGCAGCCTTCAGCTCCGGGGAATGCCTGCTGCCCACCCACTGGGTATGTGTTCCCAGCTCATCTCTACCTCTCTTTTATTTTCATCCTGCAGGTGTGAAATTAAAGCTCGCTCTTTGCCAATGACTCGAAGCTGCAGCTGGCTTTTAAAACTGAAAGAATGACTCCAAAGAAAGGTCACACAACAAAGTAAGTTGGGGAAGCTCACAAAAGTGATGGACTGTCTCCACCTTTTGAAAAATCCTTCCTTTGCTAGCCTTACTTGATGTAGAAGAATAAAAACTACGCTAAAGCTAAATTGAATGCTCGATGGGAGTGCACTGGTTTCTTACCGGGCCATTTCCTTGGTCTCTTGCCGTGCTGAGGCCATTTTAATCATGTCCTTCAGAAGGGGAATCCCACCTTCTTTGATCAGCAGTGGGCAGTACTTGTCAGCTGCGGAGAAAAGAATAAAACAGGTCCTTGTGAGCCTTTACAAGAGTGGTATAAAGGTGGCAGGAGAAGCCCGGGGCCTGAGAAACCATGAAACTTCTCTTTTTGTATGGAGCCAGCCTGCTAGGGGTGCTGTGAAAACAACAGACACAAAACAGCTGAGAACATAAGAGAATGGCCAGAAGGATCAAAACATTGAAGGAATTTCCTACACACTAAGTCTCATTGTTTCTCATTTGGCTGTGGTGCCTGGACATTCCTGCATCATTCAAAGACGGCTCTCCCTACCTACAGAGCTAAACAGGGAAAAGTTTTTCAGCTGACAAGCTCAGATTCACACCCTCAACTTCTACAGTGCAGCGGATGCAATTTTGAAAAGGGAACTTACGGTAGACAGAGACCAGGTTATACAGTGCCCAGGTAGCCCAGTGCTGGCTGACTGGGGAGATCCCTTGTGGAAGAAGTCGAAGGATTGGTTCAAATGACCTGCACAGAAATATTGCAGAAGTTGTTAAAAATCCAAGAGCTGCTTCTTTCGGCACCTTTGCCACTCAAAGCAATGCAAGCTCCGTGCTCATAGACACCACAGCAGTGAATCACTGGCATGCTGAATACTCTGGCATGAAAGACTAAGTCTGTGTCACA
Organism: Psophia crepitans; assembly: GCA_013399095.1. Lineage (NCBI taxonomy): Eukaryota > Metazoa > Chordata > Aves > Gruiformes > Psophiidae > Psophia > Psophia crepitans. The sequence goes on along the minus strand of VWZZ01001807.1, from coordinate 243,877 downwards.
CGGCAATCCTGGCAGGCTTACGGGCCCTGCCACTGTAGCATAAACATGCTGCCCAGATAAATAGCTGCAACTGAGTCCCAAAACTGATTTCCATCCTCTGTCAGTCATTTCCTCATGACAGCCGAAACCCAGCAGCACTGATCTTTCTGTAGAGAGGCCAAAGCAAAATTATACCCAGCCAAAGTTGGCTGCTCGCATGCAGTGGTGGCTGTGTTTCTTCTGACAACAATAATGTGTCTATACTGTCGAAGAGGCACTGGAATGCCATTTGCTCTGGGTCCCTGCCAGGCACTGTGGGAATACAGAGTACCTGATACCCTCTTAGAGGAAAGGCTTTGGAGGATTCCACCAGTTGTATTAACTCGTGAAGGGATTTCTGGAAACTGTGTCTAAATACCCCCCAGAGAGCAAAAGCTACAGCAATCCACGTGACTCTCAGAAACAGACTTAAGGAGGTGCAAAAGACAGCAGCCTCAGAGGAGAACGTTTAGGCAGTCCCAGACAGTCAGATCCCAGCTTTCCTAACTACACAGTTTCACCAGAAACATGCAGGAGAAATTCTGCTGGGCTCCCACACTTCTCCCATACGAATTGCCAGGCAAGGTGTCTAACATTAGCAGCCTGTGTAATGTTTCAAAGGAAGATGTAAAACCCATCCCTGAGGATGTTTCTCCTCTCTGAAGCAGAGCCTCCATGCAGGGCTATAGCTCTTCCCTTCTCTCTGTTGGTTCTTGTTTCCTGTGACAATCCTGGCTCTGAGGTGAGCAGGCCAAACTTTTCTATTCCGCACCTGTAATTGATATTTCTCCTGGAGTTGATATCCCAGCTCTGGATGGCTGCCCACATTCTCTTTACAACCTCCTCTCGGTGGGGCTCACATATGCCCCAAGCCTCTGGACCATCAAACATGATATGGGAGAGCACACCACAGGCATTATAAGATACTTCAATCCCATCTGCTTTGCTCTCCAGCAGGTTGCTGCCAAGAGAGAAGAGATCATTTAGAGGTGCTGATGCACTAACGGTTTCAAAGTCTCCAGGTGATTCAGGAGCAGAGCTCCAGAGCATTCACCCTGCCCCAGCCCAGCTCTCACCTGAACACACTGATGAACTGGGAGGTCATGAGCTGTGGGCGGAGCTCCTTCACCTCTGCTACATTGCCCAGGAGGCCCAGCATGTTGCGATGCAGCTCCTGTTTCTCTGGGAACTCCTAAGCAAGCAAAGAACAGGATTATACAAAAGCAGGGCCATAGTGACACTGAGAACAAGGAACCCTGGAGAAAGATTGTACAGCATGTCTAGAAGTGCTGAGTATTTTGGAGTAGTCAGCAATGGTTCTTTAGCAGATGCCAAATGGGATCCCTGGTGCTCAAGATACACAAGAAATGAGAGAACTCAGTCTAAGGCCCACTATTTGCTGCTGCCCTACTTAAGGGAGACTGCATACAAGATGGAAAAGAGGAAGATGTTTTGAGTGTAAGTTTCTTTGTTCTTCTGGTTGGGTGGATGGATGTGAGAAAGGAAAAACACGCAAGCTTTTTCTTTTCTGTCTGTGCAACATCTGAAGTACTGTACAGATTAGCATAGCCAGGGATGCTGCCCAAGGCACCTGCATCTCCACTGCTAATGTCAGCATTCCTGTAGAGGAAACCAGATGTACTTACTTTCAAACACTCCAAGAACAGTTTCATGCCGCTGTAGTTGAGGAACATCTCACAGTTATCGGGAGTCTCATCAGTAATATTCCAGAGGGCACTCCAGGAGAACTCCATCACCTGATCACACTACAGAGCCAAAGAAACAGAGACAGAGCTTCACTGACATGGCAGCCCAGCACAAACCAACCGCTTGCATTTCCTCCCCAGTACCACCCCAGATGGCTCCAGAGGTAAGAAAACTTCTATTTAATATTCTTGCTTCCATGTCATATTTGCCTGCTTTCACCCTGGGACAGGAAATTCTGCAATATCATGCAGAATATCACGAGTTCCTGAGTGATGTGCTCTAGGTGGCCCTGCCTTGGCGGGGGGGGTTGGACTAGATGATCTTTCGAGGTCCCTTCCAACCCTTGTGATTCTGTGAGACGCCTTGTGTTTGTTAGAGAAGCTGAGCGCTCTGGACCTATCTCCATGCCTAAGTCAAACTAAGGGGAAAATACTTTATGTGTACACTTTTGAGGGAAACACTCACCGTTTTATCAGCCAACTTCTTCTGAATCAGCTTTAGCATTGTCTGTGGGCAGAGGAAGGAGAGTGAGAAAGAGTTCAAGAACCAGAGGGATAAAACTAACTGCTGTAGACTGCAGGGCTGGCTACAGCCAATTTGCAGACATATGCAGTTTTGGTCCTTTGTAGAGAACCTACTTGGTATCCGTTTGTCTAAACCAGCAGGACTGGGTTATGTTCGATGTTGCAAGTATTCACAGAGCTGAAGTATGTCACAGTCCCTGAGCTGTCAAGTTTGCAGACAAGTCAGTTTTGATCTGTAGGACAAAGTCTGGAATGTGGTATAACTGCACCAAAGCAGTGGCCTCTGCAGCCCTTTGAAAAGGTGAGGGATGTGGGTTGACATGAGTTGGGAAACTGATGCAAACTCAGAGAGATGCAGAAGCAGCTAAGCAAAAGGTGGTACCCGTTCTGGGAATGATATGGTGTGGTGAAGAGGGAAGGTATAAGGTCACACTGCTTCCCTGCTGTCACAGCCAGCCTGTCTCTGAGATCATGACTTCCAGTGCTGGCAAGCCAGCAAAGATGCTGCATGGAGGGATACATCCCAGGAGAGGTTAGCACTGCTGGGACGCTGGTTCCTCCTGTGATACTGTAAGGTTGGATCACTGGCTGGATGCATTTCGTGGACTGCTGCAAGGGAATGGTGCTAGCTTCGGTTAAGGGTAAGCAGACACCTTGGGACCATACCAACCATTACAAACCCCATCTTGCCCACAGCTTCTTTATGGTCGTTGTCCACCTGGCAGACCAGAGCGTTACAGAGGTGCACTGCGATGCGCTGGATAGACTCATCCTGCCGGCTCTGGTTGAGGATGTTCAGCAGCAGCTCGTTGACTCGGCGGTACTGGAACTCCAACTCCTCAGGAATGCTGAAGTTACACAGTGTCAGGCAGCAATTTCGCTGTACCTGGGTCAAAAGGAAGCAAACGCTGGGCCGGGTGGCTAAGAAAACACAGAACCCATCATGTCATGTTCCTTTGCCGCTTGACTATGACCACTAAAACTTCTGTTACCCTCCTATCTAGCGTTCTGCTTTAGCTCTGCTCTATCAGTATCCTCTTCTCTCTCACTGCCATGCTCGTCTCGCGTGGCCACGCTGTCACCCAGTGCCCATCACTTTCCAAGACGGTTCCTCGATGCCTGTAACTCTCTGTGCAGCAGCTGCCAGTCCACAACCCAGTGGCATCATAGTGTATAATGTCAGCCAGCTTCCAGCGGTGTCTTGGCCTAACGTTTCTTTCTGTTGACTCAACACCCACACCCTTTTCACCCCAGTTAGTGCTGCACATCAGTGCTGTGTGTCGTACACACCCTTTGACCACTGTAATCAGATAAAAAGGAGCCTTGCTTCCCCTTGTTCTGGAGAACACTGTGTGCGTAAGGAGTACCCTGCATGTAATCCCCATCACTGAGTGAATACAAAGAGCAGATTGGGGCAACAGCTTCTCTGGTGTCTGCCTTGGCTTGTGTCCTGGAGGCTCAGAAGACCCAGATGCTAACACCAGGCTAAAAACTTAATAGAGGGAAGGAGGACTAATGCTGGGCTGCTCTTACTGTGACTTCCTGGTAGGACTCCATGCCATTCAGCACCACCTGGATGACCTGGCGCCTCAGCTTTACGCTCTGCTCCATGCGGTACTCGGAGTTGGTCAGGTAGAACAGTGCCGCACTGCCTGTCACCTGGATGTTTTTGTCGTCCTTGTGGCACTTGAGGGCTGTGATCACCAGCTGCAGAGGAGCAACATGAAGTTTCAGTGCCACTAACTTACTGCTGAGTCTTGGAGTGACTGTTAAGGCTGGGTGGGGCAAAGACTGCCACAAGCCTGTGAGGAACGCATGGCTCAGCCATGGCAGGAACATGCTTATGAAATGAAGGTACCCAGTTCCACTGCACGACTGGAACCTTCTCCAGAAGGGCCTGATATGGTGTCCCAGGGTGAAGAAAAGACTAGGACTGAAAATTGCCCTTGTAAGGGTGAGGTAAATGCGAGCATGGGGCTTACCTGAAGGGCTCGCAGCAGCTGGCTGCAGCGTTCGATACGGGCAATGTCAAAAAGGAGGTTGATGGCCCGGGAAGTGATTTCTGGCCGGTGTTCAGTGTAAGCCTCAATAGCATTCAGCACTTGCTCTTCGTTCTTGTCTCCACTCACCTGGCACAAAAGAATAGAAAGAGTCAGGGAAGAAATGATGGAAAAGGAAAACCGACATGAGAAGGGAAGTCTGAGAGTAGATCTGGAAGGTTGAAGGGTACAACTTCTCTCTGTCCTACCAACAGGGTTAGGCCCAGGATGAGAGCAAGAGGTTGAGTAACTGCTCGGCCCAGAGGGACAAGGAATGGCACTTCTGGGGCAGGAGGATGCAAGTCACAAGTAAGACTCCTGTTGTCTTAAATACTTTTCTTACAGTCACAGACATCCTGATCCTTCAGGCAGGATGACTTTCCCATGCCTTTCTCTGAGGCATGTTTTTTAACCCTTGTAAAAACCATGTCAGTACAGGTCTTGCCTTCCGGCAGCTTTCCTGCAGTATCAAGTAGCCATTGAAAGGTCAGAGCTCAGATGTCACACCCAAGACCCCAAGAACTCCATTCTACTGGCAGCCAGTAATTTCCACCAAACACCCACTGCCTCAGTGCAGCCTCATTACCTTGTAGGCTGGAATATGTGTCAGGCGGCAGAGAGATGTTTCAAAAAGGCCCAAGAACTGGAGCGGTCGCTTCAGACCCCGGAAGGGAGCAATGCTGCTCTTGGCTGGCTCAATGCTGAGGGGGGAAAAAAAGAGATCACTCATGTTGGTACCATGTTTCTTCAGGTGTCTCCTCCCACAGAGATGGCTATCGGCTCTCCACTCACTCTGACTGTACTGCTCCATCACTAAATAGCTATGCTTCAGGAGTACACCAGCCGGCTTCTCCCAAACGTAGTGCCAAACACTCATCCCACAAGATCCTGCGTGAAGGGCTAAACGTGTTCAACAGAAACAGCAGTAAGAATTCACGCAGACAGAACGCAGCTTTCCCAGGTAGAATTTGTCTTGGAAATTCACTAGCTAGAGTGAACGTTTCCTCATAGGAAAGGGCTGTGGATTTCACTGATCCAAACTATTTGCAAACTGGACCGCATGTCAACTGGTAGACATGCTAGTCTGGTTCTATGATCACGCAAGAACGCTAGTTTTGCTGCCATGTTCCTTATTGACCAAGAGGCGGTATTTTCCACTAGCTCAGGTAGAAGGGAGCCAGTCCTGTCCCACTTGTGTGCTTTTGTTCGGTGCACAGAGCTTTTGGCTGATCTAAAAACCCAGACCTCTAGGTATGCCCTCACTGAGGTGCACCAGGATTTTCTAAGGTTGATCTGCCCAATATCCAGGTCAATATCTGAAAATACGCCTCTAGATTCTAAACACTCAAATCTCCCACGAACACTGATGCATTGACTCTACGTAGAAATGTTCTGTCTTGGAAGAGCCTAGATTTCAGTGAGGGTAAGAATGTCTCATGTAGAAAATGAGTCCTTTCAGAAAAAATACAAACCACTTCAAGAGATCCCTGGAAGAATGTATGTGGAAATGAAGAACTGAAATACTTTTTCAGATATGTGTGGGAGGCAGATACGATGAATTCTTTATCACTCTTAAAAGTCCTTACTTGTGTCACAGGAATTCCCATACCAGTCTTTAGCATCAGAAGAAACTAGCAACAATTTTATTCTGTGGTTTGTTTGTTTGTTTTTTTTTAATTTATTAGACCTACAGAATTTGGAAACTTAGAGGAGGGAACTGTTTTTAATTCATCTCTGACTAATCCATCCAAGCAGATCTCAGTAACTGTTTCCTTTACCTTGTCTGGCCCATCTTCTCCTCCATGCTTGGGATAGTGCAGTTCTCCAGCATGGTGTGCCCTGAGATATCGAGCGAAGTGAGGTTTACCAAGTTTTCCACAAACAGGTTTAGAACCCGCCGGGTGAGCTTGAATTTGTAATAACTGGACAGATGATCTCGGGAGATATCCAAGTGCCTGCAAATGACAGAGAGGAGCTCAGAGCCTGGAAAGCGTTAGCTGGGGCTTTGGCCTCTTTACCAGAGAAAGATGGCAAGCTAAGTGTGATTATTATTTACTTATCATTATTATTTCCTTCACAAGATATGGGAATGTGGTTCTGTAGAATCTGGCAGCAGGATCTGGCCCTGTGTCTCACTGACGCACACAGATATCTGGTAGAGGTCTACTCAGAATGGAGCACAATGAATCATTTGGCCACAAGTGACAAAGGAAATTGCTCGGGGCTCAGGAACTGCCTTTCCCCAGGCTCCCTCACGGCAGCCACCTGAACATTTCTGACTGGTGATTAAGATGCAGTAGAGGATCTCTGCATCCCAAGAAACATACGATACCTCATCGCACAAATTACATTACACAAGTTTTCGTTTGCTTCTCCAATCTTCTATTTTTTTTCACCTCAGGCTATTACCCTGCCCTGGTTTCATTTATCTTTAGGTATTTAAATGCTTCAGCTCTGGGCAAACCCTGATGCTAAGGGAGTGGTGGAACAAACTCTCCAGCCATCATGTGCGGGTGGAGTCCTTTACAGGACAGGGCTGCTCGTGCCTGCCAAGCAGTAGCTAAGACCCTCAGCAGAAACTTTTCTAAACAAAGACAGGAGCCAACATCCCACTCACAAAAGCATCTTCTACCCAGTTTCATTGCAAATCGCTGGGAGTTAAAGTACTTGGATTTAGAAAATATTATCCAGGATGTTCCCCAAGACTCCTAGGTCTATGTTAACACGGTACCCCTTGGTGCCTGCAGTCAGGCAGCTGTTGCAAACTATCCTTCATGTGAATAGTAAGCCCCTTTGGCTTGGAAAGTCCTGGATTCCTTTCCTGATACCACTGTGCTGTTCGAATAGCAATTGTCTCAACTCTGTTTTGGGAAGTCACTTCACTGTCAAGACGGCTAGGTCAGGGGTGCCTATTTATTTACGCTTTTTCCCTTGCACCACCCACGGACAGTGTGCTTCCACAGAGCACGGCGAGCAGGCACTCTGAGCCCAGAGTTTTTTCTAGTTTTATTTCAGAGACAGGTTTAAACTTCGGATGTTCCTGTTTGACAAGTGGTTTGGAGGACGGAGTTTCACAGTGTGGTTATTGTTATATTAATATTTACACAACTATAGTAATTTTTTTGCCAGGTCTCAGCTGTTCTTTTTCGGTTTGCCAGGGAGTTGTGGTTGGTTTTGGTTGGTTTGTTTGTTTTTGTCTGTGTGTAGTTGTGGTGTGTGAGGGTGTTTTTTGTTTTTCCAGGAAGGAGTTTCTGCTAAGTGGTGCCCTTTTGCAGGCAAAACACAGGCTGGCTTTAGACAGGTCAGATATACAGTGTGTCAGTGAGTGAGCCTGTTCATGGGAAGATTTATAACCTGAAACTGGCAGCGGGTGGCTCCCCGTACAGCGGGCAAGTAGACCATTCCTAAAGACCCTTCCCTATCGGTGGGAAAAGGATAAACAAGGAAGAACAGATCTGCTGACCTGAGCTTGCGAAGCTGTGCGATCACTTGAATGTGCTCCTCTGAGAGGTCCATGTTGTAAAGCACTAAGGAAACCAGACTGTCTTTCCACTGGGCCAGAAATCCCACATCGTTCAGCTGGATCCCAGAGAGATCAAGAGCTGCAAGGGAGGCCAAAGGCCGAAGCAATGTCTCCACATTTACCCCTTCGATCAAGCGGCCCAGGTTCAGGAAGCGTAAACGGCTAAAGCCTTCAAAAGTAAAGTCCTTGACCAAGACCTGGCGAGTGGGGTTCACCAAACAGTCATCTTCACAACCTCCGGGGTTCTCCTCCTCATAGAAGATATTACAGCAGCCGAAGAGGCTAAGGGAGATAAGTGTGTGGCTGAAGCTCACCAAGGTTTGCAGACTCTTGGCTGTCAACTTCTCACAGTTAGTCAGGTAGAGCTCAACAAGATCCTGGAAGATGGGACATCAAAGTTAGAAATATTTCACAGGTAGAGTGCCCACCCTGTTTGCTACACCACCTCCCACTGGGAGAGCCTGAGATCGCAGATCACTGAACTTGACCAGTGTCCCCAGCCTGTTCCCTACAGTGGCCCTGGGAGCTGAGAAGGGAGACGTTGAGGTTCTCCCAAACAAAAGGGTGAAGGGTGGAGTTTTGGGGATCTCTGGGTGCCTGGGATTCTAGCTGGTGCCCGTGCAGTGATGGTGCCATGCAAAGGGGCAGCTGGAGGCTATCAGTGCAATATCACCTGCTTCCTGATGGCTTCCAGGTCCTGGTCCTGCACAATCTGTTCCCGCAAGTGGATCCGAGCTAGCCTGGTGCTCCGGGGATCGGAGAACAGGGTGAAGAAGCTTTCATGGGGTTCAAAGATGCTGTCTGACTTCACCAACTCCACATACCTGTATTGGGGCAATGGCGTTAGCACAGCACGACACAAAGGCTCAGCTACAGCTCTAGCACCTTCACTGCTTATGAGAAGATGTGACTGAGTGAGTAAGCACACATGGAGTCCCTCCTGATCGTCCACAACAGCCTTTGGGGTACTGGCCTGTTATCACTTCTTGCACAGAACTAACAATCCTTAGGAAAATCTCAGGCAAAGATTTGTGCGAGGTCAGGCGTGCGTGTGAGCAAACTGCATTCTGGCAAGCGCAGGCTCCAGGATTATTTTTTCTTCCCTAGCTATTTAAAGCTAGTAATTTGATTTTTCATTTTCAGAAAATTAGCTGGCCAAAGTTCTCTGCCAGACTTTGTGGGCAGGAGTTCAGCCAAGAGAGACTGCGATAGCCAAATTACAAATCTCTGGAAACGGGTTGCTTTGTAAAGCTATGGGAGCAGCAGCCTTAAAATTTAACATCTGTTAGCACTTTGCACTCTTCCTTCTCTGGTTTGAGAGAACTGTAATGCTTCAGTGGTGGGAAATGGGAAGGCTCCTTTGTTGTTTACTTATGTTCTTGGAAGAAGCAGTGACTATTTCTCTCTGGGGTTATCTATGTGGAAATGGTGATTTCCACAGAAACTACAATGATCTATAGCAGTACAGTAACCCCTGGGGATGCTTCCTTCTGAAGTTAATGCAAATCCTTGGTTCCAATATGAGGATCAATTGGGAAAAAAAACCAGCCCTATGAATTATTTCCCCCTCCCCTTTCCCATCAGGCTCGTTAGAGAATTATACTCCCCCTTCCCTGAGCTCCTGGCTCCTTGCCAAACCAGACAATGGCTTCTCAACAGGCCTGAAACGTACTCATTGACGAGTTTGTCACAAATCTCGCTTGGCAAGAAGATGTCAGGATGGAGGCGGAGAGTTTCGTTGTCCAGTAGGTAGCAGAGAGTCCCCTCCAAGTTGCGAAGGCAGTAATCCGTGCACAAGGTCATTAGTGACTCGGGGCTATCGGATGCCATCTTGAGGGAAGTTACGGGAAGGGGATGAGCAGAAGCAAGGTTTTGATTCAGTAGATCTTTTCCTCAAATGAAGTTCCAGGATGAATTTACAGGGACATCCGGACAGCTATAAGCAGAGGTGGGAAAAAAAAGATGCATTGAGAACGGCACATCGGCAGGTGTCCTGCAAAGCCGTTGCACCAGCGGGATGATAGTTGTATTTACAGCCCATCGCTTGCTGACCTCAAAAGAACCTGCAGCATTTTGGCCTCTCTGGCAGTATGCCCCAAATTCCTTGGTATCCCCACCCCCAGGGGACACTGCGGGAATGAGCTGACATGAAACGTGTTTGGAAATGAGGTTACACAGCAAGAAAATGTTTCCTCATTGCAGGGGTTATCTGGCTGACAAAGGCTCTCTGAAAGGGAAGTGGCAGAAACCACGTTGCTTGGTTTCCTTCAGAGTGGGCTGGATAAACCACCAGAAAATTTACAGTCGGGATGATCCTTTGTATAGCCCCAGTGGGATCTGGTGGCCCCGCACCTTGTGCCTGTAATTCTGTTTGCTGTCGTTTCAAGTGAAATTTTGTGTTCAAGCTAAATGTTTTTCTGTAGGGCCAAGCCAGAAGCTTCACACAAGTCCTTGAACTAGATCGTGAAGTGGATCAGAAGCCAGAGGGAAACGTACAGACTGGTTTGGCTTCCCTCTGAGTGCACTGCAAAGCCAAGTTTATGCGCACGATGGGCACCTGTACCTCCCTGGGACTCGCTCACCCAAACCATTTCAAATCTGCCACAAAAAAGAATGAGTGACTGACCTGGAAAAAGGCAAGACACTTCTGCCCTTCTTTATTTTTAGTACAGTATAAAGAAGGATGGGTGAGGCAGATAATTAGGGGAAGCTATTCCTGTCTATTTTCTTATTTGAAAAATCTCACGGCTCTACTGTTAAGGAGGGCTTGCTGGAGCCTTGGAGGTACTTCGCAGAAGTGACTGGAAACCAACAACACCGTTTCACTTTCAAGGGGTCAAAACACATTCTAAGCAACCCTAAGGTGAACCCTTCTACATGTTTCCATGGGCACACAAAAATTGTGTTGAAATGTGTATTTCTGATGTAGACCCAGTCTCTTATCAGTAAGTATGTCCGTGCTGGGAGCGAGACCACCAGCGCCGTGGAGTCAGTTACTCTCCGCTGCGCCACAGCTGAGCAGCCATTGCTGGGGAAGTTGTTGCAAAATGTCCTTAACTATATTCCGTTTCTGATCTTTATCCTGCAGTTGCAAACATCGGGACACTTACTTGTGTCTTCAGCTCTCTGCCTCTCTATAGCCTCTGGTGCTCTCTTTCCTTCGTTCCCACAGTATCAGTATGAGATGGAACTCTGTGTCCTCACCCTAACTGCTACCCCCAAAGGCACCCGGGGTGGATCAGGCACCTTCCCCCCTCCTTTCAGATGCTCTGTTCAGCCACTGCCTGGGCGATGACACCCGTACAAAAGATCAGTTAAGGCTACGGATGAGGTAACCTTTCAAATTCAGGCACCATACAGTCTCTGTGGGTGACAGGAGCACAGCCGTGACCGAGCCTGCTCGGCAGTCTGGTCTCCTGGCCGCCTGATCCCTCCCTGTGCTGCACAGTGGATTTCCATGCAAACATGAAGGCAGCACAAGTTGGAAGTCAAAGCTCTTTTCTTCCTTCTGTGCTTCACTAATTCTTTTTCTGAGGGTGTGCTTCAGCGCCAGTGACAGAGTTGGCCGAGGAATTAAGCCAAGACAGAAAGGAGCCCATCAAAAAGCAAGTGGGGATCAGAAGTGCTCCTTGCTCGGCAAAGAAGGAACGGCCATGCTGGATCACTCCTGCAGTATGCTCACCCCAGGCCGCCTCCTGGGCCAAATTTCACTCTCGTGTAAGCGGCCAAAACCTTACAAGTAGAAGCATGCACAGGTGATGAACTGGACTTGTCTTTTGTCTTTACTTGAATTTGATTGACTGTTTCTCCTTCCTATAAGCATCTTTGGGAACTACATCTGTAGGCAGCTGGCATGTTCCAGTCCCAAACTCCTTCTGACCAACTGTTCTCTGACCCACAACTTTCAACAGCCTCTCCCGGGGGGACCTAGGCAGGATCTCTGCTGGTTTTGGCTCAAGAGGCAAAAGGTCTCCAAGCAAAAGCAGATGCTGAGGACAAAAACCAACCCTAAAAACTCAACAATCACAGAAATTGTACTTAACAACCTGATCAGAGATAGTTTAAAGGATGTAACCTGCTCTTCTGGGTCACTGAGTCCTGAGCTGGGGTTGTGATAACACAAAACTAAAGGGTGCCACGATAGCTCAGAGACCATTGTGCAAACAATGCAAATGAGTACGATGGTGGGTCTTCAATTTTGAAAAAGAAAGAAATCCATAATCCACAGCCCTCTCCTTTGTCATTAGGTCAGGAGAAGTCAGGAGAGAAGCCAAGCCACTGAACAGAGTACTGTCTCACTGGCCATCAGGTCCTGGCTCCAGGAATGCAGTTGTTCTGCGCTCTGCACTGCGTCTGCTTTGGAGATGAATCCACTTCACCTCCACGAGTCCCTCTCGCAGATTTTGCCTGAAGCTTGCTTGAGAGAATCTTTCCAGACAGGCAAGACCAACAGGAAGATCTGAACCAGCCAGGAAACGTGTTCTGCTATCCGTACCGGTTCCCCTGTGCCCTCAGACAGGAGGTCCCAGCAGCCAGTGTTCTTCCACTGTTTACTACTGATGGCCAGAGAACTCGAAAACAAATTCCCATTGACAATCTATTATCACGTGCAGCTGGAAACGGCCAGTGCTTGGGACTTGTCCAAGCAGCTTAGAGCACTAAAGGGCAAGGACTGCCTTCCCGTGGCTCTGACAATCCCCTAGTCCCTCTCTGCTGAGACCAGCACAACGTAGCCGGTTGATCCTGGCCCTGGAGAAATCAGCTGCCCGTTAAATTCTGAGCTCCCCGTGATCCACCAACAAAATCCCATACAGGAGGTTAATAGAGAGGAAAGTGATTAAATCATACCAGGAAATTCATCCTCATGATTTATTAGGGATACCTGAGTAGCAGGCAGAGCTACTGCTGTGACCTTTGGGCCAGGACACGATACAAGCTTGAGTCTCTCCCTCCTCAGACTTGAGACACAACACAGGGGGAGATGGAAGTAAGTGTCAATAGCTGCGCTGATCAATATCGTCTCTAGTTATAAGCTCAGTGCATTGATAAAAATAAATGAACTAGAGATGCTGACAAATCATTAACGTTTGCCTGATCATTACCCTCAGGCAGCTTTCCACAGGCAACAGGTCAGCAAGCTGCCTGCCTAGTGGGCTGTCACCGGTGCTTTCCAGTGATGGGCACTAAGCTGGCTAGTGCATGTGTGTTTGTGAAGGGTCAAAGACAGAAATGTGAAAGATACTGAAAGTTCAAGTGCAGGAATCAAAAATGGCCTAAAACTACAGCTGCCAATACTTTTTTCCAATTTATTTCTCTAATAGATTTGCCTCCACCTTACTGCACAAAGGAATCGCGTCCCTTGGAGACACGGCAGCCGGCACAGAAAAGCCTGTACACCCACCTACCCCCCCAGAGCAGCCCTCTCCATGGAGTAACAGCACCCTCCTGCCATCCACAGACCCAAAGGAAGCCGCAGTCCATGCGGCTTTGCTCTGCCCTGTCCCCAGCCTTCCAGGTCCCACCAGCCTCTTTGGCAGATTCTTTATTTGCAGGCTACATCTGCATTGTTACAGCACTTCAAACAGCGCTGGCACGTGAGGCTGGAGACCGCTCTGGGCACTCCTGGGGCCGCCCGTGCCAACATTCTCTACCTTGGACTTCAGATCGATCTTCTCTCCCAGCCTCTCTCTCCAGGCAGCCGCCCGAAGCCAAGCCTGACTCACCGTGGCTCCACGCCAACGGCACAATGCTTACGCTGCTGCTACAAAAATGATTGGCAAAGCTGACTTTTTCCAGCATCAGGGCCTTGTCCGAGGAGAGGGCAAACAACATGCGCTGATGTGAACTGATTCCGACTTTAGAATAACAAATTTAATGTAAATGCAGAGTTTGGCGCAGGTTACGTTTGAAGGAAAACTGCATTGTCATTTTAGCTGGCATCTTGCAGCTGCAAATCATGGTGTTTTATTAATTGATGGGTCACTGCAGCTCGTGCAGGGAAATACTGCCCTTGCCTTACACAAGGAAACTGAAGTAGGAGAAGACTGACCTATTCTGTGGCCCAGCAAAGCCTGCCGCTTCCAAACCCGTCAGCCTGCCGAGACCGATACCACAAATGAGACAACTCGTCCTAGCCAGGAATCGTGTTGATCTTTGTACCTGCCCGCAGTTAAGATGCTCCTTCTGCTTGCGGAATTGTATCACCTTTCCAAAAGGGGACTGGCCCCAGAGAACACCCCAGGAGCCCCGGGGTCACTG
>VWZZ01001807.1:216431-228156 GCA_013399095.1 Psophia crepitans | reverse complement strand
GTTTCCAAGCCCAAGCTCCATCAGGCCGCGGCCGTCCCCACCCGGCCCTTGAGCAAACCCTTCCCCTCAGCGAGGTGTCCGTGCGTTTCACCGCTTCTGCTGCGCCCTGTCCCCGGCTCCCTGCGCCCAGCGCCCGCCACAGGCATCCTCACCGGGCGAGGCCCCTCCGGCATCCCCCGAAAGCTCCTTGCCCCCCGGGCAGGGAAAGCGCTGATGTGCCTGTGTGTGTGGTGAGGTTGGCGAGCGGCGGTGAGGAGGCCGGGGCTAACGCAGTTATTTCTCTCTACCTGGTGTTCCACAGGAATTCCCTTTGATGGTGGGCTGCGCTGCCTGTGCTGGAAGGTGGGTTTCGCTTGGGGTGCTTTTGTTTCTTGCGAGCGATGCTTTGGGGTGCTTAGGTACGCGCTATTTTGGGGCGCTTAAAATTGGCAAACATGGAAAATCCAGAGCTTAAAAGCCACTCAACATTGACAGGAATTTGTGGACATCAGTGCTGGCACAGCCACAGTAGCACTTACTGACAGGACAGCCAGCTCTTCAGATGATAAAAAGTGGCTGGCTGCTCTTTGCCTGAGAACAGCCCTCAGCACGGAGCTCGGAGTCCATTTCAGTCAGGTTGGCTATTGATCAGTCCCTGAAATATTCCTGACTGTTGCTTGGCAAAGTATTAGGCTTTCTGGAGAAAGCTCCCGGTGTTTTCAAGCAGCCAGTTCTAGCCCCTGTGTTTGGTTTGCTCGTTTGTACAGGTGTAACAGCTCATTCTCCAAATACTGATTTGTGTGCCTCTGTTTTCTGTGCAGATACTCCTGAACTACCTCCCTTTAGAGAAAGCCTTATGGAGCTCTTTGCTGAAGAAACAGAGGTGAGGACATTGGTACTTGCCCCTTTATTTCTAATGATATCTGCAGGGAAGGAGAATAGTTCCTTAAATAATTAAGTACCTTCATAAAATTAATTGTTCTTTTGTGGAGTGCAGTGTTCTGTAGACTGTCTGGTGGATTGACCTCTTCAGCTAAACTCAACTGAAAAGGAAATCAAATGCCTTCTGGCTGAGCAGAGGGGTACAGAGATCTATTTGAACTCAGTCTGGGTGCCTGCGCTGACTTAATCTTCTGCTTCACTGCAAATTCCCCTTTTCTTCCTTAAGGGATCTGTATTCCCAGTTCCTGAAGGAAATGATTATCCAGCCTGGGATTGCCAAAGCCAACCTGGGTGTTTCAAGGGAAGATGTGACCTTAGAGGATCATGTAAGTGCTGTTAAACCTTTGTGTTGCCAAACGTTCCCCAGAGCTCTAAACTGTTATTCTGGAGTCCGGACCCCTGGGCTGCTCTTGGCTCTGTTCTCAACCGTTTGAGGGACGGTTCCTAGGTACCAGCATGGCACTTGTGCCTTTGTGGCCTTGAGTGTGAATTACTGGCAAAGCACCAGCTGTTTTCAGCTATGCATATCTGTTCTCCCCTGCTGTGGGGCTAGCTGCCCGGGCTGTGGGTCCCCTAGGGAAAGAGAGAGGCTCACCAGAGTTACTTCCAGCAAAGAGACGTTCTTCTGGGAAGTCAGGTCCGCCGGTGGACTCGGAGCAGCCTGATCTGAACAGAGGGTAAAAAAGAGGCAGGAGAGTCAAGTTGGACTATGGCACAGAAAGCAGGAGACTCATTTTTTTATTGACTATTTCCTGTATCCCTTGGCTTTTTCCTTCTCTGAAAGTGCTGTTAAGAGCCTTTGTGTTGGTGGAGGGAATGAAGTAACTGATCAGAAGAGACTGTGAAATAATACAACTGCTTCCATGACTGGTCCTGAACATGAACTTCTCTGCTAATGTGCGGTCATCTGTGCTGCTGTAACCTCTGGAGGCCTCGGTGGTGTAAAACTGGCGTGTTTGTAAAACTCCGCATGTCGACAGATCACAGTGATCTTTGAGTCTCTTGGAACACTGTTGTCTGGGGTTTTTTCCATCTTCTCTGGGTTAGTTGTTTACTTCGCATGGATCTTGATGCGGAGAGAGGAAAGTCTGTGTGTGTGGAGGGTGTGTTAGGTTTGTCGTGTTGGAAAACTGGTCAGATACAGGCTAGGTTGTTCATAGAAATATGTATTTCCTTTTTCCTGGGTGCAGTGGTGGTGCTTAATCAGCCTCGTCAGCGCCGAGGTAGAGGGGGGATATTCATAACTAGTAACCACAAGGCTGTGTACTGGGTGGGTGGGTAACTCTCACCCGAAGTGAGAAGGCTGTATCTGTTGTACAGGTTGGAGCTGTGCTCTGGAGTCTTGTTGACGCAGGACAAGATAGCTGATTTGGGATCAAAGTCATTAAGAGGCGGGTGAAGAGGGATTGGAAATGTTGGCTTTTGCCTCTCAAGTGAACTGCCTACTCAATTGTTTCACTAGCTCTGATCCGCTTCCTGCATACGGTGGGAACTAAAAAGATGCTAAATGTGGCCAGTGAGAGGAAAAATGAAACCTGGTATGCTGGGAGCATGCTGGTGCTGGATGAGAGGGACAGCAGAAATGTTAAGTCAGTGTATATTCCTCTGGATTTTGATATATATGAAACATGCTTGTTCTGTTTGTTGTTTATTCCTTTAGCCCCTCAATCCAAATCCAGACAGCCGATGGAATACTTACTTCAAGGATAATGAAGTGCTTCTCCAGATAGACAAAGATGTCAGGTATGTGAGGCATAAGGACTCAGGTTTCTGAACCCGGCTGGTTTGGTTAATGCATTGTACTTTGAAAACAAAGTTTAATATTAAACCGAGCCTCCTGTTCAACATGAGGCATGTACTTCTTATGCCTGATTTCCTTCTGTATCCATCCTAGGAGGCTGTACCCTGACATGGCATTCTTCCAGCGCCCAACGGACTACCCCTGCCTTTTAATCCTGGATCCCCAAAATGAGTTTGAGACGCTGCGCAAGCGGGTGGAACAGACCACGCTCAAGTCGCAGACGGTGGCGCGAAACCGCAGCGGGGTTACAAATGTGAGGTCTAGGTGGGAGCTGTGCATGGGACGAGGGATCTTAGCTGATAAGGGTGTTTCTCTGGCTTTTTTTCTGTTTCTCTCTGCTTGTGTGGTGAAATTAGGCCAATACCCCAGCACTACTGAGTGTTCTGGTGGCTGGACAGCTTTGCAGAACCGGTTGATGGCTGGTAGGGATTTAGAGGTGTATTTAAGGGTTATTTCTTCCTGACTTCCGTTGGAAGTTGGGGTTGCAGGAAGATGTGAATATTTTATGCTTGACATGTGCCTTTCTCTATGGGAACACAACACTGAAGGGTTAATTTACTGAAGTTGAATTTTTTTACATAGTCTTCCAAAACCAGATCTCATAAACCTGCCGTTAGGAAAAGAGCTGGGTGTCTGCTGAGGGGTGTGTTGTCTCTTTCCTCTTCCGTGAGCCGTATGCTGTTGGCTTGCTACCACAGCAGATCTGCTTTGTTCTTTGAGGGTAGCCAGCACTAGGTCCTCACTGCCTTTGTGCTTCCCGAGCTACTTGTCTTGGTTTACGTTATCACCTGCCTGCCTGGCACGAGCTGCCCGAATCTTTTTGCCCTATGTGTATTAAAAGCCAAGCCTGGCACACGTTCAGAACTCTCTGTAGCAGGTGGTTGTCCGGAATCGGTCCTAGTCTTGCCTTGCTTTTCAGGTGAGCTCCCCTCTTAAAACGACTCCAAATTCTCTGAGTGAGTACGAAGTCCTGCCCAACGGCTGTGAAGCTCACTGGGAAGTGGTGGAGCGAATCCTGTTCATCTACGCCAAGCTGAACCCCGGGATAGCGTACGTTCAGGGGATGAATGAAATCGTGGGGCCTCTTTACTACACCTTTGCTACAGATCCTAACAGTGAATGGAAAGGTGAGCGACTCTTTCGGCTGCTCAGTAACGGCTGTTGTGCTGCATGCTCTCTGCGTAAAGAGCTGTTCTGGGAAAGAGACTCGCTTTAAACAACTCCGTTTTGGCTGTTTGAGGTCAAAAAGCAAACGCAGCAAGAGATGAGGAGTTTTGGGAACCACAGCAAACTGATAGAAACTGAGTGGGCTGTGAGTGGTGAGGACGTGGGAAGTGAGAATTTTTGAGGGGGTTTTATTTGTTTTGGATGTAAGTTGCTTTTCATGAAACTAAAGCCTTTAAAAGCTCCTTGCTTGTGTTATATATACCTGACAAGAATGGTGTGGGGGCACTTCGGCGCTTCTACTTGAGAGCTCCAAGGGCGTGTGCTGATGGCGGGGAGTGCAGATGGTGTTCTTGCGCATAGATAACGGGTTTGTGACCTCATGTCACGAAGACCGTGTGTTGCACACGGGGCTGTATTTGCAGTGGCTCTGTAGGCACTTCTAGTCATAAAAAACCTAAAATGTATCTAGTCTTGTCACAGACCAAGCAAGCAGAGGTCTTGTGGGATCCGCTATGTGAATCCAGTACAGCAACCAGGTTATGGTGCAAGAACATTTCTGTGTGCTGCTGTCTGTGATGCTTCCTCTATTTCCACATAATTTTTTTCATGGATTATTTTTTTTCAGAACATGCTGAAGCAGACACGTTTTTCTGCTTTACCAATCTAATGGCTGAAATTCGGGATAACTTCATTAAGAGCCTGGATGATTCTCAGTGTGGTATTACCTACAAAATGGAGAAGGTCTACTCCACTCTGAAGGAAAAGGATGTGGAGCTGTATCTGAAACTGGTGAGGAACTAGGTGTTTCTCTCGGCTGGAGTGCAAGGAGTGGAGCTTAATAGTGCGTTTAAATGTCAACCGCTTTTGTTAAACTGTTACCGGGCTTGAATAGAGAGGTTGAGAGAGTGTGTGAAGGACTTTGCCTATGGGGCATGGAGGCTCTTATCTGTGAGCTGAAACAACCTCTCCTTGGAGTAAACCTGGAGCGAGCTGACACAGCAAGGCTTTCCTCCCCTGCTGGACCATGAAAGCAAACAATAGTTGTTGCGAAGCAGCCAGCTGGGAGCCTGAAGTGATTTGGCCTCCATCCCTGGTCACCTGGGTTGGAGCTGGAGTCTGTACTCCCTTCCAGTCATCTGGCAAAACGTGAGTTTTGCTGTAGAGTGCCTTGGAACTTGATGTTACAGGAATTGTGTCTTTGTCTTTAAGAACAAAAACCACCCCCCCATCCATGCACATGCTTCTATTGCCGCTGGCTGCCCTGACAGCACTAAATTTAAACTGTGAGGAGATCATTCCCGAAGTAAACTGAAATCCAGCAAGCTGGAGCATCCCACTCACCTAATCCTATCGTTCTCCTTCATCCAGGGATCGCTGAGTGCCTTGGGTTGGTGCGAGTCTTGTATAACATGTAGGAGGCTACTTTTGTGGAAAATGTCTTCAAGTTTTATAGGCATTTGGTGTGAAAGTCCAAGGAGTATTTGGAAGGGAAAGCTGTTCTTGCTACTCCAGCCTTCAGCAAATCACACTGAGATTTTATTTTTTTTTTTCATTTAGAAAAACCAGGGTAGTTTCTTTTCTGATCCAAAAGATGGTTTGTCGGCCCAGTGACACAACCCACAGTGTTGGCTGGTGGCTGATTCAGTGGGGAGAAAATAAACTGCTTACTCCTTGGCTGGCAGGAAATGGTCTTGGCCATGCAGCAGCTGGTCCTTGAGAATATCAGCAGGTTCCTGAACTCATTTGACCTTGATTAAACTTCTGGTCTTTTGGATTTAACAGCAGAAAACAAGCAAGCTTCAGTCTGGAAGTGCCTCCAGTATGTTTTGCTTACCATCAGTGTGGATTCTGTTCCATCTTTGTTTCTCTTTGTGAATAGTAAACTTTTTGATAAACACAAGGCTTCTGGAAGGGAGAGGAAATCCTGACAAAACAGCGCCTCTGCTAGAGGGGGAGGGCTGCGGCTTTGCAGATAAAGTGCTGTTCAAATGGGAACGTTAAAATTACTTGGCAGGTTTAACGGAACTAACACAAATAGTGCCTCTAGGAAGAAAAGCTTCCTTGAGTCCATGTTGTGGATAGATGAGCATTTTACTGGGTTGTCTGTAGGTGTGGAGCATGGCCGCACTGAAAATCATCGAGCTTGAATGTGAGTCCTCAAAGCAGGCGGTGGGTTCGCTGGTGTTGCAGTGTGAGTTGGCGGCTTAGAGCAATATCAGGGCGGAGATGGGGCTGGAAACACGGGGTACGTCTCTTACTTGTAGGGAACTGGCCGAGAGCACGTATTCATTCTTTGCCTGGTGCATGTCTGACAGCAAGAACAGAACATCAAACCCCAGTTCTTTGCCTTCCGCTGGCTGACGCTGCTCTTGTCGCAAGAGTTCCTGCTGCCAGACGTCATCCGTATCTGGGACTCCCTCTTTGCTGATGACAAGCGCTTTGATTTTCTTCTGCTCGTCTGTTGTGCCATGTTGACGTAAGTACAGAGGTAGCCTTCCTGCTCTTCTCTTTCCTTCCTTTACCTAAATCCGTGGATCCACGAGTCTTTTCTAGGTGTGTTTTAAGGTATTTGGTGAATAGGTTATAGTCACTTGTTGCAATGGTAGCAAAAGTGTTTTCAGAAGCTTCTCTAAGGGCATGGTGTAGTCTGTCTTTAAAGTTCCTCTATAAAGAGTCAAAAGTAGCTGGAATGATTTCCATCTTTCAGACTAATCCGGGATCAGTTGCTGGAAGGAGACTTCACTCTGAACATGAGGCTGCTGCAGGTAAGGATTAAATATAGTTGGCTTAGGGGGAAATTTGAAGGGTTTTGAAATAGTACTGTGAGAGAGGATGGTAGTAGGGCTGAGCCTGGCTGAGGAGAAGAACCAGATTTCTGGTGGTTGCATGCAGAAAAATCTGAAGGTGGATGCTGCAGCGTGCTCATTACTGGAAGTGTGAATCTTTGCATGCCATGCTCCTCACACCCACGGGGAAACTGAACTCACGACAAATGACACTGACTTCCTTGGTGGTGATGTCTCTGCTCCCTGTGCCACTAACAGGGTTTGCACCTCCACGTGCAGGAGAGGGCTGTACGCTTTCTGTTTTGCCATCCTAGCTCTGTATGGATCTCTTCTCCTTCCTCCCCCTTCTTAGTGCCACAGCAGCAACGAGCCCTATTTCAGAGAGGATTCAGATTTCCTTCTCCGATCTTCTGTTGGTGGGGCACAGTGCCGCTGTCTGGAGCGTTGCCATTAAAATAAAGTTGTCTTCTGCTTGTGCACCCATTCTGGCCTACAGAGAGATTGTCATAGACCGGCGGTTTTTAACATATTTTCGGTTGCAAAAAAAATTAGTATTTTCCAGCAAAGGCGTGAAATGCTGTGTGACAGTGTGAAGTTTATTGGCCGGAGGCTTTTGTTTAGTTCTGAGGTGTGTGAGAGGCTGAGACTGAAAACACCTGCACTGAACAGTAGGATATCTCTGATTCTGCCAGTGCCTGCTTTGGGCTGTGCAAGATACGGCTTCGATAAGGCTTTCTGGCATGAAGATAGCCCTTGTAGCCAGCCAGTTTACAGTACCCTTGGAGGACAAATTAAAAAAAAAAAAAACCAGCCACAAAACCTTCTTGAAGGGTATTGAGGCTTGATCAGTTACAAAACAGGAAACTGGGAGTCACTGAACGTGGCAATGTGTTATAATAGGCCAAGAATGCTGCTGTCAAGGTTTGCCCTGCTTAGGTGGAACAACGTGCAAGAAATGCTGGGTAGTTACCTGTATCACTTTTTCTTCAACACAGGATTATCCTATCTCTGATGTTCACCTGATTTTGAAGAAAGCAAAGGAGCTTCAAGATTCCAAATAGTCCATGAGCCTAACAAGTGTCAGAGAAACTGTTTGGCAGTGGATCCCAGGAGATGCCCCCATGCAGTGTGGTGCATTAAAGCTCCTAGTGGTCTCTGCAGGACTTCAGGTTTTGTGTGTGGGCTGCTGGCCACCTTGAAGACTTCCTCCTACTCTATTTATTAGGTCAAGGACAGATACTTCCCCATCTACTTGGGTCCTGCACTCCAGATTTTTTCAAATCTCAAATGCCTCTGTGCTGCTAAAAGCAGTTCTTCGTATCTTTTTTTAATGACTTGAAGTTTGGGGAGAAAGAAACCATCTGTCTGGATATCCCTGAAAGGATGGACTCCTGCATCATGGAAGTAGCTCACATGGAATAACTTCTGATGGAGAAGGGATGGGCTGAGTCCAGTGGATTTTGGTGGGTGAATATAGAAGGATCTTCCTCCAGTGAATGGAATGTATCCCAATGAAGTCGCACATCCTGCCATTCAAGCAGCTTCTGGATTCTTCTCCTTCGTGTCTGCACTTAGCCATCTCTGGGGTGTGCAAAGAAGAAGATTGCATCAGCTTCTGGTGATTGTCATCTGACATCAAGCAGTTTGGACCCCTTTGCCTTGGAAAGAGATGTAGAGAAGCTGAGATGAGGGGACACGATCACAGCTGGTGACTTCGTGCACTGAAACAGCCTGAATCCAGAATCGCCTTATCAACAAGGTCTCCTTGAAAGCATGACTCTGGTGGTTTTAATCCATGGGTGAAGTGTAGTTTGAAGCCAAGCCTTATTACGCACAGCCTTAGAGCAGGAACGTGTTGCTGCAGGGAGGCCTC
This sequence comes from Psophia crepitans, assembly GCA_013399095.1. NCBI lineage: Eukaryota > Metazoa > Chordata > Aves > Gruiformes > Psophiidae > Psophia > Psophia crepitans. The sequence goes on along the minus strand of VWZZ01001807.1, from coordinate 219,608 downwards.
AAGCTGCTTTCCTGGCTCTGGACTGGGGCATATCCAGCTACGATCAGGATTCTGAAATACAAGGAATGAGTATCTAGTCGCGTGCAATGAAGACAGCCGTATTTAGGGGCTTATACAGGCAGGGCACTGGGCTTTTCCGCCTCCGTGGCGTGCATAACACTACCCTGCATAAGCTCTGGTCACAGTAACCTTGATACTGTCTCATAGTACTTGTACCGTGTCTCTTCTGACAGTGTCAAGTCCAACCTACAATTAAGTAATTTTCTGGTGTAATCCAGTGGGCATACAACCATTTCAGTCGTTAGCTGACTGCTGGGGCTGATCCACTTTTCTGTGTACCGGTCCTGTTGGAGTCACAGTCCTGAGCTGGACACCTCTCCCTCCTGAGAGGGAAACTGCTGCGTTTCAAATGCAGTGGAGCAGGCTCAGGTGAACATCGACTCAAGACAAACTACAGCGAGAACTGCTAACCTGCCGGCAGCGTCAAGCTGATCGGAAACCGTAATCCTCAGAGGGAGAAACTCCAGCACCCCGGTGCTTGGGTGGTGCAGAAGCTCTTGAGTGAACACTAATCCAGCGTGCGTTTCCCTTCCTGTGCTGCGCTGGCTCACGTCTGCGTAGCTGTTCGACACTGCAGTTTTTGGTCTTTATGGGTATTGATTTGTTAAAGGTCAGTTGTTTCTGTAAGATCTGCTTAAGCTGCTGGTGGCCTAGAATTGCCCTAGCAGGAGGGATGTTGTCAGCTTTTTTTGAGTGTTACTTCCTCCACTGAAGGCCAGTTCTTTACAGGCTACTGTAAACTCTCACAAGGGTGGATGGGGAGACCAGAGGACGGGTTGATGCATGCACCTATGTGCTCACTGGCAATCCCAAGCAATCCTTCTGCCTCTGGAAGATGCTCGAGTGACACTGGTGCAGCCAGGTGTTGCTGCTGGGTGCAGCAAGAGCAACTTAAACCAATCTGCAATTAATACCTGTGGCTAACAGCATCCCTCTCTGCTGCAATCCTTTCTAGAGAGTAGAGTTTTCCTCCAAGAAATGCACAACTGAGAGAGCGGGAGAGCGGTGTGATGAAGCATCCTGTCTGCTCTAACTGTTGGGTGGATGTTTTTCCTAACGTGTATCGCTGAGCTATTCAGGTGGTCTTACGCTCTCAGCTCTTGGGTACCCTGCATCCTACTGGCCTCTCTAGGCAATAGTCAGACCTTGTCTGGCCAAAGAACTAGCTGGTAGGCACAAACATTAGAAGCACGGGGTTGAACTCTTAGGCAGAATTGGACCTCCTTTGTAACACTTCTGCCTAAATACTGCTGCAGCGCTCTCACATTCCATGTACAAGCTCTGCTCGCACCTCCCCGAATACCTGGGCTGTCCATTTTGGGTTCCCCTGGCAAGTGCAGGGTTCCCTTAAGCTGTATTTTTCTCACTGCTACAGGAGCATCTGTGAGGGTTCCTGCTCTGAATAGCTAGAAGTCTCCATAAAATAAGCTGAGAGGGCAGCAGGCAAATCAGGATTAAAGCATTATTTGTAAATGAGCTTCTGCTTGTTTTCAGAGTAGCCTTTGGGCCCTGAACTCGACCTCGTGCAGTGGCGTTGCCCAGCTCCAAGTTGGGTGCTGGTCTGTAGCATTATAAGCACTTGAGGAAGATGCCAGGGAGGTGGCCACCGCAGTAGCAGTGCAGGTGGGTGGCTGGGTACCCGTGTCATGTCTGTCTTTGGGGAACGTGTTACTCGCTGATGGTGAACGCTCTTAAAAGGAGTCTGCTGTGGTTTAATGGGATGTGGTGAGAGCTTTGGCTACTGGAAAGGTTCTCTGGGCTAAATTCTGTAGCCTTATCCAGATTGTGGCTGCTAAACTGATTGAGTTTTTCTCTGGGGAGAACTAACAACTTTGATACAGCCAGACAGGCTGGTTCCTACATGAAAAGCTGTTTTATGTCTGTCCTAATCACCTCCTGTGTGGTAGGACTTCCGTCCTGCTGCTGAAAAGGGCTGTTGAAAGGAGCTGTACTTTTCAATGCCTTGGGACATCCATTTATTCCAAGACTTGCTCCTTTTTTTTAAGAGGAAAATTAGATTTTTCTGAGGGGAGAAAAGGAAGTCTTGTTACCAGCTTTTGAATCTCCTCAGGAGTTTCCTTGACGTCATTCCTCAAAGGCTTTTGGTGATATTTTTGTTTTGTTGTTGCCGAGGTCAGACAGTATTTAACTAGTTGTTCGTTGCTTGTGTGACCAAGTAACAACTGCTCCACCCTTGAGACGTTTCCACCTCTGATTTCTTTCGATCCTAATCCGCTGCAGGAGCGTCGAGGTTGGCTGAAGTGGCAGCTCTTTGGGTCGGGAGGTGTTAGTCTGGTGTGCCTTGGGGACCCCCCGTTTGACAGGGGCCAGAGCAGATGATGTTTCAACAGCTCTTACAACCCGTTCCTCACGGGCAGGACTGCTGCCAGGCAGGGACCCATCTTCAACTGGGAGGAAAAACAGGGCACTGCTGGGTGTGGGGAGAGATGAGCCTTCCCTGGGAGGAGGAGCGCTGCTCTGCCTGCGCCTCCCTAGAAGTGGGGCTTTGGGAAGCTCCGTGGCTTGGCCAGCGAGAGAGAAGTGCCAGGATCCTAGAGATGAAGTCATTGATGGTGGTCACTCGGAACACTGATGCCGAGTTTGAATTTTTTGATCCAGCCTTGAATTACTCACCCTTCGGCAGTGAGCAGAGCGAGGGCCAGACGCCGCTTTGCGGGAGGCTGGGGCGTGGGGAAGGCAGAGGCTGTTTTCCCTTAACGAGGGTCGGGGGCTCTGTTTTAGCCATTTGCAGCAAACGTCCCCTCCCCAAGAGAGAGGCACAAATAACACTTTTTTTTTTTTTTTTTTTCCCCTGCTCTGGAAAGAATTGCCAGAACAGGGTCTAGAGAACACTTCATCACTAAACCTCCTCCTTTTATGCTTCTTTTTAAACACTATTTTTATAACGCTTCCTTTACCCGAGCTGGTGGCTTTGTGCAGCCGTCTGCTGTGGCTGCGGCTGGCGGGGCTGTGCCGGGGGTTCGTGCTGCTGCGGGGGCGCCCGCGGTGTTGCTGCCTGCCCGCCGGGGGGGGGCGGAGGGCCCCTGCCCGCCCGCGCCGCTCTTCAGTTTTGTACTTGCCCCCCTGAGCCCGTCCCGCCTCACGCTGTTCTCTCCT
>VWZZ01001807.1:152740-215934 GCA_013399095.1 Psophia crepitans | reverse complement strand
CGGCTTCGACCGCGGGCACCTGGCCGCCGCCGCCAACCATAAGTGGAGCCAGAAAGCCATGCGGGACACCTTCTACCTCAGCAACATCGCCCCGCAGGTAGGGCCCACCCGGGCACCGCGCACCCGCCCGGAGACTCGCCCCGCCCGGGCCGGGTGGAGGCGGGGAGCCGCCCGGGCTCAAGGGCAGCCGCTGCTTCCTGCTGGAAACACTCGGAGCAGCTCTGGCTCTGCTTCCCCCTGTTTGTCCCTGCAGCCGTCCGGGCGGAGAGGCACCAGAGTGGCCAAATTCACTCGCAGGTTCTGTATTTCCCGCTAAATTTAACAGCGGCCCTGCAAACGCACCCGCCCGCGCGCTCCTCTCGGGCCGGGAGAGCCGCCGCTCTGCGCAGCGCGCTGCGAGAGCCGGGGAGCCGGGCGGTCGCAGAAATGGTGGCCTGAGGCCTAGTGGGTTGTGTTGGCGGGCGTGCAAACCAGGAGCTCGCCGCGCACAGCGTCCAGAGCCGCGGCAGTGGTGGAGAGCTCTTGGGGAAGGTGCCTGGGATGCGTTACAAGAAAGATGGGTGTTACTGCTCCAACAGTGAAGAGGTTCCCCAGTGACTGGCTTTGCCTTGCCCTGGTTATGTTTGTAGGATCCTCATTTAAACCAGAACGCCTGGAATAACCTCGAGAAGTACAGCAGAAGCTTGGCGAGGAACAACAAGAACGTCTATGTCTGCACAGGACCCCTTTACCTGCCCAGGTAAGCGTGGGGGCCAAGCTGGGACCGCGCTTGGAAGACGGGTCGTGCTGGGAAGGGAAAGCAGGCTGGGGGCAGCAGCCTCCCCACCGCTCCCAAACTGGAGCGATCTGCTGCGGCCCGCTCGGTGGGGCCAGCTGAGGTTCTGGGGAAAGGTACTTCCTTAGGATTAGCTTGTGTATTCCCCAGTCAGTTGAGTATTCTGTGAGTAAAGGTGGGTTTCTTGAGCTGCAGTGTAACCAAGTCACTCGTTTGCAGCCCTTAATGATCTCATAGCAGCAAATTACTAGATGAGTAGATTAACAGCATTCCCTGCAGAATAAAGCTCCTAGGTTTCATTTCAGGGACTATTTCTCCACTCAAGAGCACGACTTTATTTGTGAAGGTCTTCATGTAGCGCTAAGGAGCAACTGTCACAAGTTGAGAGTTCTTCAGTAGCAGGAAACGGCTTGGAAAGGGTGTTAGTAGAGAAGGGACGGGGGGCGCAGGCCTCACCATGACCTAGCCCCCGTTTCAGCAGTAGTTTTACCCAGCTCCTGCAGAAGCAGGGCTGCTCCCTGCCATGCTGAGGGGTGGGGGCTCCCTTGGGGTGGGGGTGGAGGGCTGAGCAGATGGATGTGGCACCAGCCGAAGATTTAAGGTGGGATGTTGCTGTTGGTGCAGGATGGAGCCCGATGGGAAGATGTACGTCAAGTACCAGGTCATCGGGAAGAACAACGTGGCCGTCCCCACCCATTTCTTCAAGGTGCTCATCTTGGAAAAGGAGAGTGGGGAGATTGAGTTGCGCTCATACGTGATGCCCAACAGTCCAGTGGATGAGAAAATCCCCCTGGAACGGTTCCTGGTTCCCATCGAGAGCATCGAGCGAGCCTCGGGGCTCCTCTTTGTCCCAAACATCTTGAAGAGAACAAGTACCTTGAAAGCCATCACAGCGGGAAACAAGCGTTGAACCCCGACTGAACAAATCCAGGTATCCCCTGCGAAGGGACTGACAGCAGTCACCCGCAGAGGAATAGTTCCTTGTGCAATTTTAAATGTGGGAAATAAGAATCAAACCAATGCTTCTCTTCCCCCTTTCCCTCGTTCCGTGTGACAGTGACACACACACAAGTGTGGCAGGTCCTGCACAAGGCTCCTGGGCGCTTAATGTTGTAGCAGGTCTCTAGAATTTGCCACTAATCTGCAGTACGGAGCTTACCCCACACACACCTCAAAGGGAAGTTACTTAATTTCTGCTGTTTATCAGGGAGGGATGGGAGCAATTTGGGTGCAGGGGGAGGAGAGGAGAGGTTCTCGTCTTTGTGTGGCCAAAGGAATCTGTTGTTCCTTCAGAAGATGTTTTTAGCAGTAAAGCTTTGATCACCCACAGCATCTGTTGTTTCTTATCTGCTCTTATCAAAGCTCTGGCTATCTCAGCAGGAGGGGGGGGAAGGACAGAGCCAAGTTTTCCAGCCGTTTTCCTGTTGGAGCTCACTGTAGGCAGAGCTTAAGGCGTCACGGACGGAGCCAGACTGTAACGAGCTTTGCTGATGGGCTTTAGCGGTGAGGCCCAACTGAAGCTCCAGCCCTTCCTGCTGTTGGGAAGGGTGAAGCCTTGGAGTTGGAGGGGGGGCTGAGGGATGTCAGGCTAACTGGGACAGCAACAGCTTCTGGGCACAGGGACTAGTTCTGACTTCCTTGAAGTCTGAAGGCCACGTGGCTCCAGAGGCACTGACTGCAGGATCTCTGGACACTGAGCGCCCATCCTCTACACCAAGATAGTCACACGCAGATTTCAAGGCAGCTGAGGTACGGAGTTTTATTCCCCACCCCAGATAGGATTACCAAAATCCAGTCTGCTGCCAGGCTTGTCCCAGCTGCTCAGAGGCCACAACCAGCCCTGGGCTGGACCACGCAGGCAGGAGGGCGCAGACTTGGTCAAGTGGCGCTGCCGCCTTCAGCCACGCTGTGACTTGGCCCTGCCAGGCTCTTGGAGTGACTTGCCCAGCACCCCGCGTCTGAACCGCCGCCTCCCCGAGGCAGTCTGCAGCTGAGGGCGAGGTCAGTGGTTTTCCTGCCTGCAGCTGTCGCTGGGTGTCTTCACAGCCTCATCGATGTGGGGTCTCAGCGCAGACAGAGAGATCAGCAGCGCTTCCTGGAACAGACCCACTGCTCAGAGGAGCACCAGGCAAGCCAGCCGCTCTTTGCTGAGGCATCGCCGTGGGGGATGACACGTGGGCTGTGTCTGTCCCTGCCAGAGGCAGAAACGCAGCACCGCTCTGCGCGCACAGCCGTCGCGCCCCACCGTGCCGTCAGCCGCCTGCCTTACCTCTGTCCGGATGGTTCTGCTGCCTTGGCTGGGACAAGTGTTCAGGTAGAAGTCAAACAAGACGCTTGGGTCGGTGACCTCCAGGTTTGGGTCCACATCAACCCCAGCTTCCAAGCCCTCGAGCCCTCCAAACACGACGAGGGCGTGCCTAGGGGAGAGCACAGGGACACTGAGAGGGGAGACTGGCTCTTACCCTGTTCGAGGAGTGTGCCTTGAACCTTCAAGGGGATTAATAACTGGCTTCACACAAACAGTTCCCTTAACTTTATCTGCAAGAAGCAGTCTCATTTCTTTTGTTCAGGTATCTGGGTCTGTGTTCAAGCTCCTCTGTGCCACCGAAGCAGGGAGCTGTGTCCCTGGCTGACAATGCCCAGTGCAGCTGCTAACGACGCCCCACAGCACTGGGCCAATGCGACAGTCCCTGCTACCAACTCCAGAAAAACAGGAAAGGCATTGGCCTTGTCCTGGGGTACTTCTCCCAGCTTCTGTCGTGCAGAGGAATGTGCGTTGGTGAAAAAGGGAGCAGCAGAGCACAGGAGGGACCCTGCAGGCAAGTCTTGTGCTTTTATCTTGGAGCGTTCTTGCCCAGGAGAACACCAAGGCCACAGTGCAGCTCTGCTGCTTTCACCAGGCCTCACTGGGGGCTCTGAGGGGGACCAAGCAGGCCAGACACAAACCTGAAGGAGGGGAGAGTGGCCTGGTCCACAGAGCTGCCCCGCTCTGAGGTCCCAATAGAGAGATCGTAGCCTTCCTTGAACGGGCACTCTGAAAAAACAGCACCTGGAAAACACACACAATATGGGGTTATTCACGTGGTGCCCTCGCCCGTGCTGTGTGGCTTCTGGACAGGTTGGAACACTCCACAGGCGAGTGGCAGCAGCAGCAGGAATTGCTTTCCAGTGCCATTAGTGCATCACAAGAACAATTCCTCTTTCCTACATAATTCCTTTGCCACAGGGGTCTCTGGCACCCCTCTCAACTGCAGCACCTTTACCTTAAAGCAGTGCCAGGAACCATTCCTTGACTAACGGCTTACAATTTTCCTAGGAGGTCTAGTCAATCAGGACACAGCAAAAGGATTTTGCAGGGCACTTGAGCTCAAATGTCACTGCTGGCTTTGATGTGAAGGAGCGGGAGGTAGTTATGGCAATGGAGATGTACTGGCTGGAGATGGAGAGTGCCAACTCTTGTCTCCTGCTACACCGCGGACAAATGGCACAACGGTGAATGGAAGTACAGGGCGGAGTACTGGTGGGTGACTGGGGGGATTCACACCCCAGCTCGAGTCCTTAGATTTCACTGCCACATGGCTGCTAGCTGCGTGTGTAAGCTGCCTTTGAGACAAGAAGATTTCGAAGAAAGAGATGTTAACGTGTGCTGCAGATGTGCAGTCAGTAGGCCTGAAATTGTCTGGAAGCCCAGGCAGAGACCTGGCGGAGAGCGGAGAACCCCTGCAAATACTTACTCAAGCAGGAGGCGAGGCGAACGCTGTAACCCCAGTACACGCCTGACACTGTCCGAGGGTGGTGTGAGGACACCACGGTGCCTTTCTGCACTTTAGCTTCTGAAAGGGAAGCACAGATTAACAATCCCCATGATGTCCTAGCAAGAGTGGGTTTGATCAGCCGCACGCGGCAGTTTGTCCTGGCGCAGGGCACTGACTTGGTGTACAACCAAGAACCGCCCTGTTGAGCGCATTCTGGAAAGTGTGCAGTTACGTTCGGGCTGGTTATTGTTGGTCAAAGAGCTGCTAGTTCTTTCCAGTTATCCAGGGAGGTACGGTAAGGGTGTTATTAAAACTGTGTGTGGAGTGAAGGGAATGTGCAGAGCTGTTGGGTACCTTCAGACGTTCATAATCTGAAGGACCAGCTCCTGCAGGACTGGGGTTTACAGACGCTAACGGAGCAGGGGATTACCTGGCTTCTGGGGTTTCTCGAGGTGCACAGTGACTCGCAGACCAGGGTTGAGCTGTCTGTCGATCTGCACCTCCTGCAGTGACAGTCACCATCAGTGTCAGACATCCAGGAAGCACTGGGGAAGGTGGGGAAGGAAGGGAACCCTCTGAGGAAGTGGGGTCTATTCTGGCCTGGAGCCGGAATGAGGAGCTCACAGGGCCTGTGTGGTTCATGCAGTGCAGAGCAGGCTCGGGGTGGCTGGGGTCAGCAGTCTGAGACTTATTTTGCTCAAACAGTTCAAAGGTTCAGCTCTAGCAGTGAAGCAATGATGTGCTGGAATGGGCTGACCCAGCCAGGTGTGGGAAGCTACAAACATTAACGAGCCAGAAGGGAAGAGACAGCAACAGCATTAAACCCCATGCCAGCCTGCTGTGGCCTTCAGAAACCCAGCAGTACCCACCCTGCCTGCTTCACATCTGCCAGAGAGATGGGGGAAACTGTTTTGGGATCTGTGGGTTACAGACAGACATACCTTCCTCATCCCGCAGTTAACAAAAGAGCCTCTGCCTGGCTTAGTTGGCCGGTCCAACACTACGCCTTCTCGATACTCCGAATCCTCATCCACCCGCATGTGGTGGGGGCTGTCCAGGGGGTTGAGCAGCCCTAGAAGAGCACAGAGGAAAGATCTGCTAAGGACAGGACGCAAACCGTGGGAACACAGGTGTATGTACAACTGCTCTGCTGCCACCTCCCTCTCTGCTCCAGCATATCAGAGCACAGCACCTGCACTCTGAAGTGGGGAAAAGTTATTCAATCCTGTGCATCCCATGCAAAACCAGCGCCAGAGCTCAGGAAGGGGGAGGCAACAGCTTGGAACAGACACAACTGAATTCATTACCTGCAAACTGCAGATCCTCGTGTTTTGGAAAAAAGGATTTCCTCAAGTACCTGTTACCGGAGAAGGTTAAAATATGAAAACAGTTGTTTTCAGGGAATCCAAGCCTCAATTCTAGCCCTGTTGTGACTCAAAGGAGCTGAGTACAGAGAAGAGCATGCTTAGCTCCCTCATGTCCCTGATCAACCTCTAATGTATCGTGCAGGTTGTATCCTGCAGTCATTGGTCTTCTTTTATAATTCTGAACCAGGCATGTAAAACAATTAAGTCCCGTGTTCCTGCATAATTATGCAATATAGACAGAATTTGCCTCCTGCTCCCGTAGCCGCTAGCATGAGATACCCACGGTAGTCAGTTCTGATGCACCGTCTGACCATGGTGGACTTACTGAGGGCACTCCAAGTACTGCAGGATCCGAGCCAGCTGCACACAAGCCTTGCCTCTCTTCCCAATTCCTTCGAAGTCCCCCTCCACGGTCCTGAAAGAGAAAGCAAGCAGCCTGTGAACTCAGCATGAGAGTGCACAGCCCCACACGGTCATCTCCAGAAGACCAAACCTTGCTCCTTAATCTGAAAATAGCAGCACATCCCCCTCCTCCACCCCCCAAGAAATAATTGGGCCACCTTATAAAAGGGCTACTCCAGAGGTAAAGACTGTTAACAAATCATATTTGGGACTCTCTCAGTAAGCCAAGTATGCTCCAGGATTGCAAAGCTTGGTCAGTTAACACAGATGCAGGTCTAGGTTGAAACGCTGAAGGACATGAATTCATCTTCCATAAGGACACAGGCACGGCCTGTCCCTCCACAGCAAGATTTAAGAGTACAGGAGAACTCGATCTCCTGCTGCTCTGTCATCCCCATGCTAGGACAAATGATCTCTGCCCAGTGGTGCAGGGGTCCCTGTAATCCTGGCATTTGAGAGAGGCTCAAACATTTGCTTGAGGTACACAGTTCTTCCCCGGTCTTTGAAGAACAAGCAGAGAGGAAACACTTTCTGCAGAACAAGATGGCACCTCCTTACTTTACATCTTCTCCATGCTCGTCAAACACGACGATCTCATCCACACAGAAGATGGCACAGGCCCGAGCAATCTGTCCAGCAAGGTATGTCCGCAGCTCCAGTGACTGGGCGTTGTTCAAGATAGAGCCTGGCAGGGCTACGCTCAGCGTGTAGTGACGCCCTGGGGAACAGAGTGCCATCAAAAGAGAGCCACAGTGTGACAGCTGCAGGTACAGTGTTTTACTTATCACTTCGACTGCAGTTGTGGTGGAGGAAAAAAGCAATCTTTCTGAAGCCTTAATCATAGGTTTCCTCTAAGAAAGGTCGCTCATGCAGTGCCTGCTGCATTGTGTTCCTATTAATGCACATGGATCGATCTATATCGGATCAATGAAGCTGAGAAGCACCTTTCCTATCGCTACATCAAACTGACTTTTAACGACCAAGTTCTCCCAGCTCTTTCAACCCGGGCCTCCCCACCGGGTCACAGCAGCATCACCTTTGTCTTCCTTGGGCTCCTCCTGCTTCTCGGCTTGTTTTTCTGCCAGCTCCTGCACCCGCTGTTTTTCCAGTTTCTTCAGGAGCTTCATTTCCTTCCACTTCTTCTTCTCCGCTTTCCCTGGAACAGAACACAGAATCACAGAACATCCCGAGCTGGCAGGGCCCCACAAGGCCCATCACCCCAGTTCCTGGCCCCACACAGGCCCAGCCCCATCACAGCAGATGGCTGAGAGCGTTGGCCAGACGCTGCTTGAACTCAGCCCAGCTCGGGGCGGTGACCACTGCCCTGGGGAGCCTGTTCCAGGGCCCCATCGCGCTTTAAACCACGAGCCGGGAGCGCTCAGAGCACGGCGGCTGCAGAGGGGGCCGCGCCGGGGCACGGAGCGCTCAGGGCCGGCTCCTCCCGGTCCGAGGGCCCCGCCGGGCAGCCCCAGCGACTCTGGCCCGGGTTGCCCACCCGCCCCCCCCCCCCCCGGGGNACACCGACCGTTACCGCCGGGGTCCCCTCAGGGGCCGCCCGGTAACCACGGCAACTGCCGCCCCCCGCGCGCGCCCCACCTGCGCTCCCTTGGGCCGCTTCGCCGCGCCGCCGTCCGCCATCTTCCGGCCACGCTCCCCCGCCACGCCCCCCGCGGTGCTGATTGGTCAGAGGGCACGGGTGTCCGCCCACGGTGGGGAGGAGGCCGGCGTCACGTGGGCCAATGGCTAGCCAGGGGCTGGGTTTAAGACGCCCGCGCGAGTTCCGAAGCTAAGCAGGGTAGGCCTCGTTCTGCGGGAGGATGGGTGACCTGAGAGAGCCGCGGGCGGGCGCGCGCAGCCTGGCTTCTGCGGGGCGGGCGGGGGTGTAAAATCCGGACACCCGCGTCTGGGGGTCTTTGCACAAGCAGGGTGTGCGTGGCGGAGGGTGGGGAGACGCACCCTGCGCCTTGAGGGGTGTGTCATGCCCTAGAGCCGAGCCCACGCGTGTGGGGATATTGCAATTAATCTTTATGTTAATAATCTAACCTCAGGGTTGTTTATCTGTTTCAGTGATGGCAGCTCTCCCAGCACTTGGCACGTGTGTGGGTGCAGAAGGGCCTTCAGTAGCACCCTCGCCCACCCACGCTGTGCGGGTGGGTGGGATGGGACACATCTCCCCCGGGCGAAGGCAGGAGGTGGGTGGTTGCCGCCCTCCCCCTGGCTCCGAGGGGGTCCCTGACCCACACGAAACCTGCGGAGCTGCCCCCCGCAGCCTGGGGTGGGACAGGGGGCCATTGCCGCAGAGCGCAGCACGGATGTTGCACAGGGGACAGCAGCGCTGCAGGAGAGCTGCGTCAGCCCTGTAGTCATCACAGAGACGCTCTTCAATAATTGCAGTAATTCACTTTTAATAATTTAACCGCCACAAACACTTATCGCACGTTCCGTCGCACCCAGCTCCTGCGTGATTGACGATGCTGGATTAGATTCTCATCCAGGTTGAAATGGAGAATGACGCAAGAATTACCTTTCAAAGTGCTGCTTACGTTCCCCCCAGCCTGGGGGTGGGAGGTAGCGGGGGCCACCAGCAGCCCGAGGCTGCGGTGCCCCTTCTCCCCGGCCACCGCACGTGCTTGTCAAAGGCCTGAAGGCTTTGCTTTGCAGCCTGGACAGTGCTGCCAAGCCCTGACAAAGTGCCAGGGTGGTTTTGGGGGCACACAGGGAAGATTTGGCAATAGCTGGGCTATTTATGAAAGCTCGTTTCCTGGGGGAAACGAGTTACCAATTCTGCTGTCACCTTCCCCAGAGACACGCAGAAAAAAATAATAGGAAAATGGACAATTTCAGCATTTGAAACAGCATTTCACTGGGTTTATAATTTTCAGGGTGATGGGAATCAACCTACTGATGGGTGGTGATACTGCGCAGTCCTGTGGGAACGTGGGTGCTGGTGGAAATGCTGTCCTGCACCCTGAGGCATGTGAGTGGGAATGTGGAGCCAAGACAAGCCACGCTAAGCCCCAGCATGGCCTTAAAGGTAGGTCCTGAAACACCTTTGCAGAATTGGGTAGAGGAAAACAGTCCAGGAGCCATCCTTACCTTGTGTCTTGCTGGACGCATCCCAGAACTGATTAGCAAAGTGTTTAAACAGGAGAAGAAATGTCAAATACTGGCACTGCACCCAAAGACTTGCTTCTTGCAAGGAACAGTGCAATCATTTCACAGTGACAGACACTGTCCCCCAGTGGGCCTGGCAAACATCTTACCCACTTGTCTGACAGAAAACATGGTTGAAAGCACAAAAATAAGAATATATCAGAGTCTGTAGCCAAGCAAAGGAAGAGGAAGAAGAGCAGTCGGGGCAGGTGAGGACCAAGGAGAGCCTGGTTCTCTCTCCAGTGCGCTCAGGGACTGGTTTTCTCCCGTTTCCAGTTTTGCAATATATCATTTGCTGCCTTCAGTGTAGCTTCCTCCTAAATAAATACCACAGGTTTGGTCAGTGGCTTCCAGCCAAATCGCCTTTCTCCTCACTGCAGTCATCACTTATATAAAAATCCCATTTTTCTTCTGAAGCATCACAGAAGCCCCACGTTCAGCATGACACAGGTACAGCCATCACTGGGCAGTTAAACATGAACCTAGAAGACTCCCCTATGATGACCAAGAAATGTGGGATGCTGATGGGACGCAGCTTAGGACGGCACTGGTACACCTCCTGCCCCCGACTCGGCCCTCGTGGCTGCAGGAGGGGGCTGGACCAGCCGTGGTGCCGTGCTGAGGCTCTATTGCCTGAGGTGCTCTGTGTTTCTTCTTGGCTGTTATCTCACTAAACCAGCCCTGATTATTACTCCCAACCTTGCTTTCCCTTGTGCTGCCACATATCTCACCTTTGCGAAGCAGAACCGGATGAAATGGTTGTAGTGGTTCTTGTGGGCCTCACCATAGAAAGCAGAGAGGGGGATGGCGGCAAGTCCCTGGGAAGGGGAAACACACGGAGCTGAGATTACTCCTCTCAGGCTGCAGTGCAGCCCGCCACGCCCCAGTGTGGGTGAAGCCATCCACCTATTGCTTATCAGTCTCATGGACAGGCTCGTGGATACTGTTGGTGCCATCTGCTTGCTCTGCTTGAGCTCGGGCTGCCAGGATTGAGGCCAGCTGCTGATGGAGACCCCAGGCACCCCCTGCCATGAGCTGCAGGACCTGGCAGCAGTGTCGTGGGCAGCCAGCAGGGAGGGCACACAAACCCACCCGGGGCAAACGCAGCAGAAAGGACCAGGCACATTTACCTTGTTCTTGACCATCCACTTTGCAAATCTGGAGTCGTAGGGCTCCTCGGAGTCAGGGACATCGGGGACGTCAGATTCTGCAGGAGAAGCACAGCAGAACAGCGGTTGGGGCTGCTGCCAGGCACCTCAGCCAAGCCCCAAACCCACGGCCTCTGGGGTCCTTGGACGGGGAACGAGCTATTGTCCGTCCCTGCTTGGCGGTGGTTTACGCAGGCTCCTGTCCCTGCTAGTGGTACCGCCTTGAGCTGCCCTTCCCCATACCCAGCCCTGCCTGAGCAAAGCTGCAGCTGACTTACTGAACTCGGAGATGTCTGCCACCAAGAAGTAGGTGCCTTCAGGGATGATGGGTTTCATCCCCACAGCATCCAGGCTCTGGACCAGCCGATCTCTCTTCTGCTGCAGCTCCTTGGACAGTTGGATGAAGTAGCTGTCTGGTTTCCCATAGAGCTCAAGCTCCCTCTGGAAGCCCTGAGCCACGACGTCCTGTGAGGAGAGAGGAGCCCGGTGGGGAGATGGTGAAGGCTTGCTTGAGAACTGGAGTCTGCTTCAAGGCAATTCACAGGTGACTGGGGGCTGATTTCTCACTGCACCAAGCTGAGGTCTCCGCCTCCAGCCCCTCCAAATGGCCTCTTAGATTTGGCAGTGAAAAATAAGGAATATTCCCCAGGCAGGCTGGACTCTCCCCTTCCTCTCAGACATGGGGTGACTGCAGGGAGAGGGGAAGGAGTTTCTCCAGGGCACCACGCAGCACCCTGTCTGTGCCTCTCAGGTCAGCTGTGGGCAGAAGGACCCTCCCTCATCCCTGCTTCAGGGGTTTGGGAATTGCAGGGCCAGTTGCACGGAGCAGCTTTACCTGGGCAACTGTGGCGCAGTGGTACACTGAGTTTTGGTGCACGGTACGGAGGTGCTGCAGCAGACGGTTGGGTCCCACGGTCCAGCCCACCTGCAGCCAGGAGAGGAGGGAAGTGGTAAGTCTCTGGGTACCTGCTCAGGCTCCCCTTTATTTGTCCGTGGTGGCTTCATTGTATTTTCCAGACAAGGCTTCATAAAGCAGCTTTGGTACTTTCAGACCCCAAGGCTCAAAGCTGAGTGTGCGGCAGCAGTGTCCCCCAGGGCTGTGCTATGACGATCGGACTCACACCCTGGAGCAAAGGGATGGGAACACCATGAGGTGCTGCATGGGGGAATTTACCTTCCATCCGGTGACACTGAAGGTCTTCCCAGCGCTGCCGATGATCACCGTGCGGTCCCACATCCCTTGCAAGCTGGCTGGCAATGAAACGAGAGAGAAACACCAGTGGCAGAGCTCAGCATGCTCACTTCGAGGTTGCATTAATGCACAGTGGGACCTCTTTGCCCACCATAACCCATGGTGACTTCTTGTGTTCACAGCACAGCTTTCACCTGGATGAGCCTCAAAGCACGTCCCAAGCAGGCAGCCAGGTTTCTCAAGAGCATCTCTTCGTAATTAAGTGTTTTCATACGCATGTACCCAGCCCCGGGGGTTCCCAGAGGTGCCAAGCACCTTCACCCTACAACAAGGTGATTGCACGTTACTGCAACAGGAAGAACAGGTCTCTGAACGCATGTTGAAATGGATGTCCCAAAGCTAGAGACACCCAAAAAACTGCGGTTTTAGAAAGTATGGGAAAAAAATCAGTTTCACTGGAGCCAAAGGGCTCTTTGCTCTGGATCTCACGCTGGGAAGGGGGCTCCCTGTTTCCTTCGGCTGGCTCTGGAAGTCAGTGCTCTGGTTTAAGTCCTGATTTGGAGGCTGACACTGAAGTGCAGCAAAATATCTCTAACGGGGGTACGTGTCTGGTAGAGCTGTGCACGCTCGCCAGGGGACCCCTGTTAATTCACCGGTTCCTTCCCTGAAGATGCTGCAACCAGAGAAGACACCGTGGCTCAGCCAAGCCATCCTCCGTACCGATGCGGATGTGCTCCTTGCCATCGTAGACCAACCACTCGTACACTTCGTCACTGATGCACAGGACATCATGCTTCACACACAGATCTGCAATGAGCTCCAGCTCCCCTCGGCTGAATACCTGCAGCAGGCAAGGAGTGGAAGAGAGATACAGCAGGAGCATTTCTGAGC
The DNA here is from genome assembly GCA_013399095.1 of Psophia crepitans. NCBI lineage: Eukaryota > Metazoa > Chordata > Aves > Gruiformes > Psophiidae > Psophia > Psophia crepitans. Next base: position 203,251 of record VWZZ01001807.1, on the reverse strand, counting down.
CCCTGCAGGTCCCTGCCTTTCTGTGAAGGCTCTGCACCCTGTGTGCACCATCTCCCAAACAAGGGTGGGCAGGAGCTGGCTGCAATGGTCTAACAAGGCAAAGCCACTGCGGGCACAAAAGACCAGGATTAAAATCACGAGAAGAGTGCATGCAGCACGTGGTGCTCTCACAACACACAATTCCCTTGTGTGCAAGGAAGGTAGAGTCACCCCGCAAGTGTAGCGGGGTGACCTGTAGCACCCCAGCTGCTTTCAGGGCCAGCCACAGTGAGGCCAGAGGCATTACCTTGCCCAGAGGGTTGTTGGGTGAGTTTAAGACGAGGGCTTTTGTCCGTTCACTGAATTTAGAAGCCAGTTCAGTTGGGTCCAGCTGCCAGTCTGCACTGGACATCAGTTTTCCATCTTTTGGAGCTTTCTAGAGAGAACAGAGGGCAATATCACCTTGCTTTGCTACCCCTGCACTTTGCTTAGCACTCACCTCTTTGCTCACTTTGCTACAACTCTTCCCTCCTCAACAGCTTTGCTCTGACCCACTCACCGGTCTCAGCGGGACAAACACGGGTGTCCCACCAGCCATCTTCACCATCGGCTCGTAGCAGTCAAAGAAGGGCTCAATGATTATCACCTGGAAGAAAGGGTTGTGTCAGCGCCCTCCTGGCCCTGATGAGTGCAGAGAGCAATGGGAGGGCCAGAAAATTTTAATCCTTGGGTTACTGTAATGGGGAAGCTGCATTGCCAGTGGGCAGTGCCAAGGAAGTACATCATCACTTGGGGCAAAAAGGTTGTTTTGCCTTATGCAGAAATAAGACAGTGCCTTGCAGCAGGGAATTTTTTCCTTTGGAAGCTCAGATACTGGAGAACAGGGATAAAACCTTTTCTGCTCTGCAAAAGGACTATGAAAACCTGCCCCTGCAGACTCGCAGCCACGAGGGGCTCTGCCAGAGGAAGGCTGCCTATGCACCAAGCCCAAATCCTGGGTTACCTCATCGCCTTCCTCAATGAAAGCCTGGAAGCAGCAGAAGAGAGCCTGGTATGCCCCCACAGTCACCATCACGTTGGTTGTAGGATCCAGGTCTCGTCCAAGCAGCTTCCCAAAAAACTGGGCTAGGATCTTCACCAGGGGTGGGTGGCCCTGTGGAGTGAAAGGAGGGGTGGGGTTTGGGTTGCAGGAGCCTCCTAAAATGCACGAGCCCTCGGAAAGGGCCTGGGCAGCCAAGCACCCTGACACTGAGCATGTGGGGCATTTTCCAGCCTGGCTGCTTCAAACACCCTAGTAAAGCAGGGTGTTACAGCCCTGGGTGCAAGGGACCTGGCCTGAGGCTGGAGGTATGTTTTGCCTCACGCAGTTTATCCTGTTAACTGCTGCCTGATGAGCCCTGAAGCAGCCAAGGCAAACGGGGAGTGAGGAGGGTATTGGTAAGGGGGGGGATTCTGTCCACGCACAAAGGCACGGGTGTACTGGTGCAGCATGTGGTTCTCCTCGCTGAGGGCTCTCAGGAGTGCCTCCTTCAGAAAGGCTGGTGGGGGAAAGTCGGGGAAGCCCTGGCCCAGGTTCACTGTGGAGTAGGTGGCAGCCAGTTTTACAAACTCCACCCTGGAGAGGAGAAAGGGAGAGAAAGACAAGTATTTACCGAGGGTCTGGGCAGTGTGCGGGGACTGGCTCTGCTTGTCGGCATCCCTGTGGAAGCGAGTGAGGTTGGTGTCCCTCCTGTGGAGCCGTCCTGCTGCTCACAGGTGGGCAGGACCAAGCACAGGTTATTTCAGACACGTTTCAATTAAAACAAGGATGAGGCATTATTGCACTGGGGGGTGGTTTTAATTTGTTCTCAAAGGAAACGGCCGTTGTGCTGTCTGGGTGTGCGGTCACAGCTGAAGCTGGGCGTCACTGCTACTCGGATCTGGCCGAGCAGAAGTCTCTGAGGTTTTCAAGCTCATACCAGTTCTGCAAAATTTAGCAACTAGACACCATGAAGGTTTCTGCAGAAGGAAAGACAGGCTGAACTCGACATTTGTCTCAAACTAGAGCCAGCTCATCAGCAGTTTGTAGCTTGAACCCAAGCGCAGCAGGGCTTTGGGGAAAGCCCATTTAAATCTTTTCCCAATGCCTGTGCCTGCCAGGCTGGGAATGGCATCTGCAGCATCCCATCCCCTGCCTCTCTGCTTGCAGTGCCCTAGGGTGGGTTTGAAGCAGATGCCAGGCTGCGGCCAGCGTGCTGCAACCACATGGCTCAGATTTGGTTGCTGCTAGGATCATTTGGGTGCAGATGGTGTGGGACACCTGATACAGCCTAAAATGTGAGCAGCAGGTACAGAACTGAACCAGGGTAAAATCTCCCGGGACAAACCTGCCCTGATATGTTTCCTGAAAAAATGCAAAGCAGCCGAGGGAGGCTGCTGCTCTGTGCTGCGTGGCTGTGGTGGTTTCTATCTGGTGTTAGGCTGCCTAAAACCACATCTACCACCAGGGTAAACCAAGTATTCTCTTAACTCACCAGATATTCTTATCTATTCCCTCCAGCCTCCGAGCTTGCACTGGCCTTGACATTTTTGCCTGTAAAGAGAGAGAAAAAAAGTGAGTTTGAAGCTTTAACTAACGGCAACGGGACGATGCACGAAGGGGACGTGGCCTCCCCAGGTAGGCTTTTCCCAATAGAAGGTGTGCCCTCTAGTATTGCTTCACGGGATGTTGCTGACCAACCTGAGGGCAGTGACGCTGTTGCAGTGGTTTCTGGAAAAAGCTTCACACACTTTTTTATGAAAGATCAAACAGATGAGAGCTGGCAGAGGACGGTGTTTCATTTACAAGTTTCAACAAGAACTGAGAAAACCCATGAACAAAAGAAGCGTGTGTACACTCACTGGGGAGCTGGCAGTGCCTTAAACCTCATTTTCAGTTGGATTAAATCACGGGGTCAAATGAGCTCAGCCAAGCTGTAACAGCAAGGCCGATGATCCCAACCTCAGGCTTCTGCCTTCCTCTTGTCCTCCATCAAAAGGACCTCCTTGTTCTCTACAGTCCGCTAAGTATCCTCTTTTCCTAGCAGAACAAACCTTTTTATTCCACGCTGTTCTAAGGAGTAGCGGAATTATTTACTCCTTTGCCTTGCTGAGCCCTTGGTGAAGGGAGTTGCTGTTTTTTCTAAACAAAATGCTGGTTTCTGGACCTAAAGTTCATGGCAAAACCAGGCAGCAACTGGCTACAGGCAAAAGGAGCACAGTACACAGGTCAGTCTGACGTACAGAGACACTGAGGTACTGTTCGCCTGACTGGTATCTAATTTCCACGTGCATCAAGGCTGGGTGGGTGGGAAGAAGGACAGTAGGAACATTAAGAGCAAAACCCTCCTTCCAGTCAGATAAGTACAGTGGGAGAATGTCAGTTGTGCTTGATGGCGAATTTATCACAAGGATGATGAAGAGCAGCAGAGGCAGAATTTAATAACTCAACAGCGCAGGGAAAAGGGATGCTCAGTGCACTGAGAAAAGCCAGCGTGGGGATGTGAGGAGGGCATCTCTGAAGCACTGAGTCAAGAAAATGATTTGAACAGGGATGAGGACACGTGAGAGGAGCTGAGATGTGAGATGTGGAGCTGGGATATGAGGGGACAGGGTTTATGCTCTGCCATGCCAGGATTGGAGGTGGGGGGGTACCAGGTCAGCCCCCTTCCCCAGGCTCGGCTGCAGCGGCAGTTCCCCACTTACCTGCTCACCTCTGCCGTTCCCAGAGGGCTGCACCACCGTTTGAAAAGGGCCCCAACAATATTTTCCGTTGAAAGCTTCAGTTTTTTATGCAGCTTCAGACCTCACTAGGAATCTTTGCAAACACCTTGCTGAGGAGCTCTGTGGTTCAGAGGGCACGGGGTGGACTCTGCGCTCCCCCGTGGTGGTGGGCAGGCAGCCAAGGGTGAGCAGAAGTCACTGCTTCCCCAAGTCGAGGGGAGCTCCTCTCTTCTCCCCCAGCCCCCTTCCTTGCTCTTTCTGCACGAGTTCATGGATATTATGGTCAGGAAGACCTGGTGCCTGAGCTGATTTTGGTGGGAGTAGAAGGACTCATGGTTTGGGAAGTAAAAGATAACTGGAGGTGAAATATTAACAGCTCCAGTGCTGTTCTCTTGTGGTGGGGCTACTGGTGGCCACAGTTCAGAGAATTTAACAGCATCAGCAAGTGTGATGGGAGTCAGTGGGACAAAGGTGCTTTAAGCCCAGGAATTCCCAGTTCTGAGGAAAGACCCTGTCTGCTCCAGCCCTCTCAGAAAGAGAAATGACGAAAACTTTCTTTTCTTGACATTCCCTCTATCCCATCCCCAGCCTGCATGGGCAGCTGCTCATCAGGTCAGAGAGCAAGACAGGCTTGGGGCCACGCAGCCCCCAAATCTATTTCAGCCTGTTCTGCTCCATAGACCAAACGATGTGTTTCTCCAGCTGCAATCTGCCTGACAGACAGACAGTTGAGTGTAGCCACAACCTTCCACCGCTGGCTCCCTGCTCCACGGGATTTCCTTGCTCTGCATGTTTGTACCTCTAAGAGGGATGCTGATATTTCCCAAGTACTTTGCAGCCCAAGAGAGTTTAGTAAAAAAGACGGTCAGATGAGGCAACCCCACAAACAATGAGCTTTCTCCTGTGTAAAGAATATTCTCTTGCTTATGAGATGTTCCCTTTAAACAGGCTGCCTGGAAATAAGTGACGGCAGAGGAGATTGCACCAGTGTGGCTTCTCCTGACGTGGCCCCTCTGCCATCGCTGCCAAGGTTAGCTCCTGGGCAGTGAGATCTCCTGGGCTCCACACCGCTGCAGCCTGAGCCAGGACCAGGCTGCGGGCCAGAAACAGTCACGCTGGGCATTCAATACCTCGATGGAGTATGAGCTATATCCAGCGCCGCTCTTCCTCTCCAGCAAGAAGTGACGCAGAGACGGTCCTGCTCTCCTGAGCATGCCACGGCTCCTGCTGTCTCAATCCTGCGAGCACAGACCTGCATTTCCCCCAGACACAAAGCAGAGGGGTCAGATAATTGCTCCACGGCTGCAGGGGCAAAGTGAATGCTCCATGTACCTGGGGACATGGAGCAGGTCCAGGTTGAATGCTGTGGTTATTCTGCCACAGAAAGGAAAAGGGGGAATGAGCCGCTTTGTGCGTTGCCACCGCGGTGTCAAACAGCGGGATTGTACTTTGTGCCTGTGACACACACAAAGTCAGGATCACAAGGGCAGCCATGGCCTCTGCCTCCTCTCTCCCCAGTTCCAGGGTCCCCCCACTTTTCTCTGCAATAGGGGAGTGGTATGGACACCAGTGGGAGTCCATCCTCTGGGAATTGAGCATCCAACATCAGCTTCCCACCCGCTTTCCTTGACCCCAGGTATCTCTTGCCTCTGCACTGCCTTCCCCGCAGCACCTCCACCTTCCCCGCTGATGGGCCGTGCCTCGGCAGGGCTGCTGGCCACCCTGGCTCTTGGGGCTCAAGTGAAACAAGGGGCCTTAGGGATGCATGCTGGACAAACCCACTCCACACAAACCCACCCTTTCCTCTTTCTTTCTGTTCTTAAGGTTAAAAAACCCCTCGAAGCAAGAGTGCTGCTATTTTTGAGAATCTCTGGCTTCGCAGCTGCTGCAGCCCCAGGCTGTTTAGCTGCAAGTTTTATTCTGATTAACAAGATAGCACCTTCCATCCCCAAAGTGATTTTGGTGTTTACCTTACCTTTAAAGTCCCAAATTAATTTCTGTGCCTGATGCAGCCTTTTTCTTCATCTCAGGTCCCCTCATCTATTCTACAACATTGCTTAAATGTGTGGTATTTAAGCTGAAATACCTTACTGTTTATATACTTTAGGGAAAAGCAGCGAGTCTGGAGGATGTATGCACCTTTAGTTTGACCAGCCATGGATTAATTTACCCAGCTGCCAAAAATAAATTAAAACAGGTTTGAAGTGGGTCAGCCCACAGGTAAGTTCTCAGTACTGTTAGGTGCATTTCCCATCCTTACAGGCCTCCACTGCTTGCATTTCAAATTATTTCTGAAAAAAGTGCAAAGCAGCTGCCAGCTGAGACCAGTGAGGTTTTACGTCTCTGTGCCTAGGTGGGAAAAAACCAGTATAATTTCTGGAAAAATGGGAAGCCACAGCATAATACTGCTGGGGACTGCAATATACCTACCTTGTCCCTGTGTGCAGGGCAGCTGCATGTCGGGGGCGGGTGCTGAGATGCAGGGGGACGCTGCTTTAGGATGCAAAGCAAATGGGTTACCGGAAGGAGGAGACTAACTCTGCAGGTGACAAAATGAACGTGTCGCTATAAAAAGGGCTTCACCGGGTTACAGAAAACTATGGAGCTGGCATAAGAGGTGTGCATGAGGCTCCTGCAAAGAGTTAGAGGCAGCACTGGGGGCAGGGTGCTGCTTCTGGGGCTGGGGCACAGGGCTCTGCCTCACCTCCCCAGCCTGATTTCGACTGGGGTCAGTAACCAGAGAGTCAAAAAAGCCTGGGGAAAGCTCAGGGAGCCTCTCGCCAGGGTGGGCACTTCAGGCTGTGCTGTATGTACGCTCCCAGAAAGGGAACTGGGTCACCTCCCACCCTGGCGGGGTGCACGGTTTGGAGCACGCTGAGGATTTTGGAGGTGACAGCTGAAAGGTCACCATGGGACCGGTCACTCACCGCCTCCTACCCTCCAGCCTGCGGGCACCAGCTCTCTCCGCTGTCCCGGTGTTCACCATGCACCCCCCCCAATGCAGAGCAGTCTGGCTGCTCGCAGGTGCACCCAAAGGTCTCAGAGGATAAGGGGTCCCCCAGAACCCATCACACCATGGCGTGCAACACCACAGCGGGAGCACAGGCGAGTGCAGCAGCGACAGCCAGCAAGCACACACACGTAGATACAAGGCAGCTCCCAGAAGGGATGGTGGAGGGGTAAAACCGACTTACGTCAAGCTGGACCACGCTGCCTTATGTTGCAAAAGTCTGGCACGACCGCCCAGGCTGCGTTTGCACACATGCCGCCCTCTCCCTGTCTCTGAAATGCTTCATCTGCGGCTGGGACTTCCTGGGAGGAGTCGGAGAGGCCGCAGGAAGGCAGGAGTCGAGCTACAACACTCTGATGGAAAAAATCGTACCGGGGAACAGGAGGTCTTGGGTCGTTCTCTAAAGCAGCGGGGCGAGGGAGGAGAGGGCTTTTGGGAGCAGGTCCCTTCCTCTGGCAGGCTTGGAGCCAGAGCTGCCAGAGGATTTTGGCTGCCTGGGCAAATATCTCAGCATATTCTTCAGATGGAGGTTTATACTGGCGTAATTATAACGGGATAATTTTTGTGGTATGGCTATAATTACTTTGGCTGGGAATTACAATGACTGGGAATTTCGCTTTGCATGAAGCCTTCAGTCATTTTAAAAAATGAATTTTTAAGCCAGTTACACACTTTCAAAACCTCCACCCTGAAAGCTTAATATTATTAGAGAAGAGAATGGATCGCAGATATGGAAGGTGAAAGCATCAGCGTTAGGTTCATCAGAGGATAATGACCTACTGTCACGATACAACCTAAAGCAGGGTCCCCCAGCATCGCCCGACGCCTGGGCTGTGGATGGGCAGGGAGATGGCTGGCAGCCCCAGAGCGGCGTTTCAGCGCATGGATGCGGGAGCTGAACTCTCCATCAGTCGCCTGAGAGGTGACAGTCGCTCAAGTGGGGCACAGAGAGCAAATTGTCCTCTTTCGGTTTCCCTCTTCCTTTTGTGACAAAGCTTTACATGCACCAATGAATCAGGTCATGCAGGTCTCCTGAGGGAGTAATTACAGCAGGAAAAAGTGAGCCACAGGGAAAGGAAGCGGCCGATGTCCACTGTGCCAAAGGTTCTCGGATCCTAACCCGACATCCGGCCGTGGGCTCACTGCATCCCTGCCATGACTAAGTGAGAGGGAATGTCAGCACAGGCAGATGCAAACTCTTTGTTTTCTAAACTTCTTCTTAACTGAAACACTGAAACAAACAGATGGAAGGATAATTTGTTTGCTTCTGTAGGAATGCACAGGGCACATCCTGAGCCATCTAATAGCTCAGTGCCATTTTCTCCTGCTGCCCTCACTGTGCTTTCTTTGCCCCCTTTCCACTTTCCCTGGCTGCTGTTTATCCCTGAGCTGAGCTCACCCGACTAGCTAAATTAGCAAAAAGCCAGCCTGGCAGGAAAGGGGACATTTTTCTGTAAGGTCTGTGAGTTGAGCTGGCTCCGGGCAGGGTGGGTGTGAGTGCTAAATGCACTGCAAGGAGATGTTGATCTGGGTAGGGACCAGGGCAGAGCTGAGTGGCGAGAAGGGATGGACACGAGCATGACCTGCCACCTTTTTTGGCAGGATTTGGCCTTTATGTTGTTTCAACAGTAACATGTAACTTCACCTTAATGTCCTCGTGAAATTCAGCACAAATTGCTGGATAACACAGATGCAGACACCGAGGAAAAGGACACAACTGACTTTCTTGGAGTTGGTACTGTAAAATTCAAGGAAAATTAGGACCCTCTCTGTCTTCAGGTCATTTCATTTAACAAGCACACCTGGACACAAACTTCTTTTTTTTTTTTTTTTTTNTAGCAGCACAACCACTGGTATGCTTTTTTTTTTTTTTTTTTTTTTAAATCTAGCTCTTGCACTGGGCTGGTGAGTGTCTACAACACCAGGCAGGTGGGATCGTAGCTCCTCCGGTACAGGGCCTGTGCCTATGGCTACAGGAGGATGCTAAGTCCTATAATGTTCCTAGAAAGCAAGCAATATGCTTCTTTTCCTGTAACAGTGATCACTGGTGTACACAGGTTAAAATTGGCTGCACTTAACCACTCGGAACTGCCTCTTGTGCACTAATGAAATTATAATGAATTTTTTTTAAAAAAATGATGCTGCCCAGTGCCCTCCAATGAGTCAGCCAAATGAAAATAACCATTAGTGAATCAGCCTGCTTTTTTCAGGTACCACAGATGGCTGCTGGATGTATCCTCGTAACACACCGGCGTTGCTATTGCTGCTGCGAGGAAACGCGCGCTGTATTTTTTCACTGGCCTTAGTTCAGCGAACTGTTCTTAGAGAAATGGAAGGGGGGTGGGTGTCAAAATACTCCATTTCTCACAGGTTGGTTCTTAATGAAAAAGTAGTAAAAGCAGCAATTTAAACGATTTTCATTCTCTTTCTGCTAACTAGCCCTCATGTTGACACTAGCTGACACACACCAGGTCTGGACAGACGAGTGGGCGCTGGGGTCTGCGCGGCTTGAACCACGCCGAGAGGGTAAAACCGAAACAAGGTGATGTCAGGGCACGGCAGTTATCATGTCACCCTTCTGTGTCCCCACAGCAGTGACACCAGCCCGAACCAGGGCCTGAGGCTGCCCTTGGCAGGCCTGGCTTTTCTCCCTGAGGGACTGAGGCCACTCTCCCTCAGTGCCACAGGCTGCGGGGGCAAGTTGCTGTGCGTAGAATTACATTAAATGAAATAACGGCAAAGGCTTTATCATTATTAGGTCATAAACCTTAATAAAGAGTTGGCTTTGGGTTTGGTTGTTTGTTTTTTTTTTCACAAAAAGAATCAATTCTGGGCTCCAAAGACCTGCTCTGCTGCCACACATAGTGGCGGCCCCTTTAAGGCTCTCTCCATTTTGCGCACTGCCCTGCACCAAGATGGCGCCCCTGCCCTCACTTTCCCTCCCTGCCCCTGCCTCTGCCTCTCCTCGTCACCCCTCCGCCACCATAAATGCCTCCCACCCACCCCGCTCGGTGGTGCCCTGTACAAAGATGGCGGTGCCCTGTCGTCATGTCCGTTCTCAAGATGGCGGCGTCCTCCTTTGCTCTTCTCTAGCGGCGGCGGGACGGGCTGATGGCTGCCATGCCGGGCGGGTGAGGTCAGTTCCGGGGTGGGGCCGCCGCGGTGCGGTCGGGGGCGAACAAAAGGAGCCGGAGCCGGCGTGAGGGAGGGTGGGGGCTGCGTGNACGGCGGTGGTGACGGGGACGAGACGAGACGGGACGGAGCCGGACCGGACCCGACCCCCGCGGTTGGCAGCGCTGGGGTCCGGCGGGGGCCGCGGCGGTGAGAGGAGGGCAGCGGCCAGGTGGGGCCTGAGCGCCGAGCTGCTCCCCTCGCAGCGCCCGGGCGGGCGGGGAGGATTTGCTGACTAATTCGGCAGTAATTCGTTTCCTCCGTGTCCCCGCCGTCCCTGCCCTGTCAGGCGGCGGGCGGGGAGCCGGGGCAGGTGGGTTCCCCCCCGCACGTCTGTGGGGCGCGGCCGGGCCGTGTCTGTGCGTGTGCTGGGGTCCCCTCCGGTGAGGGACGCAGGTCCTGTGTTCGCTGCCTGGCAGCGGGCTGGGGACGGCAGCTGGGTGATGGTCTTACTGCTGCCGTGCGGAGGGTGTCTGTCCTGTGTCCGGGAGCCTGGGGCGGGGGGCAGGCGGGCTGGTGCGCGGCCGGGTGAACCGGGGTGTCCTGGCTTTGGGCTGGTGCTGAGGTGTCGCCTGAGAGGAGGTGGGGGGGAAGGTCAGAGAGTCCTCTCCTTTAAACGTTTCCTTTGCAGCAGCCTGTCACAGCTGAAAGGGAATAGCTTTGGTTATGAGGATGTTGCTTCAAAATCCGTCAGCCCTGATGGTAACTTTGGTATCGGGAGGAATGTGTTCCTGAACATCACCAGTATTTCCCCCCGCCCCCAGTGATGTCTCTTCCTTTTAATTTTTCTCGATTGTTGACAAAATGCTTTCTGAAGCTCTGCAGTCCTCTCCTACATGGCTAGGAGGCTGGATGCTCGAGAGATCTCAGAGCTTCATTCTGCTCCCTTGCCTGTTTTCCCATGCCCCATGCTGACATGCAGGAAGCAAGAAAAAAAAAAAAGCTGTTGTGTCTTGGTCGTGGTGCTAAACTGCTGCCACTTTAGAAAGATTCATGTCAGCAGATATGTGTTGAGAGGAAAGGGGACAGTTGCTTGATTCTGGAGTGGTTATGAACATGGTCTACGTTTTCAGGTACTCTAATCATGAAGATAACTATATTGAATATTAAAAAATACTCAAACTTTTCAGGCTAGAAAGTAGGTAGTAAAGAGATTAATCCTTTTTCTTATATAAAAGATTTTGTTCTTTCTTCCAGAAGGTTAATCTGTCCCTACCAATTTAGGCTTAGTTATAGTAATAATAATGTTCAACATCTCCTTTGGCTGGACCTGCAACACCTGCTTTTTGGTAACTTCTGTTGGAATAACAGATGTTGGAGATTTCTTCCTCTGAAGAGTTTTACTTAGCCGCTAGAGCTTTTACTGTCTTTCTGGGTATCGGGGTGTCTCTGGTTCCCAGTGGCCCTCTGAGTTGTTCCTTGCTTCTTGGATATCCTTTACCAAGCTTTTGTATAACATGGTCCCTCTGTCAACTTGATCCCCTCTTCTTCGCTGACAATCTCTGTTTCATTTCAGGGAAACTGTTCCCATGGCGTGTGGGGAATGCAACGCTTCAGCACTCGCTCAGGATCCAGCACGTGGGAACATCATCCACTTCCAGCACAGAGAACTGAAGTGCAGATAGCAGAACCCAGCTGCAGGGTAAGGGCTACAGTCCAGCTCTTGAGTGGTAAAGCCAAAAAAATGACCAGGATATTACTTAAACATAGTTGCAAAGCACAGGGCAGTGATGAGATGACTGGTAAGGAGCAAGGAGGGAAGGTGGTTGATCAGAGGGTGATATGGGGAGAGTGGTGGTACGCTAATTAAATTCTTTGAGCCTTTAGTTAGCCTGAAGGTGAAAAAAGAGTAAAGGCACTGAGCATTGTCCAAAGTAGAATACAACTGTTACATATTCACCCATACATCTAACTCCCGGCCACATAAACCCTGACTTCTCAACGCACTAAGCAGTAAATACTTGAAGGCTGTCCCAGTTTTTCCCAGTGAACTCTTAGGAGTGCACTGGCTGATCACCCATGTGGGATGTCAGTTAGGCAATGGCAGAAATGAGTTGCCAGAAACTCCCTGCTTCCTTAGTTCTTCACTTGGATAGTGATGAAAGGTATTGCAGAATTCTGTGCTTATCTTCCAGATGAGAAATGCTGTCCAGATTGGCCGTGTCCTGAGCAGAGATGTGCAGTATGTTGCTTCCAGAATATAAGTACCCCTGAGGCTTATCTGATGTTCTGGCACTTCACTGATTTGTTTTTCATACTGATCCTCTCATGGTATTTGGAAACCCTAACTTTATTCATGTAGGTCAAAGACAATGTGCATAAATATTTCCTTAAAGTATGCCAGAAGCCATGTGTTAAAAGCTCACATTTCTGTGTTTGAAATGTGGAGTGCCTGGAGCCTTTCAGTGATGACTTACTGAATGCTTAGAGTTGATTACATTCTAGTGAATGCTTCAGGCATTCAGAAAGATGGTCTGTGGTTTGGGGTTCTCTGGTAGTATGTATTTTTTTAAATAAGTAGTGAAGGTCAAATGTGTAAGTTATTGTGGTATTGCTGTGTGATTGGAGTAGGCTTATTTAAGGCCTTAATGTAATTCTTCCACATTCTAAAGAAGGATTTTGCGCAGTAGAGTACTTAAAGAAAGTGAAACTTGCTTCTGGTGTTAAATTGAGCCTAACTGGTGTCTAGGAAAACAGAGGTGCAGTGTCAGGTGAGTGGTGGTGAAGGCCAGAGGGGAGAAGGCTTTAGTAGTTTTGCGTGGGACTCCTTCATGGGGGGTGGGGCAGTGCATAGCTGTTATTTTGGTAATGATTAAAGTTACCGTATTCAGCTGCAGTGTGGTGAGCCGCCTTTGTGGATTTTTTCCAAGTGTTTTCAAAAATAGCCTCAGTTTAGGATATGCACTCTAATACTGAACGGGTGTGTAACAGTCTTCGTGCTTTGAAGAGTGTATCTTGAATGCTTCCAAGCAGCTTTTTCCTTAAACTGTTGATGTGGTCCGTGTATTTTGTATTGCAACTTGAAATCCAGTGCTTACAGCTGGATTACATGTGCCCCTCCTGCTGCTACGAAACTGCATTTGAAACTAAAAGCTATTCAGTCGCGACCTCCCTGCTGAAATAATAGTGCTTCCTTCTCCGTGTGTACTATGCATTGTTAACATTTGCTGTAAAATTACCTTGGCAATTCACAAAGCTCCTCTTGTGACAAATCTGCAAGCTGCTTCTCCAACTGCAGCCTAGCTTTGTGCACAGTAAAGCTGTGTACTGGAATAGTTAAGAGGTTCTCCTTTAGAGTCTTGGTTTTATCACATTGTGGTGATCAAAGGTTAGATGACCTGTCCCTTATTAATTGTTCATGCAGTCAGAAAATGTTCTGAGCTCAAAGTCAGTCACTGTTTTGGAGCTCATGGTCCTGCAGGCAAGGCTTATAGGGTATGGTGAATGTTAACTTCTCTTCTTTCCTCGGATTGAGGCTAAATATTGTGCTGGTAGCTGATGTCTTTCTTACCTTGCTTTGTTCTCATCTGCATCTTCTTTCATCTAAACTGGCTCATTTCTTGGAGCTTGAAAACAGCTGTGGCAACACCCGTGGATTTATGGATGTTTTGACAGTCTGTCAACAATCAATTAAGATTATCTTTGCTTAAAAGTTTTTACTCACTTTGAATCTAGTACCTTGATTTCTTAATCTGTTAGATATGTCAAAGCTCTGCTCTTGTCCACCATTTCTTTCTTTAGCTGAAGACAGTTGTTTACCTTTCCTTGGATGATTCTTCTCAATGCTGAAGAGCCTTCTCTTGCAGCTGATGAGGCGCTAGAAGCTGTTCTGGTTGTTACAGTTTAATGCTGTTGCTGTCTGTTTATCTTAAGTAGTTTCTAACAGAGTTAATTCAAGCACTTGCATTAGTCAGTACAGGGGAGTGTTTCATAGTGTCTTGTTGGAATAAGGCAGTTGTACTTTTCCAAGACAAGCCTCAGTGCCCTGTCCTTGAAGCATCTTTTTTATGGCAAGCAGAAAATTACTTTAGGATAGAAAGCCTGTGACCATGCACATTCATAATTTATAAGCTGACACAGACATTTTTTCTTTGGTTTGCATTACTGTTGCAGGTCATCTGATAGCACTTAAATTGACATAGCTGTATGACACCGACATACAGTCCCTGCTCCAAGCGTCAGTTGTGCTGAAACTTCAGACTATGTTCAATGCCATGCGGCTAGGGGAAAATGCTGTCACAAGTCGGAGAATGTGGCAGGCCAAGCCAGGGCTCTGGCATGGGTTTTTCTGATAGTGTGGATGTTCTTCCCTGTACTTGTTAGGACAGGCTTGCTTGCGTGATGGTAAACGGGAGATGTTGCACTAGACTGTTAAGAAGAGAGTGGCACTCTTGCATCTGGCAGGATGAGGCAAGTAAGGAGTAGCTGTAAAGAAGATAAAGTGCTGTCTGTAGTGTAGATGTATTATTCCTTTTCACGAGTTTCAGTAGAGATGTTGTAACCCCGTTCCCTTCATCCTGCTGTATCTTGTGGCTTGGGTGGGGCTGAGTGTTGCATACAGCCGCTGGATGGTTGTGTGAAAACCAGTGTACCTTGCTCTCAGTATTGAGTTCACTGGCTGTTCTGCTAAGCAAAGAGTGTAAGTTCTGGCAGCTGCTGTTCCGCTAATCTAAATGATAAACAACCCTTTAAACTTCAGGTGTTCACTTCTCTCAGAAGATACTTTGTCTCATGAGGGATTTATTTTTTAAATGCAGAAAGGGCCTGATATGGGGATAACAATTGGTTTGGGCAGGGCTTTGGCGTCTGGCTTCACTCCTGTAAAGGGCAAAAACACTTGAGTTGTTCCATCTCATGTCTTGGACTTTTCCAGTTGATCACGTGGCTGTCCTCGGAAAGTTTTCTGAGGGGTGCCTGAAAGCAGCTCTGTTTCAGCCTCCTTGTTTTTTCTTTTAATTCTGGGTCTAATAAACATGGGGGAGGAGACACATCCCAGTCCCATTTCTGACCAGCAAAGCCCGTGCATTTCCTGGTTTTTGAACAAAGAGCTCTGTGTCGTGCCCTTCTTCAGGATTTCAGGTGGCAGCATGCTGGGGAGGGAAGCTCTGCTCTGTCGAAAACTTACTGTAACATGTTGTAGCTTGTCAATAATCAGGGCTATAGTCTTAACAGCATCAGGTGTTTTTTTCCCCCTTATCTGCCTCTGATGCTGTCAGCACATGAACAATTCCCTCTTTCTCTGGTCTTCTGAAAGGTAAGAAATTCTGTCAACAGTGCTTGAATTCTGCTTTGCAGTCCATGATCTTGCAAGGAAATCCACGGAGAATTATGAACATGTGTAGTGGATACTAAAGAGTTGCCAGATCCAGTGTACAATGCATCTGTGTCTACTTATCTAAAACTGTATTGTGAGACTGCCTTGCTTGGGAGCTGCATGCCGCTAAAGGTGGGGAGGACTTCCCTGATTTCAGGGGGGTCCTGGAAGTAACAGGTAGAAACTTGAGTTCTTGTGTATAGTTCTATTTTGCCAGTAACTCAATTAGTAACAGAAAGGAGGGAAGAGGAGACTGGATAAAGTATTCAGTAAATGATGAGTCAGGCTGACAGACTAGCCAGTGAAACAGAACAGGTGATGTTTCTGTTCTTTTGTCTCTAACTGGATATGCTGGCCAGCAGTTGCAGGCAGGAATTTCAAGTGCTGCTCAGCCAGGTGTCTGTCAACAATAAGTCAATTTTCACTGGTTCAGATTAGATGGTTCTAGATAGAGAAATTGTCCAAATCGGAGAATGTTTGCTCCTGCAGCAGTTGCTCTGTTAATAACCTTGAGCTTGTTAATAGTCACAGGGGTCCTGGGGTTTGTGGAAAGCATTCATGCTCTCAGCTCCATCAGTTTTTAGCTAGTAAGGCACATGCTGCTTTGTCGTCTCTGTCAGGCAGATATGTTGGATCTTGTTTCTGGCTGTTTTTACTATTTAGGTGTGGTGAGCTCAGAATGTCCCTGTTCTTCTAATGTGAGTGATTATCTTTCTCTTCCAGGTGTATTTAGTAAAACATAGGATTAGTACTTGGTGATGCTTATGGTTTGCTGAAGTCTGGGTAGGTTTGGCAGGCTGGTTATGTAAGTCTGAAACTGCTGTTTCTTCTGTTGTATCAGCCTCTTCAGCATTAATGGTGAGGCTGTGCTGCACATAGTAGGTAGGTGCCCAGCAGGCTGAGGCAGGGATGGTCACCTGGCAAAAGGAGCCCATGGTGGAATGCAAACATGGATCCAGGTGAATCTGCAGGCACTGAAGAGGTATGCAGTATCTAAATGTGGAATGTGCAACAATTTCAGGAGCATGCTTATTTAGGCTGGGTTGATCCTCCTGTATGATAATGAGGCTTTGGCATGCACATCTTTCTCTGTACAACCGTGGCGTGGTTCTGTATTGGATATGAACTGTAGTGCTGTTCTGGTATAGGTAAAACCCTCAAAGGTAAAGTCATTTCTTGGGGATGAGAGGACTGCTCAGGGACTCTGTGGTAGCTAGGAAAGCACTGGAATGAAAAAGCTGAAACACTTCTGAGACAGACGCTTGGAAGATATTTTGGTTTTTTTTTCCCCCCCAGTGTGCAATACCTAAAACCTGCCTGTTTAATTATAGCATTGGAAAACTTACCTCCTTATGCTTCTGATAGTTGACAGGAGTTTAGGCAGAGATGTTCTGACCTATCAGCTTAGGCAAATTTAGTGAAATCAGCTTGCCTTTAAACTTGAATAAATCACACTTTCAAAATGCCAATATCGATGCCTTCCATGGGGCAGGGTTAACTAGACTGTAAACAAATTGCCTGTTTCTAAGCTCCAACTGGAAAGCTCTACAACTTGAGATATGCACGAAGGAGCTCGAATCCTCCTTCAGTAAGGCTGCTCTGACACAGTACTTCCTTTCCAGTTATCACTGCTCCTGTCCATAAACTCATTCACTTGGTTCATGTGTTCCCTGCCCAGCCCTCAGTGAGGCTACATCACAGAACTGACTTAGCAAATGAAGCTTCTCAGTAAACACTTTCCTGCTGACAAAGCACACTGGAGTTCAACTTCTGAAAAGAGCGGAAGCTTGAGATCTCTGCAGTCTGCCTGCCGGTCCTGTGGAGCTTGGTCTGGTCTTGGTCACAAGACAGGTGACTTCATTTTTGGTCAGCTGTCTTCATGCAAGGATTGTTCCTTGCCTCAAGCCAGAATAATGTCCTGCGTGTGAATCATTCTTTTCTATCCATGTATTTGTTGGGGGAGTCTGTGTTCCAGCTACCTGCTTGGTTTCTGCATAGTGGTTGGAATCACAGTCCCTGTGGGAAGAATCCTACTGTGCAGGGAGCATCAAGTGACAGAGATAACCCCTGAGAATCTGACTTCTTGGAGTTAGTCTGCTGTTGTCATCAACCCCAGCAGCAAAACTGCTTGCTCTAATCCAGAAGGGAGAGTGTTGCAACAAGAATCGTATTCTAAAATGATTACAAAATCAAAGTCACAAAATAGAAATTTGTGTCTTGGTGCCGAAATTTTCTTTCAGGAACTAGAAATGCATCGCATGCGTGGGAAGTCTGGGTGAGGAGGGTTGCAACTTTCCCACCTAGTTTCTCAAGTTTTTGGTGGGCAATTTTCCCTTTTACTGCAGGTGCTGGGAGTAAGATTAGATAAGATTTGGTGAATTCCAGCTTCTGTAAAGGTGGCCCCTAGTTTTATTGTTCTTTTTCTGGGATTCAAACAGGGTCTCCACTGCTGCCAAGAGGAGTGGGGGCTTGCTATCAATGTCCTTTTCTTCCTCCAGTGACCCTGTCATTGTTACTGGAAGGCAGGAGATTTCCTTCTCCACCCTACCAGGGTTTAATTGCTGTCACTGAGCTGTAATGGGCTGTCATGGGACACTTGGCTAATAATTTTTTAAGTTGTTTTGTAGGTGCACAATGTAAAGGGAGATTTCCTACCCCCAGGTAACTGGTACATAGAATTTGAGTGCCTGCTGTGCTAGTTTCTTGTTGGTTTCCTTCCTGGCTCTCCTGAGATAAAAATCAAAGTGAGCACAAGGTTAACTTCTTGTGAGAAGAAATGAGGGATTTCCTGGATTGGGCAAAACTAGCAACCCAGCACTTCAAGTCTGAAAAAGCTTTAGTCGTGAGACCTCAATTCCCTTACTACGGGTAACTGTGAAAGACCTGACAATTCCTGCAAAAGCTTCCCTACCAAGAGTGATGAAGCACTGGAGGGAGGAGAAAGGATCTCTGGGGACAAGTGGTATCTAGGCAAGAGAAGGAAAGAGAAATATTTTTTCCTCAGTGTGGAGTAGGAGGAGTAAGGAGTTGTTTAAATAGGGAGCAGTTCTTTTATGACCAATATCAGTGTCTTCACTGCATGTTTCTGAAAAGAGGAGTAGGATCTTACACAGCATTTATGGAGAGCAAGGAATGGCAGCATTTGTGTGACCTCTTCAATGTCATTTAGGAAGAGTTGCTACAAAAGCTTTCCATCACGTCTGGCAAGAGCATTTAAGAAAGGTGTGTACTTGCTGAGAGGCTGCCATTAGGCTCTCTTGGAGCCTTAGCGTGGTGTGTAGTGAGACATCTGGCTCTCAAAGTCCCCCCGGGTTAGAAATCTGGTAGAACAGCAGCTCTACTCACCTGCAAGCCTATTTGGCTTTCAGAAGCTAAGCCATGTCAAGGCTAACTGTTCCAGCAGATGACTGCAGTAGCTTGGTGTTCCCTGTTTTGTAAAGCTCTCCAGGCTTTCTCCTGTTTGGGCTGTAGAAGCACAGCGCTTCCCTCCCTCAGTCTGATTACGGTGGGAGGGATACAGTGGGTGACAGGGAGGGCATGGGTGGTCCTGTCTTGTTTGGTTTTCCTTGTGGTCTGGCAGTATGTCAGTGGTCCTGCCCTGGTTCTCAAACCTTTCAGTAGCTGAACTTCGTAGTTTCTCACGGAATTGTCTTGCTTTCCCAGCCTGGTGTAGTAGGGGTCCTAACAAGCAAACAAAAAAGAAAAAAAAAATTATATCAGGTGTATGTCCTGTTTTGGTGCTTCTGAGGAGGGAGGGAATGCGTGGGTAGGGGGCCTGCAATAGTATAAGGGTTCTGTCAGTGGTGATTAAAGGCCTCTGTCAGAGCTATAGATTCTTCTACAGAAAATACAGATATAAAATGGGGTTTGACTCTGAATTCTCTTGTATGTCTCTGTATGTCTCCACAGACATCACTAGGAACTGTGATTCAGGGAGCTGTTTAACTACTAGCTTTGAGGTGTTCTGGAGTGTAGGGGATGTAAAGAAAACCCCTGTACCCTGTTTTATTCTGGAATTAGTGTTTCTGTGGTATGCACAGACAGTCCTTCCCCCTGAGGTGGATGCATTCAGAGAAGAAAGCTGAGGCATGGCTGAAATGCCTTGCCTAGGGCCTTGCAGCAAGCCAGCCACAGGACTGGGAGCAGGACTCTGAATGCCCTGTCACTCCTCTTACTCTGGCTGCTTGGTGCTGTTCAGATGTTCAGTTTTGTCTGTTCTTCCCTCTCCCTGTGAATGTGTAATCCTCTTGCCCTAATCTGCTCAGTGCAGTCTGTTCTGCAGAGGCATGCCAGCCACTTCGCTAGTGCTCTGCAGCCTAACAGGACAGTAGTTTCTTCTGACAGCACTGTATCTGGCTATTTTCATCCCTTGTTTCTACATCTTGTGCCAGGATTGCATGAGTTTACTGAGTGGTTAATTAATAGATTTGCTGTTCAGCCTCATTTTATTGAGCTTCTAGAACAGGTATTGTCATTTTGTCTCAATTTCCCACTCCAAAAAAAAGAGAAATATTTGCGTGTAGAGTTACCCCAGTCTGTCTTTCATGATGGACTAATGTAGTATTGGAACTGGATAGGCAGAAGGGCAAACACTTCTTCAGGGATGGCTGTTTCATCTTTCAGTCTGCCACCTGTAGTTGCAGCCTTCCCAAGCAGGACTAAGCCAAAGCTGGCATTTTCCACTTACTGTTGTAAGCAGCAAACCAGGGAATAGAGTTCTGTATTTACTGTCTCTAGGGAATGTGGTGCTTTCTGAGTTCATATTAGGAAGGGCTTCCTCTGCAGTTCTGTGCTGGAAGTTGATTTCAAATGTAAACTGGATTTTTACCAAAGCAGGTGGTCTGGACTCCCCCCTTGTCACAGCCGGGGGTATATAGAAACCCGCTGTTGGCCCTGCAGTCCCCTGGGACTCATTGAGACTGTCCGTACAAATGATATCTTATGGGTTGGGGAAACATGACTGAATTTTTTCTCTTCCTCCTTTACAATTGAATTCATGCAAGCTTCAAAATGACTGAAAGATTAGTGCTTGTCCTACTTGTGAACTTTGCTTGTAAGTATGATGTGACACTACTGCTTTTTCACTGTCAGTAGAACAAGTTACAATGACTTCGAGTTCTCTGCTTGTGTTACCTGTCAGGGGAATTTTGTGAGCCTATGGCTATCTGTGGATCAGTCAGGCTTCCCGGCTTTCTAAGACTTTTTGAAGAACATGCTCCAAGTTTCATCTGGAAGTCCAAAGGACAGAACAAATACTGCTGGAAGGCCTCTGCTTCCCAGAACCTTTTGATTTCCTTTGTGACACTTAAATCCCATCTGAGATCTGTACTAGATGGGAGTGGTTGGCCAGGAAATTGAAGTCTAAGTATGTTTTCCCCTTCCTCTAATTCTGAAGTAAATAAGACAGAGAGCAGCTGTTACAGGATTTCAGTACTGAATCTATCACAGGGCAAGTAACTAATCTTTCCTTGGAGAATTAGTGCAAAGAGGGGGAAGCCAAAGCTACTGAAGTGGAAGGAAAAGTCATGATATTGGGCAACTTTGTTCTCTTTTCCAGTTTGCTTTATCAGTGTGATGTTGCATTGCAGCAATGAAGTGATTCTAGGAAATAACTGTATTGTATGTAAATCTTCTTCCTTGCTGTTTGAGCACCACAGATGCAGAATTATTATTTTCTAGCGCTGTGAAAACAGTAAAATAACTCATGACAACTGTGCTCTGTGTGTGGATTTTTTTCACTTCTAACAGTGCTGGCAAACGCCTTCATCCCTGAAATAAAATCCCTAGGTAAAATAGTAAACTTCCAAGTACTAGTCTGGCTGGGGTAGTTTAATTCTGGTTGTCCTGGGAGCTTTCGTTAAGTGTGAATGTGTTGCCCTGCAGACTGGTAATGATAAGTACCAGTTCTGATGTTTTGTGACAATTCATCTGTCAGGGCAAACAGCAACAAACAAACTTCAGTCTCAGCTGTAGCAAATTACTTACAGGAATCCCTATTCATTTGTCTCAAAGTGACTTGAAATTGAGCCTCAACTAATTCCAGTCTTGCTGTGCCAGCACTTAACATGAGTTTCTTGATGCCCTCTTGAAAAGCAGAACATAACAGTTTAAGCTAGTAATGCCTGCTTCTGGTTTCCTTTCAGGTGAATCATGATTCCAGTCACTGAATTGCGCTACTTTGCTGACACTCAGCCAGCATACCGCATCCTGAAGCCATGGTGGGACGTCTTCACGGACTACATTTCCATAGTGATGCTGATGATTGCAGTGTTTGGAGGGACGCTTCAGGTCACCCAGGACAAAATGATTTGTTTGCCCTGTAAATGGGTTACCAAAGACTCTTGCAATGACTCAGTCAGAGGTTGGACAGCCACAACCCCAGAGCGTACCTACTATAATTCTAGTCTTGTTCCCTCTACTGATACCGGGCCTACGGGGATCCGGTATGATTTGGACCGGCACCAGTATAACTATGTGGATGCGGTATGTTATGAGAACCGTCTTCACTGGTTTGCCAAGTATTTTCCTTATCTGGTGCTGCTACATACTCTCATCTTCCTGGCTTGTAGTAACTTCTGGTTCAAATTTCCAAGGACCAGCTCCAAGCTGGAGCATTTTGTGTCTATTTTGCTTAAGTGTTTTGACTCTCCATGGACCACAAGGGCATTATCAGAGACAGTGGTGGAAGAGAGTGATACAAAGCCAGCATTTGGGAAAATGAATGGCTCCATGGACAAAAAATCCTCCACAGTCAGTGAGGACGTGGAAGCCACTGTTCCCATGCTGCAGAGAACAAAGTCCCGAATTGAGCAAGGGATTGTGGACCGGTCTGAGACCGGTGTCTTGGACAAAAAGGAAGGTGAACAGGCCAAAGCACTCTTTGAAAAAGTGAAAAAGTTCCGCACACATGTGGAAGAGGGAGATATAGTTTATCGCCTGTACATGAGACAGACCATTATCAAAGTGATCAAGTTCATTCTAATCATCTGCTATACTGTTTACTATGTCAACAACATAACGTTTGATGTTGACTGTAAAGTGGACATTGAGAGCTTGACTGGCTACAGGATGTACCGCTGCGCTCATCCTTTGGCCACCCTCTTCAAAATCTTGGCATCTTTCTACATTAGTTTAGTGATATTCTATGGTTTGATCTGCATGTACACGCTCTGGTGGATGCTGAGGCGATCACTCAAGAAGTACTCCTTTGAGTCCATCCGGGAGGAGAGCAGTTACAGTGACATTCCTGATGTGAAAAATGACTTTGCTTTTATGCTCCATCTGATCGATCAGTACGACCCACTGTACTCCAAGCGCTTTGCTGTCTTTCTGTCAGAGGTGAGTGAGAACAAACTGCGGCAGCTGAACCTCAACAATGAGTGGACTTTGGAGAAGCTGCGCCAGAGGATCACCAAGAACTCCCAGGATAAGCTGGAACTGCATCTTTTCATGCTGAGTGGCATTCCTGACACTGTCTTTGACCTCATTGAGCTGGAGGTCTTGAAGCTGGAGCTTATCCCCGATGTCACCATTCCCCCAAGCATTGCTCAGCTCACCAGCCTTAAGGAACTGTGGCTCTACCACACAGCTGCCAAAATTGAGGCTCCAGCCCTTGCCTTCTTGAGGGAGAATTTGAAATCTCTCCACATCAAGTTCACAGACATCAAGGAGATTCCTCTTTGGATTTATAGCCTGAAGACACTAGAGGAGCTTCATCTGACAGGGAATTTGAGCGCTGAAAACAATCGGTACATTGTGATAGATGGGTTGAGGGAGCTGAAGAGACTAAAGGTGTTAAGGTTGAAGAGTAACCTCACTAAGCTGCCACAAGTGGTGACAGATGTTGGTGTGCATCTTCAGAAGCTTTCCATCAACAATGAGGGCACCAAACTCATTGTTCTCAACAGCCTTAAGAAAATGGTCAACTTGACAGAGCTTGAGCTGATCCGTTGTGACTTGGAACGCATTCCTCACTCTATCTTTAGCCTCCACAATCTGCAGGAGATAGACCTGAAGGACAATAACCTAAAGACCATTGAGGAAATCATCAGCTTCCAGCACTTACATCGTCTCACTTGCCTTAAATTGTGGTATAACCACATTGCCTACATCCCCATGCAAATAGGCAACCTAACCAATTTAGAGCGCCTTTACCTGAATCGTAACAAGATAGAAAAGATCCCTACCCAGCTCTTCTATTGCCGAAAACTTCGGTATTTGGATCTCAGCCACAACAACTTGACTTCCATACCGCCAGATGTTGGACTTCTTCAAAACCTGCAGAACCTAGCTGTGACAGCTAACAGGGTAAGTGAGCAAGGAGCTGAACGTTCCTGTGTAAGTAAAATAAACTCTGGCACTTCTGTTATCTGTGTGATTAAACGTGCTGCAATGGTTTGTGAAATACTGCTGGCACCGCCATTCTGTTTAAATTAGCAACTTTTGTGTTTCTCTGAGGGGTTTATCTAAGGTGAAACATTACAGATAACTCCAGGGACAAGCCTTTCTTCCAACAGTACTTGTTCTGCAGCATTTTCTCTCTTAACAGTGAAACTGCTTCTGAGTAGCAGTTGGGGGCTCTTTAGAAGTCCTGCCTGTCGGTTGGTTCTCAGCAGTTGAAAGCTTGTAGTCTCTACTTTGACATCAGCTTTGGGTTTCAAATGGAGATCTGAGGAACTGTACTCTTAATCCAGAACTGGGCATTTAAGCCTGTGTAATTCAGCCACATACACACTGCTATGACAGCAGCTATTTGGGGCAGAGGTGTGTGTGGTTTACAGCTTCGCTTATAGTACCCTGCATTTCCAGGGACTACTCCGTAGTTTGGTCTTGTAGCATAAACTTTTTGTGAGATGTCGGATATAGACAGACTTCCAAAAAATGGTTTTTAAGCTTTCACTTTTAAAATGTCTTGCCTTGTTCCACAGAGGTGACTTTGCAGAAGGTTGGTTTGCTCTCTCCAATATCCTTACTCAGGGCAGAGTGAACTAAACCAGGTACATTAGCTGGTGGTCAGATAGACGTGAAAGTGTAAACTCCGGTAATTCCTTGACTTTCAGAGGGCAGGAAATATGATGTCACCTTACTATGCCTCAGTATGATGGCTGCAGGTTTTCTGTGTGATCCCAGATAAGTTAAGACTAAATCTTAACTAAGCCTAAGTGCAGGGCAGGTTAGCAGGGATGACCAAGTGTGCTATGCTACCCGATCACCACAAGTTTGTTTCTTGGCTTGTGTTGGAGGGTGTTTTTGCTTGAAGCAAACTGTAGGCATGTGTTTTCCTGAATATTTGTTCCTGTGTTTGGGGATTGAGGAGACTGTTTACCATGCCTCATAAAGATCGGTCTGTGACTGTGCAGACGGGTGTGCTGAGATGTGCTGAGCAGAACGTCTTGCTGAAACTTTCATTCATTCTGTCTGCAAATTCCTGGGAGACTCTTTCTCTTGGAGTTTACCACCTGAAGTTGCAAAAGGCTCTAATGTAACTACAAATTGCAGACAGCTTTAATTAGTGGTTTCTGGGTTCTTCTGGGAACATGCAGTAGAATTGTCCTGGAGCGGTCGTAGTTTTCGCTGTCGTCCGGAGATCCTTACTGCTATTGGCAAGACGTAGTCATAACCGAACGCTGTCAAATTGCCTGTGAGATGCAGAACAGCTCTAGTCTGGTTTGGCTTTTCACAGGGGAAATGCTCTCAAAATCAAGGAGTTAATTGCTAATGCAGATCAGTGTTGCACAGGGTTCCTAAAACTCTAGCCGATGTTTTGAAGCTAGTGTCTGCAAGTTGCGTTGTGCCACTGGAGAGTAATGGCAGACAAGCAGCAGCTGCTCAGCTGTCCCAGGTCAATAGCTGCTCACCCAGTTTTCCCAGCACTGAGTGGGTGGCTGTGCTTCTGTTTGCATGCGTGGCCTAAGCTCTGGTAAACATGGTAAGAAATGATGTGTATACCATGAAGTTAAAAGCCAAAACACGTTCTCCGGGCAAGTGGAGCTGATATGGGCAGTTTCTGAGGATGGCATTAACCAAAGATGAAGGAGTTTTAAAGATTCTTAAGCTACCCTTCAGAAGAATTCTGTGCCATTTGTCTTCTGGTAACCTTCCTAACGCAGCTTCCCAAGGGTTAATCTGCGGTGTATCCTCTGCAGTCTTGGGGTGGAGCCTCTTTTGGATGAAAAGGAATTAGAGGCAGCTCCATTTTCTGTAGCACAGTGTGGCACCACCCATTTCTCTCTGGGGGAGGAAAAAAGCTATTGCAACAGGAAGGCTGGAGCAGCCTTCCCTCCAGCGTGTTCTGAAGCGAAAGGTGGTGAGGACCCAACAAAACACCTAAGCTCTCTGTAGCCTCTGCGGGTGCGTGGGCAAGGCCACCATTGCCCTGGGTCTATGATAACCTGGTTACTTACAGTAAATAGTGACAGGAAGAAACACAAGGAGTGGTAGGCTGGTATTTCCCAAGGCCAGGAATTATCTCAAGCGTCCTCTCCTAGCTCAGCACTCTTAGCAGTAGAGACTTCTGGAGTTGGCTGGTACTAGTGTACCATTCTGGGAATCAGGCTGTGTTATAGCACATTGCTTCCTTCCTAAACCAATACTTGTCCCTTAAATAACACTATTATTGTCAAGGGTACTGTGATCACTTGATTGCATGTTGCTGTTTGCAAAACATTGACAGTACCAGGAACAATGACTGAATTGAACTGTCTTTAATTGGTCTGGTCTCCTCTTGGCTTTTGCTTGGATTCCATCTCATTCAGAACTGATCACAGTCTAATTTAGCCATGAATGATACAGTGCATGATTCAAGTTTTAAAAGGGCATGGTTGTGTTTCAAGGCAAACGACAGCTGCCAAGATGAGACTTTGAATTAAAGGGAGAATGCTGAATTGCTGCATTCAGTTCATAGGCTAGAGTTTGTTAAACCTTAGCCATATTGTTTTCATAGAAATTCTTTGGGAGGACTGGACTATTAAAAGGCTTTAATAAAAATAAGCCTTATTAAATTAGTGACTCATAGATGTGTGCAGGTGGTGGTGGGAAAGCGAACAGCTGGTGGCTTTGGTTTTTTTCTTGGTTGCATTCTGACACTGTTAAAAACGCCTGTGCTTTGGAGCCTAGAAAGTCCTCATAACATTTCAAAACCCTACAGGAATTATGGAAGAGTAGTCCCAGTTCTCAGGGCCTGGAGAGCTGTACCCACATAACCTCTGCTTTTATTGCAGCAAAACTAGAAGTACTGACCAAAGCCAGTCCTTAGTGTTCAGTATAGTACCATTTGTGCGATGGCTACCTAAAGCAGAGGGGCTGTGATCCAGTGGTGATATAAAGGGTTTGGGATGGAAGGAAGCTAATACTGATGGGAGTAATGTGACAACACAGGCCAGCTGTGAGTGAGTTTCTAGTCCTCTAATCCTGTTCTTGATCTCTTACAACAAATGCCATAGAGTGTCTGAGAGATGAATCCATACAATCATGGTGTGGTGACTGACTTTAGGAATAGTTTTTATGGTAGAAAGCAGGAACTCACTCAAGGGAGGGGTAGATGACTGAAAAAATGGTCTGTAAACCTTGAAACATTGCGTGGGCTTGTTGGTCTTTTATGAGCTTGTGTCCTGTTTGGTGACTAGCACTATGATTGATTTCTTTTTTTTTGTTGTTTTTTTTTGTTTTGTTTTGTTTTCAGATTGAGAGTCTCCCACCAGAACTGTTCCAGTGCAGGAAGCTGAGAACCTTGAACCTGGGAAACAATGTCCTACAGTCACTCCCATCCCGGGTTGGAGAGCTGACAAATCTGTCGCAGATCGAGCTACGAGGGAACCGCTTGGAGTGCCTGCCTGTGGAGCTGGGAGAATGTCCTCTGCTGAAACGCAGCGGGCTGGTGGTAGAGGAGGACCTGTTCAACACACTGCCCTTGGAAGTCAAAGAGCGCCTGTGGAGGGCAGACAAAGAGCAAGCTTGAACCCCTGAAAAAAGGGAAAAGCCTCTGACCAACTAGAAGGAAACAAAAGGCCATTCCAGTCCCTTTTTTTCCCTCCCACATCCTCCCTTTACTCCTCTCCAATCACTACCAGACTAGCCAAGGAGTCCCTGAACAAACATGACTCTGAGGCAGCTTCTTGCCTCAGATGCAGGATGGGGGAAGCTTGGGATCGGAATGAGGATCAAGACAGATTTGTCAGCCTCTGAGCAAGGGACAGTGGGAGTAAGAGATGTTGCTGTTCTGGACAGGAAGTGGGGTGAGGTGGATGGTGCTGGTGAGAAGAAATAACCTATGAATGGAGGAGGAAATGAAATGTGGGGATTGCTGCAAATGGGCCTTAAGTGTCAGGGACTGAGCGTCCAGAGTCCTTACAAGCAAAGATCAAGAGACTAGGAAACCTCTTGAACCTCCATCTCTGTGTGACACACAGTACTGGTCCCCTCTGATTTGGAGATCCAGTGAGGCCCCACAGTGGGGTGGGATAGGATACAGACAGCTGATTTTTATCTAGATGCTGGCATTAGGATTTGAGGGATAAACTTCTCAGACATCAGCTTGAATGCAGGATCTTTTTTTTTTTACTAATTGTCTTTCCCCTTTGCACTCCACACCTTCTCTGCCCCTGGAGAAGGAACCAAACCCCCAAACTCTATCTGCTCTTTTTTAAGATTGCACTATTTTAACAGTTTCAAGGCACTTGTGTTGATGAGTAGATCTTACATCATCCTTCTCCAGCTGCTGTGCTGGAGGCACAAACTGACAATTCCGCAGCTTTAGCCTGTTCTGAAATGGATGGTTGTAGTGCAAGTGGGAGAAGGTCTGGATAAAAAGCAGTTGGACTGTTTAATCTGCTCTCCCAGAAGCTCTGAGTTGCTTCAGGATCTGGCTTTTAAAGTTTTTAAGCTACTTTTAAATTCCTGGTATTTTGTCATGTATCATGTATGAACATACAACTGGCCGGTGTGTCGGGGTCTCTCCTGGGGTTGGTGGTGTTAGTAAGGAGGAACACTCAGCTTTCCTCTGCACCTCCTGCCCCCCCATCAAGTCATTAGATGCTTTGCCAGTGTTTTTCATGAATGCAGTTTACAGAGCTGCTTGATGGTTCTTTTCTGTTGTCCTCCTCACTCTAACAGCTGTCAGTTCCTGTTACACCTCTTGACCTAAATAAGAGGCTAATGATAATTCAACTTGGTGCTGGAAAAGAAACCTGCCCTCCTGTTTCTTCCCGTTTTCATTCCCTTGGTGTTAAGGAGCAGTATGAGAATCTGTGGACTGAGCTCCTCTAGATGCCTGGAACAGAGCAGTCTTTATTGAAACAAGTCTGACCTGTTTGGTATTGTTTGACCAAAAAAAAAACAAACCCAACAACCCAACCTTCTGCACTGGCAGAGGTAGATAACTTGTAATAGCTACTGATAATCATGTCCTTAAGGTGGGGTGGTTAAGGTGTGCCTCCAGTACACCATTATTCTGCTCTTTTCCGTCAGGAGGAGGAGGAGGCTCAGGGACCTGCAGGTCCTGGTTGTAATACTCTGCATCAGACCAACAGGTTGGCTCCAAGGTGGAGTGCTGCAAGCTGAGGCATGAGAAGTTGGGAGCCTCCCCGGGTACAAAAGTGGGGGGAAGCTGCAGCCATCTCTTAAGTGGTTCCTGGCAAGTGGCCTGTGAGTGCCCTGGCTTAGTAAATCATGGTGATCCCTTGGATGTTGGGGCAATAAGGCACGCTGTGGCTTTCTTCATCAGATGTAAGATATGAAATATATACACTAAACATGCTGAAACTATGAACAATGTTAACTGGGCTCTGGATTTGTTGATGTTCAGATGCTTAAATAAAGCTACATTAAAATCCAGGAGATCTGTTTATAAAGCTGCTTTTAAGAAATATGTAAATTCTGCCTCCCTTAGTCCATTCATTATGAAAAGTATAAACAGTCCAGGGAATAATATAATTAAATCTCTGTATCTGGAAGGCAAGGTACTGTAAAAGCCCTTCTTGTTTCTAACAGGGTTAGTGTCTTGAAATTGTGTTAGAGCTGGGGCCACCGCTGAAAGGATGGGGAAGTGCTGATGCTTCTTGGATTGTACTTGCTCTGTTTGCACGAGCATTCTGAATCAACAGAAAGGACAGAAATTGCTAGGTGGGCTTAATGCTTCTTAAAGCAGGAATGGCTTCAGGCTTAGCTACAGTAATACTGTTTTGCAGTCAGTTCCTTGTGGTGGGTGTGGGGACTGTTTGGGTTGTGAAGGAAGCTTTTTGGTTTTTCCCTTGCTCTGTGCCAAAAGATAGTGTGGGATAGTAACGGCTACTGAATAGAGGCTTTAACTCTGTTTTGTATTCAAGGCCACTGGGTAACTGGCTTACAACAAATCTATTTTAGGGTAGGCAGGGCTGAAAGGGCAAAGCACCTCACAGAATTTTCACCTAGCTTACAGGGAGCAGAGAGATTTCTTCTGTATGCCTAGATCATTGTAAATGAGTGCTTTGACTCTTGATTCCAGGTGTGATCTTGGTTATACAACCAAACTCTACGCAGCTAGGTTAGGAGTTTCTATAAGCCGTGTCTGAAAGTATGCTGCAGCGCTTCTAGAAGCTTGCAAGCCTCCTGAACTGCTGTGTATCTCAGTGCTGAGTCCATAGGACAAGTGGACAATAGGCTATTCTGCTAGAAGTCAGGGACTGTCTGACTTCTGATCAAATAGCAGACCTATATTCCTGCTGCTTGCCGAGTAGAGACTGCCCTATGCCTGAGGTCTACAGAGCAATTATAAGACAGGCCAGTATTGATCGTGCATGACAACACTAGCTTTTTCTGCTCTTACAATAGCCTAAGCTCATTTTTTTCAGTCGTGGCTGCTAAGGCTTGAGATAGCTTCTTGCGTGGCAAGATTGGGATGAGCAGTCTGATAACTTCTTGTGCCAGAAACACAGGTGGCACAAAACCACATTGCTACTCTGGAGGAGCAATGTGTATTATTTACTCCTGATATGTGCTTCTTGGTCTTCCCTCAAGTAAGATACTGATTCCAGAATATGTCTCATATGATGAGATTGAAGAAGCTTTAAAACTTCAAGGATAAGGGTCTAAACCATGAGGTCCTGAGAGTGTTTACTGCTCAGAACTCCTGCAAAACAACCCACAGCAGAATGAGTCATCTCCTTCCCATACTTGTCTGGATTGCTCAGTCTTTGAGGGATGAGCTTACATCAACAATCCTTCCTCATTTGCAAGTGTTCAATCAATGTATATTACTTTTTTCTTTAAACTTCTGTCAAACTGAAGTCTAGGGGATTTATTTCTGATGCTGATCCGTAAACTCAGAAAAAAGTTGAACTTAGGCAGACAATCAGCAGTCTGGTCAGTGTCCTGGTCTCCCGACAGGCTTTTTCAAAGCACTCTAGTAGTAACCAAACCAGACTGATTATTAGCTGCTAAACCATACGATGACTTGAATTAAAACCAACTGTTCCCTTAATAGCACTTCTGAGCTGAACGGGTTCTTGGAGCCCCTGTAAATCACAAGCACGCTCATCCCATGTTAGGACCGAAGGTTAGTAAAATGGAATTCTACCTTTCCTGCTAAATATCCCAAAAAGTATTAAGTTGCAACTAATTATTTTGAACCAGCTGAAAGGCAAGGAATACCAAACCTATTAAATGTGTTTGAATCTTGCTGTATCTCTGAAACTATGCACTGGAATGATCGCTGAAGTTGTTCTTTAAGATTGTTTTCTGACTTTATTATTTGGTCCCCATTTAATTCAGCAGCTGGAATTAATTTACCCTGCCGGTCTGGTTAAATAACTGTTACAGGTATATTTCATGATGTGGTGTTCTTTGGTATTAATTGTCACTTCCTGATAATATCCTACCTCATTTTTTATTATCATTTACATGCTCCATTTAGCTCACTTCATTTTAATTAAAGTAAGTTCTTGCTGTTTGTTACCATAAATAGTATTAAGTGGCTTTCTGTTGCTGAACCACACTGAAGTCCTCGTTTTGTTTTGTTTTTTCCTCTCAACAAATGATTCTAGGAATTCCGAGAACAATAACACATCCTTTGCAGGGGATGAGGTGTACGGAAAAAAGTTTCAAGCATTGATTCAACAGCTGTGACATTGTTTTCTTTCCTTAACCTTTTTTCTGCTTTGGAAAGGGACTCGCATGGTTTGAGTTCTTTAGTTGTTTTGTTTTGTTTTTTTTTTGTTCTCCTTCAGGGGAGGAGTGACTTATTTTTCTGATTAATAGCAGTGCCTTCCGTAGAGATACGTTAATGTAACTTCTCCACAGAGGCACTTGCTCTTTCAAGTGTATTCATAACCGTCTCTGAAGCCAGCTGTTCCATCTGATTCTCATTCTTTTGGCCATGGAGAGATTTTTTTAACTTTTGGTGTGACTCCTCACTGACAAACAATATTGTCATACCATAAACAGTAGCATCATCTACTCTGAAATGTTACCTAAGGTAAGGCTGTGTGAATGCTAACTAGTACTGCTTAAACTTCACTTTGACTTGGATTTTTTTTTCTTCTTATATTTTAAAATTCTTTCCCTTCCCCTACTGTTTGGCCATACGGTGGATCCTGTAGTTCTACTAGGTGTGTGCCAAACAGAGCGAGTTTTCTGTCCTGCCTGCATTCTAACATGAAGCAGAACTGGAACTGGACAAGAGTATTTTTGACCCGGATTTTTCTCCCCCCCATCCCTCCAGCTGCAGTGGTAGGTTAACATTAACTGCCTCAGCAGGACGAAATTCGCCAGAAATCTCGTCTCCAAAATCCCTTTTCAAGAACAGCTGTACGTGAATTGCCGGACCCCAATAGCGAAGGTGAACTTTGTGTGGATTCACACAAAGAAAGGCTTAATTTGAGGGCTTGGGAATTACCCTTCTTCTCTCGTCTCCTTGAAAGGAAGTTTATGGAACAATGGGGGAAATTTTTCTTGAGGAAACTTAATGAGAAGGGAGCTAATGAGCCTGAGTCATCTTTTACAGCTGACAGATGTGTCCATTTAAGTAAGACACTACTCATGGCTTAAACATTGTTCACTCCCATTTTGTAAATGTACGAGCAGGGTTGTGGTTTGGCATCTGAGACCAGCAACTTGATGTAACCTTTCAGACCCATGACAAGCGCTTTGTACGTGGGATTGTTTGGGCAGCTGATCAACAGCACCTCCACCTTAAGCACTGAAGGCTGCTATTGTTTTCTCTGAAAGACTTGTAAGACTGGACACTTTAACAGAATAAAAGTTTTAATTTTTCATTTGCATTTTCCTTTTATGTCTGCTTTCTGTATGCAAAGGCACTTGGCCTTTCACGATCTTGCTTTCCAAAAGACAAATGTTATTAATTTTAGCTATTGTGTAGGATTATTGGGGATTTTTTTTTTTACTCATCATGTGAATCCTTGTGGATTATGGCATTCCTTTATGAATAAGCAAAGATGTACAGCGGAAGAAGGTCCTGCTCAGTGACAAGCCTGGGCTGCTTTGTGTTTCACCATCACTTTAACAAATGGCTGAAGCGGTTTACGTTGTCAAATATAAGACCGTTGGGAGTGTTGTCTTACATCATCCCGGTGAAACGCGGTTGGGTTTTCAAAACGCACATCGCGCTCCCCTTCCCCAGGAAAGGGATATGGACTGAAGTCAATGGAGAAAAGTGCCTGTTGCTGTAGAAATGGGGTCTTCAGCTACTGGTAACAAATTACTTAGGTGTTTCCTAGCTGTCTGCCTACCCCACACACTACTACTGAACTGAAAATGCTGACAGCGTCTTTCCTAATCGAACATGTTTGTGATGTGTTACAGAGAATCAGCCTGTAGCTTTCAAAGGCGGTTTGAGTTTGTACAGCTCCCTTGCTGTATAGAAAG
Source organism: Psophia crepitans (assembly GCA_013399095.1). Taxonomy (NCBI): domain Eukaryota; kingdom Metazoa; phylum Chordata; class Aves; order Gruiformes; family Psophiidae; genus Psophia; species Psophia crepitans. The sequence goes on along the minus strand of VWZZ01001807.1, from coordinate 170,180 downwards.
GCATTTTTCTTGTGCTTTGCCTCCCCTTGCTTCCTTTGTCCAAGACAACTTGACCGCAGAGACGTCGGCCCTGCTTCAGGGGCAGAAAACGTGCGCAGGCTGTGAGGCGGGTGAAGGGTGGCAGCCTGTGCTGCTGCTTGTTGGCACTGAGGAGTTCTAATGAAACGCTTGGCAGGGCTGAACCGAGAAGGGAGAGGGCAAAATGTCCCCTGTCATCCAAGGCTCACTTGGGCTGCAGCTCCTTCTGACAAGGATTTACCAGCTCTTTGAACAGCTGAGCAAGAGGGAAGAATCAAAGGTACTGTCAAAGAAAACTGTTACTTGTTGGGTTCCTGCGGGACTAGTACAGTGGTGGGGGAAGAGCCTGAGGGTAAAGAGCTGATCTGTCTTTGTTGGAAAAAGACTTGATCTTCATAATTCCAAATTTTCTGTGCAGCTCACCGAAAAGCATAAAGATACAGTGGAGGCAGCTGGAACTGTATGGGTTTTATTCCAGTGAATCCCTCTAGCCCCGCTGCACCGTAAGCCTGTTACCTTGCTGGTTTTTGGAGAGTGACTGTCTTGGTTTTACCTGCTGATGACAATGACAATTCTCTTGATGGAAAATTATTTCTGAGGCTTCTGATAACTTGAAAGGACGGACTACCTGTACAGGGAAAACAAACATTCAAGTACCTGTGCTGCTTTAAATATACTAATGTTTTTACTACAATTCAAATCTCATTGTTCCTCTGCCCTTTGTTTCTCATTAAATACTCTGCCACTTGTTGATGATCATATCAAGGACTTTAGCAGAGGTGATGAGATTCAGCTGAAATGTTCCCTCACCAAATAACTCTGGCAGCTCTGACAGCAGCGTTTGGTGTCAGGGTTGAACTGCTTAAACTGGGCCCGGAGATCTGTCAAGCTGGCTTGGCCCCAGGGGGTTTCCATAGGAACTCTTTTCGAGGAGGAAATGAGGAGAATTGTGCTGGCCAAAACGTTGTTTGGAACACTTGTGCAGGGTTGTCCATGTCCCAGCTGTCATCGCTTCTGGACCTTTCATGCAGATGTGGGATGGGCTTTGGCAGCCTCTGATGGACTTTGCCAGAAATGCAGATTTCTTGTGGAGCTGGCAGGAGAAAGTGGTGTTTAATATTCTGCAGAAGAGCTCTTGGAGGGGGTGGAAGGGAAGGAAAAGGGGGTCACTTCCCAGTTTTGTCCGAGTACTTTCTACCTTCCTTATTTAAACTTACTGGAAGAGAAGGTATTTACAGAAATTACATCCTTCTCTTTGACTTTTTTTTTTAGGCATTTTGTGGGTGGGGGTGGTTTTCCTCTTGCTGAAAAGGTTTTTCTAAGCCTCAAAATAGGAGCGTGTCTGGAGTGGCAAAGACCTGGTGAATGTTCCTGCAACCAAGCTGGGTTGCTTCTAGTTTATGTGATCAGTTACTATCTTCTGGTACTTGCTATGTTTTGTGCTGTAATCTGCTGTTTATATTCTTCAAAACAATCCACAGAACAGGAAAGCTGTGGTTTACTGTTGTGTGTATGAGCTAAAACAGCTTCTGAGGTAATCACGCGTGCGTAAGGTGGGGAGTGGAGAAGATGACATGCTAAATTACTGGGGAAAAAAAATGACTGGGAATGCGAAGTACATGACATTAGGAATGATGGTGGTAACACGAAGGGCCTGAGTGTGTGTAGGAGGCACGGTGCTCCAGGATTGCTGCCTCCCAGTGAGGGGCGAGGTGGGTGCTCACAGCAGAGATTTACTGGTGGTAGCTGCAGCAGGTTGGTTGTCCACTGGTTCTACATCTTCCTTTCGGCTCCAGCAGTTGGTGAGACCCTGTGAGCAGGAAGGAGGAGCTCCTTGGTGACTTTGGAGTTTTGCAGCATTGGAGGCTGATCGTTTCCCCTCCGCACTGGTAGCCCAGTGATTAAATTATCTTGCGTATTTTAGCTTTTTAAACTACTGAATTCACATCTTCCTGGGTGCGGAGAGGCTGGAAAAGAAGCTGTGAGTTCTCAAAAAGAAAAAACTGATTTCCTTTTTTCATTAAAAACCAAAACCAACCTCAAACAAGGTGGGGAGGGATTTTTATCCAGTGTTGATTCGTTTACGGAATAGAGGGCTTTATTTTTTTCAAGCAACATCTCTTTAAGATGTGTTTTCTGTTGCTAGCAGATATTTGGAAGCAAGCACCCTCCCGTTAGCGTTTCCATTTTGTTGGGGGTGTTTCTGGCTAGGTGAGTGCTGCAGAAGCCCTCCCCCGTGATGTCCTTGCTCTGGGCAGTGCTGCTGGAAGGATGCTCGCAGTGCGTCCTGCAAGAGCCAGACACAGTTTTCTCTGGAGGGGGGAAAAAAATCCTGTGCGAGGGGAAGGATGTGTGGGCGGGGAGCGCCACCGCTGGGCTGGCATCTGTTCTCCATCCTCTTCTGCCTTTTAGACCCAGTTTCTGCATTTTCTCTCTCTGGTTTGATCCCTGGCTTTGGGTTCACCTGCCCGTTCGGGGCTGCAGGACAGCGAACGGAGCAAGTGAAGGTGTGACTCGCCAAAAAGCAGCTGTGAACGAAAATAACACGTTCCTGAGGAATTTTAGCGAATGCTTTCTAGCTTTGACACCCTTTAGTCTGCCATCTGTCACCTCCTGGGTGGCTGGAGTCCCTTTACAGGGGCTGAAGTGCTGGTGGGACTTGCTGACTAAGCAAAAAGGGCTCAGTAGGAGCCCGAATTGCCGCTTTAAATTTGTTTCAGAGCTTTTAGATCTTTTAATCCCATTTATTTTACTTCCCTTATTTTACCGCTGTGTTTACCAGCTTACCTGCTTTATTTTTAAATCTGGGTTATTCATTAAAGCAATGATTCCTCCTTGGAGTGAAGTGAATCAAGCTTGTGATCGCACTTGAGCACAACATTTTCGTGCATTTTAAGTGTTATCGAGAGCCAAAGTAAAACTCTGTGGCCCTGAATGACCCCACTGGGAGCAAACGGCCAGAAATGGGAACAAAATTCCTCAAGAGGCAGCTCCGCTGGCTGCGCAACGGTCCGGCTGCCCAGTGCTTGCTTTTGTCACATGCTGGGACGAGGATCACGTGAAGAGGCGGGGAGTCAGCCCCGCAGAGCCTGGGTGGCCTCGTGGTGTTGCTGGTGGGATCCTGGCAGCTTCTGGCCCTGATGGCGTTTGTAACCCAGCAGCAGGTCCAAAAGGTAACGACCCCCCCGGGGAAGGGACGTGTCTGTGGTGCAGGCGGGTGACGCTATCTGTAAGATGTGGTCGCTGCTAGTTAACCTGTCATGGGGTCTAGCAATCGTCTGCTTTACAACACTTTATATCCTTCTCAGCTTCTTGTATTGCATTCGCTTTGAGAGTGGGAGGACCCTGTCATGGCTAAAAGCTCTTCCAGAGGGCAACTTATCCCGCAGAGCTCTTGGAGGAATTTATTTCGTGCCCTTCTGTCCCTACTGCTCAGCTCTCGCCTGTGAAGTCGAAATCTGCCTGTCAAAGGATAATCTCCAGGGTATCCTATATAAAGAAACAGTAATGCCAACAGAGTTCACTTCATTTTGTGAGGGATTGTGTAGTCAACCGTGAGAAATCACCCAGGGACTTTTCCCTTAGAGAAAATAATACTTTGCAGCTTGTAAAGGGATCTTGTTCTTATTCGAAATCCAAGTATGACTGCTCTGGTCGTGTCAGCAGGCTTTGGAATTCAATAGTTGCTGGTTACACATCTTAGATAAAATATCCTGAAGCCACAAAGGCTCTAGCGATGATACCTTCTCGTTGCGGATTGAGAGGTTTGTGATATGTTGTTCTTAACTGTATGGAATCTGAGCCTGTTAACGAACCAGCTTTTTCAAGATAGAAACCCCTCCTGAAATTAAAAATTAAGGGCATGTTTTCCAGCTGCAGAGCTGAAGCTGGGATGCTTTTCCCACTGAGCTGAGCACAGTGAAGGGCCGGAGCTGTTTTCTCTTGCTTTGTGCTGCTTCCCCCGAGGGCTCTGGAGGAGAGCAGTCACCCTGTCTCTTCCAGTTCCACAAGGATGGATTCCTTGTCCTAGAGCATTTTTTCACCGCAGAGGAGTGTGACAGCATGAGGAATCAGATCCAGAGAATCATAGCAGAGATGGAAGTGCCGCCGCACTGCCGCACCGAGTTCTCCACCAAGGAAGAGGAGCAGCTCCAGGCGCAGGTACGAGGAAGGCAGGGCTGTTCCCGTCGGAGCGCTGCAAGGAGAAAAGGAAAAGGCAAATAGCTGCTCAGGATTCACTCTGGGGAGTGTGACTCTTTCTTCTAACTGAACACAATACTGCGAGAGGCGTTTGCTCTCCAGCTTTCTGCAACTGCTTGGTGGTGGTTTGATCAGAGGGGGAAGGGGGAGAGGGTGCGCGTGGCTCTGCTGTCAGCCCCCACAACTACTGCCCCTGGTAGCCACAAGCAGCAATCGCAAACCGCTTTGTGCTCATTCTGTGGACAGAAAATAAGTCATTTTCCAGGCAGCCAGCAAAAGAAAAGTAAGGGGAGCTTCTGTGTGAGAGGTTCTTGTAAAGTCCTAATCAATGCCAGGAGATTCAGTATTGCGGGAGCCTTTGTAGCAGAGATTTCCAGTGACTGTGTTTTGTTTCTGCTGCGGCTTCATGGGAAAAAGATGCAGGTGAGTATTGCCGCATTGATCAAACGCTCGGTTATGTTTTACAAGGATACTATCTTTACTGGGCTCCTATCCCTGGCAGGGTAGCTCGGATTATTTCCTAACCAGTGGAGACAAGATTAGATTCTTCTTTGAGAAAGGTGTTTTGGATGAGAGAGGTAAGCTCTGGCCTGAGTTAGCCACGGGGAGGGGACAGGCGAGGGCTGAGCGCGGGGTCAGGGGCCAGGTTCCAGCGCTAGGGACAATTCCTGCTTTGCCAGCAACGTTAAATTCTGGTTTTGTTTTGTAGGTAACTTCCTAATTCCAAAGGAGAAATCCATCAGCAAGATTGGCCATGGTATGTTTTAAAGGATGGGGTTTTGAGAGGGATGGACAGAAGGGATGTGGTTTTCAGGAGTGAGGATTTCACCAGACCTACTCACTATAAATAACCTTGGCCATCTAAGTTGAAACCTTTCTGAGCAGAGAAACTACTTCTCTCTTCTGTTGCTTCTCTGTGCCTCCTGGACACCACTGCATCGAACACTGCACACCTCACCCCCTCTTGCCATTGAGGCCACACGGCTCCCGTCTTTGCAGCCCCGGGCTGTTTTACTCTGGGGTTCTGCATTAAATTCTTCCACTCGATTTCTACGTGTCAGTCTGCTTTTCCCCACGTTGCTCTGTCCCTGTCTGCAACTCCCCGTGCTGTGCCTCACTCTGCTGTCAAAAGGCTTAAAAATCTTCAGTTAAAATTCTTTCCAAAAACCCCTTCCAGGAGGTTTTTCAGCTGTGCATAGCCCAGAGTCACTGATGTGGCAAAGTTTGGACTTCAGCCCTCGTCTCTCTTATGTAAGAGGTTGCTCTAACAAATTTATCACCTAAGATGCGTCACATTCGGTACAGATCAAACTGTGTCCCGTGCAGTGGTGGTTTGCCACCATCAAAGCTGCCCTCCCTCCTTTGGTGTCACCAGCACCTTTTATTTAGCCTTACTGGTTTCAGCTTGACCTATTGCCTCTCTCCCAGCTACTTGTGGTTTGATCCTTTTTGTTTTCAAGCACTACGTGGAAATGGAGAGCAGGTTCCCCTGCATCTCCAAGCACATGAACTTTGTTCAGATTAAACTTTACTAAACTTGGAAATTCAGTACTGGGAGTTGTTGGTTCTTTGGTTTTCTCTGGAAAACACTCTCCCCCTGCCAGCCCCCTGCCATTCTGTTACCCTTCAGCTTTTCTCCAGGGGAAGTGAAAACAGCTGTAGATAGCTGACTCTGCGAGTCAACAATTCAAAAGGTTTCTCTAGACTTATTTTTTGTCATAACTCCTTTTGGTCGAGTTTTGCCTCATCCCTTGCTCGGGAGCAGCCTCTGCTGGACCCAGTCGTGTGTCCTCCTGGCAAATTGGAGATGGACGCGTGATTCCAAGTCTTTGCTTTATGGTTTTGTCAGGGTTGGGCCATAGCAAATGCCTGTGAGCAAGTAGCTCTGACCTGCAGGCTGTGGCTCTCTGTGAAGGGCACAGAAGATAAGCCCTAGCTCATTTTTTTGCAGTAATTACTTTTTTGGTAGGCCTTAAGAACAGTGTTTTCCAAGGATGAATTCACAAATGTGCCTCAGGGTCATATATAGCGGTTGTCATGTTGGCATTTGCATCATATAGTGCTTAATTGCATAATATAATACTTAATCACGTACTACTCAAACTTTGTTCACTCTGCTATACACTATTTTTAATATAGTTGCAGTTTGTGGCTGGGAAATGATTATATTTTTTGTCTCTAAAGAAGATTGTTCAAATACATAAGTGCTGTATCACCTTAGGTGTGATAAGCCACATATATCTACTCTTAGGAGGGATGAAAGTTTCCGGCTGCAATTTATCTTGTTTGGTTGTCGCCTCTGCAGCTCATCATTGAGAGCTGCCAAGTTCCCTTCAGTTAATGACATTTTCAGTCTGAGCCTTTTCCTTCCCCCTAGCTTTACACGCTCATGATCCCGTCTTCAAGCAAATCACCCACTCCTCCAAGGTGCAGGTGAGTTTTACTGTTTCCCAGAATGTTTTTGGGGAAAAAAAAATAAATTATGGAGTAGTTAATCTTAATTTTCTAGACTCCCAAGGATAGTAATTTTGTCTGTAAAAGGAAATTTAAGTATCTTCAAAGAATAATGCTTTATAGTGTACAGAAAGCAGCAAACATAAATCTTGGAACGTTTTCTTGCAGGAATTGGGAAGAAAATTAGGCCTCGAGAGACCAGTAGTTGTGCAAAGCATGTATATCTTCAAGGTACAGTAACTCAAGTCCTATTGTCACTCAAGAAATAAGGTGGGAAGCTGTGAAACTCTTCACACATCACCTTTCTTTCCTTGCAGCAACCTGGCATTGGCGGTGAAGGTGAGACCTGTATTATCTCTATATCACGCTGCAGATAATACTCCTTTAGCAAAAGGGTATTGCCAGGAAAAAGGCTCCAAGTCAGACTTAAGCCTGTGAGTTTTGTGGTCCAAACCTTCTTAAAATTACTGAAAAGCAGCCACGTTTTCCAGAAATGTTTCTACATCATACGCAACTTGAACAAAGAGCTGCTTTTACATCTGCAGCAGGCTGAAAGGTGATATTTTAATGTATAATTTAATGTATACGACAGATGGGTGGGCAGGGTGGGTCAGGTCAAGAAGTCAGGGAGAACACGCTTGCCATCCTTCTAGCGGTACGGAATTCCTCAGACTTTAAAAGACCCGAACGACTGTGTCTCGTTGCAGTGACCCCACACCAGGATGCCACCTTCCTGCACACGGAGCCTCTGGGCAGAATCCTGGGGTTCTGGATCGCCCTGGAGGATGCCACGCGGGAGAACGGCTGCTTGTGGTTCATTCCTGGCTCTCACACCAGTAAGGGTCCCGGTAGCTCGGTGCGTGCTGTGAGACGCGTTCCATGGAGGGTGGAGGGTAACACGCACGGTGTCACGTTCTCCGCATCGCGCAGCAGAGGTTATGAACTGCTTCACTTTGCTCTTGGCCACCATTCCATCACGTCAGTCTAACATAAAAATATTTTTAAATAAAAAAAAAAGTAGCGTACAGGACTGACACTGCGTTTAGTTTTAAGTTGATATCTAGCCTAGAAACAAAGAACTCGGGGTGCTGGGGCAAGGAAGGACAGTCCTGAATTTATATTTACTCCAGAATCTTTTAAGGAGAGGCTGATTAAAACTGCTCCTGAGTCTTGTCTTTTCACTTCAGTATTATTTCAGCAGCTTTCCCCTGCACGATTCAGACTCTGCCTTGACAGGCCACTGAGATTTAAGACTTTAATGTAAAGAAGGTCTTACACCACTGGGTCCTTTCTTCCTGTAGTGAAACAGGTCTTTGCTGTACATCGGTGCTCCTTCCACGGTTTGGACTGAAGCCTTGAACATGTTTGTCAAGTCTGATCTGGACTGCAAAGAGTAATAACCCTCCTCTTGCCTTCCAGCGTAGGAACACATTGAGAAATCACTTTTTGACTTTTCCCCCCTCTGCCCCGTCCACTTACAAAGCTGTTTCTTTTCTGGGTCGCATGCTCTTTTTTTTTGCCCTGGCCAGTAACATGTTTTTAGTCCCGAGAGCCCTATGTAAGGGGAATAAAATTCTCTTCCACGCACACAACTGTCACATGGTGGTTTGAATTTCAGCAGACAAGGGAAACCTCCAAGTCTGTGCAAGGATCCCTTGGACACCATCCAAGCCATCGGAACAGAGTCGGTGTCCCAGGGGAACGCACAGACAAAACCAGATCGGCACAGACTCACGTACCGGCTGTTGTGACCGATGGCAGCTGCTCCGTGTCCGTAACCACTATGGGATTACCAGCAGAGATTTCTGTTTTTCACTACCTCTAGGGCACGTTAATCAGCTTTAAACTGCTGCTCACCGAAGCGTTCCCTTAGTGAGTGTAATCGTAGCGCTCTTCAGATATCTTTTAGGCGCTCATCCCTCAGAAATTCCGGAGTCAGCTGTGCTCTGACTGCAATTTATGCTCTTACAGAAAGGAGAAACGGACCAAAGGTTGGCTTCGCACAAGTGTGTGACTGCTGGCGTTCCTACGGGGTTATGTTGCAATGCACAGAAAGACAAACAAAACGTTTATCAGTTTCTGCCACAGCTGGCAAATCCTAAATCTTTGCTTAATGAAAAAACCCCCACCCAAATTGCTAAGGAAAAAAAATGGGATTTACTAGAATAATAGTCACTATCATTGCCAAGAGAAATCACAGATATTGTTCCTCTGCTGTGCGGAATGTAGATAGCTGTTTAATTTTTATGTGTTTGTTTATCCTGTGGATTTGCAGGTGGGATTTCCCGGAGGATGGTCCGTGCACCTTCTGGCAGCTCATCATGTGTAGAGTTTGTAGGGTCAGAGCCGCCCTATGATGACAGCCAGTTTGTCCCTCTGCCTATAAATAAAGGTAAAAATAACCCCCAAAAAGTCTGATTTACAGCTCAAGAAAAAAAAGCTAGAGTTGTTTTTAACGCTTTCAACTTCCCTTACATTTTTAAAGCTAGCACTCACAATTTGACAAAAAAGGCCGTATGGATGTTTCTTTCAAACAGGGGGACTCGTTCTCATCCACGGTGAAGTTGTCCATAAGAGCGAACTGAACAGCTCGGAGTCTTCTCGCCATGCGTTCACCTTCCATGTGATGGAAGCCAAAGACACCAGCTGGAGCAAAGAGAACTGGTAAGGTCGCCATCCTAACAAGCAGCTGAGGAAGCTAGAGCCTTCTCAGGGCAATAGCAGGATAAACTTTTATTTGCCTTGCATGTCACGGTTTCTGTTGGTAGTGCATTGGTTTTCTACCTGTAGAATTGGAAGCTGCTGAAGGTTGTTTTTTGGTGGTGGTGTTTTGTTTTGGTTTTTTTGGGGGGTGTGGGGTGTGTTGTGGTTTTTTGTTTTTTTTTTTTTGAACCTCTTCCTTACTTCCTAGGCTCCAGCCAACTCCTGAGCTGCCTTTTCCATCGCTCTACACTTGAAGTTAGTGATTGGCTTCTGGAGTCAATAGCTGATCAATATTCCTTTCCGGTCATTTGTTCATGTTCCCTTTAAATACAACTTCCAGTAGATCTGCTCTCAAGATTAATTTATCCTCTTCTCAGAATGAGGACCTTGACACAGGCGAATACACCTGCGTTAGATGCTTCTACTAGAGCATGAGCCCTGCTAGTATGAGAATAGTCACCCAGTCCTTTTGGTAAGGAAACTTCTTCAGTCTTGACAATAGACCATTAAAGACCATTGCACCTTGACTGGGACCAGTTAAGAAGTATTTCTTCTTGCAGATACTGCTTTCTTCTGTTTAAGTCAAGAGCTTGTCTGATGTGTTTCTTGGCTGTGTCAATCCCAGTAGTGCAGGTGAACGTGTCATGTGAAGCTGGCTGACTTCTACCGTTAGGTCTCTGTCTTATTGTTTCAATAATAGTGATTAAAAAGAATCTCATTGTGGGCAAATGAAGCAGAAAGTCTACTTCTATAATCAATCTTCTAAGTATTTCCAGCAAACTGTAGCTGAGTGTTTGATCTCTGGGTGCATTGATTAAAATTGTTACAGTTCTTGGAGTCATGTTGCAATTACAACAAGAAAAAAAAAACCCGTAACTCCCAACATTTAAATAAAACAATAGAAATTCTCCTTTCCATCTTTTCTTTGAGGAAGACACAGTGTGACCTTCCCCAACAGATAGGGCCAGTGCTAAGTTGTCTGATGACCAGTTTGAACTCTCCACGTGCACAAGAACGATTACTATCCCCAAAACCCCAACAAAACCAAACGAACAGGGTGAAATCTACGGAATGTTAAGTTACATCCAAGACAAGCTCAAGCGCGTCTCATACACTGAACAGAAGCCGTGTAGGTGTAATTTCACTGGCATTGGTGCAGCAGCAACCCTGACATGAGAGCCCAGTATCATCCATAAACCAATTACATCGCAGGAACCTTACGACTGACTGCTCAGAATCCTGGCGGAGCGAGCTCCAGGTCTTACTGACTCATCCCTTTCAGAAGAATATTGCCTGTCTCTGGCATTCGTTTGACGTGAAAAAGTCAAATTTGGTTTCTTTATGGGAAGAAGTTTCCTTTCAGCCTTTTGGGGCTTTGCCAGGCAATGCGAAATAGGTTCAGTACAGCAAAGAATCATCGGAGAGGAGTGACGAGGTGGCTCTGGTTGGAATTAGGAAGCTGGGTAATGGCAACAGCAGTAACGTTGAGCTCAAGGTTTCTGCAGGTAGAGCTGCTGCCCTCCCCTGCCTTTTCTACACTTTGTTTGAAACCCACAAGCGGGGTGGAGGGAAAACGACTTTAACGCTGGTACTATTTTATGATGCTAATGGTGGGGGCTGCGGCTTGTGATGGAAGCAGTTAGAGCCTCAGCTGTATCTTTCCATTAGAAGAGCAAATAATTTAGAATAGCACCTTTCTGCTGAGGAGTGACAGTTTGACCTCCGATTATACACACCACTACCTGCAATGCACAAACCCAGCTACTTCAGGTGCATAAATAACAGCAAGAATCTGGACTGGATCTGCAGGATTTCCTGTTAAATGTGACGGAAACTGGCACAGTTACTGATCTGGGTTTCCTACAGAGTGTCTGACGAATGTGTTGCATTATTAACCCAAACTAACTCTGGACAATTTTGACATCCTCAAGAAAAGCAGTATCACCTCCCCGCCCCAGGCAGGGGGGTGAGAATTGAGCAACGCTGCCCTGAGCTGTTCGAGTCCAGGCGTGTTGCAGACACAAACACAGCATTAGATTCTGGGTACGATTTTGCTGGCTCTGTCTGGCCCAGAGCAGTCGTTTCACTCCACCCTTGGTTTTAGTCTCACTCCTAAGACAGTCTCAGGCCTAGCACTCCTGGACTTGCACGAAACTGTTCCCAAAAGTGAGTAAAATTAGTGTCAGAAGTTAAAGTTGTCCTGCAAACAGGAATTCTGGCATGCAAATCTGCTGGGACACTTCTCAGGGGAACGGAGGCGGCAGGGAGGGCACGTGTTAGCGCGTCCTGTCCTAAGGGGCACTTGGCAAACCGGGGAGAAGAGACTGTCAGTACAGAAGGGTTTAACACCACAGTATTAGATGGGGGTTTTGGCTGCAAAATGGTAGTTATAATTTTAATTACATGGACAGAATTAAATGGCTTTACTCAATTTGTTGACAGAAGCATTTTTATAAATTATTTGATTAAACATCCAGCTGAAGAAAAAGATGTGAAAAGTAGAAAACGACGGTAGTATTAAAGTAGTTTATTCACTTTAACAATTTTCTGCTTTCATCGTTAATGTGTAATTAGCTTTTTCTGTGATTTTCAATTTCCCCGCCCCCTATATTGACTGTTATCCCAAATGAATTTAGAGATTATAATCTTGAAGATGATAAAACTTTTTTCTTTGCATAAAACCCCAGGGCTGAAACTACAACTCTCTTGTTAATACTGTTTGGAATAAACAGTCTCTTACATTCTCAAACCTCCTGCACCTGCCCTGGATAAACTTTTATACATAAATATAAAAATTATAGCTACGGAATTTGAAGTTGTGTTTGTAGGTTGCAGTGCATCAGTGTGGCTCTTGCTGACGGTGACTGGATACACCGAGACACTCGTATTCGCTTTGTGTAGACGGTGGCCACCCTCGTTATAAAACACGCTTTAAATGGTGCTGATACAGAAATGAGGAGTTCGCATATGCAGGAACACGACATGGAAGGGCTCAGTGCAGTAAAACCAGTTTTGGCTCTGATGCAATACAGAGGTGGCAAAATCTGAGAGGTTTCGTGATGTATTTTTTTTCTCTTGTTGACTTACCTCCTCTTCCTTTGCTTCTGAACATGCAGAAGAGACATTAAAAATAGCATTTGTGTTTAAAAAAAATTGTAATTGTGTTACAAGTTATGTTTGTGCTCTTGTGAGGACACAAATCAACTCATTCTGTTTTAAATAGGGGGGAAAAAACACCAAGACCAAAAGAAATCCTTTATTTTAAACAGGTCTTGTTCATTTCTGTGTTTAACAATTTTACCTGCTGTACCAAAAGCTGTACCAAAGCTCAGCTTTGGTCTTGTTACAGTACATATTCTATTACCACTTTTCTCTAGAAAGGGAGAAACCTCTGTCCTGGAAGTGCTTCTAAGCCATAAACATTATCTGGAGGTAGAGAGGCAACAGCAAATTATCAATTTGGGTAGTATAAGCTTCCAAAAGAGAAACTAAACTCACAGACACCAGAATCCAGGCATAGCTGGAGTTCAGATTCACGCTGCTGTCAAAGATCAGAATAAGAGCCACAGCAATGATCTGAGCAAAAATAGCTGTCATTGTCCCTTCAAAGGTCTTCTTTGTTCCTGGCCACTTGATTTCCCCCATTGTACTGCCAAAAACAGAGGCAATAGTGTCTCCTACCCCTACTGCCAGCACCCCGGAGTAGGGGACCAGTGCTCCTGCCCCAGACAAGGCACCTTTAGGAGCACAAGGTCTGGGGAACAACCACACTGGGAGGGACATGCCAAGGAGGAGATAAATATGAGTCAAGATGAGAGGTCCACTGTCTCTTTCATCCAAGAAGAGAGACAGCAAATGCCTAAGGGTTTGGCCAAACGGTTTGATCCTGAAGTACCGAATATACTCTAAGAAGATAAACACTGCCAGGCACAGCACTGCAGCGACGTAGAGAAGCTGGCGGTCATAAATAAGTCCAGGAACGTAAGTAGCTACAACAATGAAATGGAAGTATTTCCTGGTTATTGTTGAGGCCTGGTGTTTTTTAGATTCAGAAGATCTCTTAGCGTTCTGGTAGAAAACTACGCCACATGCTGAAGCAGCCAAAAAGGTCCAATACACAAGAAGGTAAACTCTTGTCTGTGTCTGAAACAGAAACTGGAGTAGCCAGAACAAAGGGTTCCTCTGGATGAGTCGATACAGCCAAGGCATGATGACCCCTAAGCCTAGCACTGCTGTCATCATGTGGAAAAACATGGAGGAGATCCACGTACCCGAATCCATGAAAAGGAAGAGCACGGTGAAAAAAAGCCCAAGAAGAATAACTCCAACAACTGCTACCAGAAGGAAGAAGTCTATGGGATCACCTCTGTCCTCGATTACATTCAGTGAGCGTTTAATGAGCTGATTGAGAACAAAACTTATACCTCCGAGAACTAGCAATGCTTCTCCAGGAGTAAAACATCGAGGCAACAAGTACAGCAAGATCATACTGAGGTAGACAAAAATTAGCAGCACTTCTAGAACCTCTATCACTTCTGAAACAGTCAAAGAGTGCTTCATGGTATAGATAACTATACTGCCAGCAACACCAGTAAGTATGCAAGTGTTGGTCGGCACAGGTTTCGTGACGCCAACCGCTATTACAGACAGAAAGAGAGCGACCAGCATGCCCGCGGAAGCGACAACTATGCCCAAACGTTCGAAGTACACAATGCCAGCAGACTTGCACCTCTCTTTCATCACTATCCCCAACAACGGGATGACCATGCTAGCAGGCAGGAGGCCACTGTTCGCTGCTGTACGGAACTGGAATACAGCCCCACCCAGCTGGAGCAGACGGTCCCATTTGAATTGGACATAAAAAGCCTGGACAGCAAGAGCGACAGCGCACCAGGAATACCGGTCCCACACCACTGCGTGCACAGAGAGAACGATGACGAACACGATCAGGGATTCCACCAGCACTGGCTTGTTCAACATGATTCCAGTCCAACGTGGCTCAGGCTTTCCAAGTCTTTCTCTGGAGTCCCGATATGCTCAACAGTTGTCCGCTAGGAAGCATTCCCTTTCATGCTACTGCAATTCCTATTAAAATGAAAGAAAGCACAAACAATTAAAGCAACTACGAGAAAAGGTAAAGCTTTCATGCAGCTGTTTTCTTCCTAAGCTCAATTCAAACTGATAGTTATTTGCCAATTGTTAATGTCAACACACAGGTGAATAAAAAAAAAATCAAACCAATGATTGGCCAAACCTGTTATCCGCCTCTGAGAATCAGAGAAGTCAGCCTGCAGTGACAGAAATGAACCACCGAATACTGGGGTATTCGGGTACAGACACTGCAGCAAGAACACTTAAAATTGTGAATTGAAAAGTGAAGCAAACAAGCCACAAATATTCCCAGAAGGCTTCATTGTGATGGTGTGAATTTGAAATATAGTTAATTTAAAAGTTTAAAGGTAATTTTACAACCTAATTTTGTACAGGATTTTCCACTCTATTTTTACAGAACATTTCTCCTTTTATTAAAGGTGCAAAACCCCATACGTACCTCTCCTTCTGTTACTGTGTTATGACTGAATACTTTCACTACTGCAGCAAGTGTTTTATAATGCTATGTGGTATTTACAATAGTAGTAGGAAAGACATCACAATCATTTAAAAAAACCTGTCAAATGGCACACTGTATCTGATTTTGATCTAGTACCAGAACTGTCAAGATACGGCGAGTTGGAGATCTGAGCACAGAAAACTGAACTGAGCAGACCTCACCTTGCCTGTGGCCGTGAGAGGATGTTCATCACATCCTTAGTGTTCAGCAGCTTAATTTGCTTTGCTTCTACAGCACCGCTAGGTCAGATTTCTTAGGAAGATCTCGCTTCTAAAATATGTTTCTAGTCCATCTGGACATATTGGCAATGGTCCATCTAACTCCAGGATGTGCTGTAGCCGTATAATTTAACTATTGTACAGCTTCATATGCATCTGATTTATTCTTCCTTATTTTTTATTCTTCCAAGGTCTTGGCTTCATTTCTCTTTAACCCATGGCACAACCTCCTCCCCAGTCAGCTACCTCGATTCCCATTTTCTGAGCAAGAACCCCCCCACCCCTATTTTACACAGACTCTGGAGCTCTATCAATAAGTGAAATATTTTAATGTTAGTCAGTCATTAACGACACTAGACAAATACTAGCAAGTCTCATCCCAAAACCACATCATAACTTCGTAAATGATCTGTTTAACTAACCTATTTTCCTCAAATTCTTCAGGAGTAAGCAAACCGTGTAAGATATTCTTGATCACAATCTAAAGCCATCATTGTTTTCTGTATCACCTCATTCCCTTCTCTTACTAACACTCGCTGCATTTACAGCACTTCACCTTTTCTGAGTCAAAGCTCACAGCCAATGACAGCTGCATCGCAAACTAAACTTTCCTTTAAACTTTTGAACTATAAGATAAATAGCTGAGATAGTCAGCAATGCACACAATGACTCTAAAGTTAAATGGTATCTTATCTTCTTTGAAGCATTATGGGCATTCACAACATTGTGAAATTCTCACTGGTGTTTATTGCTTTCCGGCAACCTTTATCTCTTCTTGTCCACAATTCCATGTTATGTCTTAGCTATGCATAAGCCACTGCCATTATAATTCAGGTTCTTTGAAGGCAGCTGCTCCCGTATTTCTGTTGACAATAAAATGGCTGATCCAGTTGTGTGTATCCCTGCTGGATAAAACATCTCCAGCTGAGACTTTGGATTGCTTCATCTTTTCTGGCCCACCCTTAAGCCAACTAGTAGCAAACTCTTACTAAATTCTGCTCTCCCGGTCTCGTTAATATCTACATTCGCTCCCTCATGGAACGCTAGAAGTTTGGGGTTTCTTTTCAAGGTTTTGGTTTGGGTTTTCATCCACTGTTGAATGGTGTCACCCAATTATAAAGCTGAGAGAGATCTCAGGAGTAGTATTACTGGGTAACTATTAAAGTTTATAACTTTGTACTGAAAACTCTTAATTATTAAGAGATTATATTTTTTGCATCCTTATGTGTACAGCCTGAAACACTTCATTACATTTACTGTAATCTTTTGCTACCATGATTCATTTTTAAACAGAGCAGAAGAGTTAATCATATGGTCAACAAAACACGATCGGCACAGGCGTTATCTACCTCCGACCAGTAACGGTTTGGGGTCCCACTGGTTTCTGAGCACGGGGGAGGGGGAAGCTTAAGGCTTGTTTGAGAAGGGGCAGGGCAAATACCCCACGCTGGCCGAAGGCTGAACACCTCCCACTCACTCTGCCAACTTTAAGGCTGGAACCCAGCTCCTGCATCAGCAGGGACAGGAGACAGCCCCCCCGCAGGCAGCCTGCCGGCCGGGCCACACAACGAGGGCTTCACCGCGTGAGCCTTGGAAAGCCACTGGCCTGCGAATTAACGGCACGGTGTATTTCACAAAATTGTTCCATTTTCTCGTGCAGACTCCTCCGCGCCCTCTCTCAGGCCCCGCGGAGCTCCCCCGCAGCCCCGCCCTCTCCCACACCGCCCCCCGCCTGAAGCTGCCCACCGACGTGCTCCCGAACGCCCGGCAGCCCTCGCCTCGGTGCGGCGCCTGCCTCCTCCCCGTACCCTCCGCACGTTGCGGGCTGCCCTCGCCCCGTCCTGCCGCGCCGCCCTCCGCCTCCTCTCCCCCTCAGCCGCGACACCCCGCAGTCTTCGCCACTGGGAAGCTGCGGCGGGACACGGGCTGCAGGAGCCGCCAAGGTCTCGGAGCCGCTCGGAGGCTCTGCCCGTGTGAGCCCCGGGTGCCGCCGAGGGACCGCAGCCTTCTCCGACCGCCCCCCAGCCCAGCCCGGGAGCCGAACGCGAACCCACCGCACAGGACGCCGCCATCTTGGCGCTGCCCCTGGTCACATGACCCAACCGGCCGGAGTGGGGACCGGAGGCGGTGCTGCGGCCCCACCACGTGACGCTGGCGTTGGGGAGAAGGGAGGGGACGACTCCGCGCGGCGGGTCACGTGAGAGGGGAGCGAAGATGGCGGCGGGCGGGCTGTGCG
>VWZZ01001807.1:94106-152722 GCA_013399095.1 Psophia crepitans | reverse complement strand
GGAGGGTTAACGGCAGCGTTAACGGCAGCGCGGCCCGCGCCGGCCTGGCCCCGCCCCCGCGCGCGCAGCGTGGCCCCGCCCCGTCCCTCTCTGAGGGGCCTCGCCGGGCGGCTGCGTGGTGGCGTTAGCAGTGGCTTCTCAGTGATTTTCCAGTTGCTTTTTATTCTGCCGCTCTGCAGAAGTTGCAGTGCTCAACAGAACCGTTTAAAAGCCTTTGCGAGGCCGAAGTGTCGGTTGGCGCTCAGACCCCGGAGGGGCCTGTCAGACCTCCCCCAGGCTCCAGAGCCTTCGAGGGTTGTGTGCTAGCCTTTGGAAATACAAAACCCCAAATAGAGATGTGGAAGATACCTAAAGGAAGTTATTCAATGAATCCCGGGTTCAGTGATCGCTTTAGATGGGTGCCTTCGTTTGTCCTGAGCATGTTTGTTTTGACATTTATTGTAGTATTTTAGACTCTGGAGCATTATTAGATGTCTAATTTTTATTGAATTAATGTCTGTAAGCCCTAATGGGGATGAGAATGCTGCTGTTACATGTGGTCACCTAAAGAGAGCTTTCCTTCTTTAGCTGTCTTGGAGTCTAATTAATGAACTGGCAGCAAATCATAGTCTGTTGTATTCACAGAAGAGGTTAGAAGGGGTGAAAAGTGGAAGGGTTAGCTCTGTGAGGCTGGCGCTCAGTTCTGCAAAGGGATTTTATATTTTTTTGGGTAAAATTCTGTGGTCTTTTGGTGCTATGTGTGGGCTGGAGAGGTTGCACCCGCAGCTGGTTGCCAACTGAGTCTCAGGGAGGCTGGTTAGCTTATACATGGGGAGGTGCGCCTACCTATCAAGGAATTAGTGGGTAGAAATTATGTTGATAGGTGTGCTGGAAATGATGTGTCTTATCTGAGTGGCACTGTGTGTCAGAAGTTACAAATGACTTTCACTACCATAGTGAGTTATTTCGATGATGCTGTTCTAAAAATAAGTTAACAAGTGTTCTTGCTTTTGTAGACAGTCTTTGTGGGGAGCTGTGATGTTTAACTCCAGATTCATGTCACGTTGCTATCAAATCATGATATTTCCAAGTTCTTGGAATATTCTTTTTGGCAAACGATTTTTCAGAGCTGTTGTAGGGACGCTTGTTTTTCTGGGTGCATATGTCACAGTCAGGATTAGGTCTGCAATACCTTACAGTGCAGACTGACTTTTCTACAGAATTCTCAGGAGGGAAAAAGAAGCCAAGGATAAATGTTCTGAAGACTTGTGACAAATCATTCTACCTTATCTAAAGGTGTTGCAGTTTTATGTTCCACTCAGAGTGAAGGATGAAACTCTTATGGAGGAATTTGTTTGGAGGGCACTGAATATAACTGCATAAAACATTGCTCTATACTTATTAGGCTTTTCTTTACTAACCTCAGACATCCAAGCAGGACAATCACATTGAGCTAATAAACCGATGTAAGTGTGGTGCTTCTTTGGTATGAATTGCAAGTCTTGCTGTATCAGTTGTCACCCTCTTTGGGTCTTTCCTGGGTTCTTCCAGGACATCTGAAACTGGTCAGTTAAAAAATAATGTTCCTTAATTCAGTTTTCTTACATTGCAGTGTGATCTGCCCTGAGTTAATGACAGGTTTGAAAAGGTGTAAGCTAAATGGAGACCTGAAGTAGTGTTCATCACTAAAATACTCTCCACTTTTCCTCTTCCTATACAGGAGCAGCAGAGAATTGTGGACAATTCTTCTGGGCAGATCAGCTTTAAGAGAACCAGTAAGTCTGCGTTTTCCTAAGGAGGTTTGCTCGTCGCTGAATGGATTCCATGGCCGAATATATCATTTGTACATCTGTTTGAATATCAGTGAAAATATGTTTTGCTGCTTTTCCCTCTTCTTCAGTGCAATTTTTGTTCCTCTGTCTCCACTACTTGTTCATTCTTCCACTCCTTGTTTATAGCTGCTTCATGAACTACCTGGAAGGGTGTATGTGAAAAGGTGGTTCCCTTTCTGGAGCGGACACAAGTGCTACTTTCTAGACTGGCTGGCCTGGGGTATTCCTGAGTGGTACAGCCTGCTTCCTTATTTTCTGGGATGGAGCCCGTGCTTTCAAGAATTTGCCCAGAGGTTGGAAATCCAAATGTTTCTGAACCTAGTCCATTGCCTCCTATTTCCTCTCCCTTCCTGTGATTAGGCAAGGCAGCGAGCTTTCTCGTACAGTGTGCATCTTGAATCAGTCTAAATCATAGACGCTTGTCTTGTGTTGTTCCTGTCTCTTTGTGGTGGTGGAATTTCTTTGCTTCACTTAAATTTAACAGATCTGATACTCAGCAGTGTACATTGAGGAATCCGTTCAGTGGTATTTGGTTCTTTTTTTAGGCACAGATTGCGGCAGAATTGAACAAGCACTGGCAGAGATTGCTAGAGGGACTTTCATACTATAAACCGCCAAGGTATAGTAATTGCTTGGTTTTAGAACTTAATCTCTAAAATGGGATCTCCTAATAAGCAGAGGAGCATGTTGAATATTTCTCTCTGATTATATAAGAATAGATTTTTACTCTCTTGCATGACTTCAAATTTCAGAGGAGGAATAGTAAGGGAAAGTACTTAATCCACACATTTTTAGGCATGAAATACAGACCAGAAAGAAGTAACAGGAGTTTCTGCTGCCATTACTAATATGTTAGGTAGCTCTAACCCGTGTCTCTGCTGAGCTGTAGCAATTGTGCTAGTGTGCAGCCTGTGGAGAAGTAACTCCTCTTGACGCTCAGTCATCCCAGAAAGATATCCAGATTCTCTCATTGAAGATGATGGAATGGATATAGCCTGCATTTATTATAGTAATCTGCATTTATTGTAGTAATAATTGTGAACAATGTTAAGTTTTGTCAGGTAGGAAGATTACAAAACGCTGTTGTATGAAATATTGAGAGCCTGTGGAGGGTAAAGCGAAGGTTCACTTTAAACTGATAAAACGGAGAACTTTGAAAATAAGCCTCTCTAGTTCATTCTTTGGGATTGCTGCATTTTTCATGGCTAAAATTTCTTTTTTCTTTAGTACGACTTCTGCAGAAAAAATAAAAGCTGATAAAGATGTAGCTGCTCCGCTAAAAGAGTTGGGTCTGAGGGTCAGCAAGTTCTTGGTGAGTGATGGTGCTGTTCTGATTACTTTTTATCCCTGCAATAGGAAGATGTTGTTATTGGGATTCTGTTATTTAAGTAAGCTTCTTGATGTTGAATAGAGGCAAACTTAAATTCCTTTCAGTTCAAAATAATCTAAAGGATGTTAGAAGTAAATGTTGAGCTGTAGGTGCAGATTTAAAAAAGTGATTAGTGACGTTAAGGTGCCTCAGTTTTCCTGGTTAACACCCCCTCCTGCTGCAGAGGGCGCTGCTTGTCAGAACAGTCACCTGCTTCTGGTCTTTCTTGGGTTCTTTCAAGACACCTGAAATTGCTCAGCTAAAAACTGATGGCCCGGAAATGAGTTACCACGTTTGAGTATACTGTTGGTTTACCTGCAAGGTTATGTTCTTTCAAGCCAGAAGCTGGAATCACTGTTATACTCCTTTTGCTGAAGTTAAACTGGCTACATCTAAGTGACATCAAAGCTTATGTATTTCACCTTAAACAGACTAAACAAGCATCTGCCTGATGCAAAAAAATTTCTTTTGGCATATTTTGGAAGTTAATTATTTGGAAGAGAAGAGCTGCCTGAATAAGTGGAGAGAATCTTCATCTTTAATGAATTCAGTTGGCTTTTATTAATTTCAGAGCATCTCTCTCTTTTTTTTCAGGGTCTGGATGAAGAGCAGAGTGTGCAGTTGTTACAGTGTTATCTTCAAGAGGATTACAGAGGAACAAGGGATTCCCTGAAGGTCCATAGGTTCCATTTACGTTCTCTTTACTCCACATCTTTCTTTAATATCAGTAGTTTGTTGATGGGTATGGTCACATGTGAATCTGAGTTCTGATTTGGAAATGGCTTTGTAGCTTTTCTTCTCTGAACCTACAATGCTCAAGTGCCGTATTAGGGAAATGTGATAGCAGATATCTAGGCCTAACTTTCTGGTACGTCTTTGTGCTTGAATCTGTCTGCAGGAGCTCGGCTCCTCTCCCTTTCATGGGAATGCTACAGAGTTGTGAAGGAGAGTGAGTCGAGATGAAGAACAAATATGTAGTTACAAATGAGTGTTTTGGCTTTCTGCTTTTGGAATCTGCTTTTACAAAAGAAATGGAAAGAAAAACTCTTTTGTTTATTTCAGTCTTTTTTTTTTGCATGTGTGAGTATGTTTTTTGTCAGTAGCTATTTCTGCAGTAGATAATTATTTTGTTGTGTTTTGCTTGCAGACAGTTCTTCAGGATGAAAGGCAGAGTCAGGCGCTGATGCTGAAGGTTAGTCACTTCCTTTTGTGTTTTCTGTTGACAGAGAACCAACTTTATATGTATAGATCCAGAAAATTTTGGAATAATTGAAGTATTCCTTCATATAAAACCAAGATTTTAGAAGATGCTTCTGACATAGAGGGATGTGCATAAAGATTTGAACAGTGTTAACAGTTCCTACAGAAAGGAAATTTTAGGTTCAATATGAAGCGGTTTAGCTGGCAGACATACGCTCCCATGTTTTCCAAAGGTTATAGGTTTATATGTTATGTTCTGAAGTGGAGACTGACGATCATACCTGACAAAGGATGAATGGGATGAGGAATGAGAGATCATCTCTGTCTTTTTGCCTTTATTTTCCAAATTTTCCCACTTAGCAGTGTGAGAATTACGGACGTGTCCCTATGGGCATGTTTTATTGAGCTCTGTAAAGTTAATTAAGTGTATATTTTTTTTCCAGATAACTTAAAACCTGTGTAGTTGAAACTCCATCTGTAGTAATGTTTGAGCACTATAGATTCTTGTGATGAAGGCCTTGACAGTGTATGGGAGAGGAAAGCATATGGGAGTTGGACACTATAGCAAACTGATATCCATGATGCTATATATTCGCAGCTTGCTGACTATTACTATGAAGAGAGGATCTGCATTCTGCGCTGCGTCCTCCATCTACTCACTTACTTTCAGGATGAGAGGCACCCTTACACAGTGAGTACAGGAACCTTTTCCTGGATGTGATGTCATTGAAATAGGCAAAATATGTGATTTGCGTCATCATTGTCCACTTGTGATTGTGAAAAGCATCTGACTGTGCAAGTGAGAACTTCATCTATTTATTTGTTTATTTCAGGCACAGTACTTCCAATGTGTTGAAAAGTTGGACAAGGAGCTAGTTCCTAATTACCGGAAACAGTTTGAAGCCCTGTACAAAGCAGAAGCTCCTACATGGGAAACACATGGAAATCTTATGGTATTTTGTTTCTTGCTATTATTTATCGAACCTATAAAGTCTTTCCTTATATGCAGTATATTGGAAAATGCAGAGGCAGTTAAAAAGGATGTTTCTCTTGGTTCAAGAAACCTAAAATTTCTTTTCTCTCTAACAGAACACACTTTTGTACAGAAACAAAGAGAGTTCCATGGAACATACTGTTCCTTGTAATAAATCCATTGATAGCCCTAGGCTGACAGATCCATTTATGTGTAGTTGTTCATAATCTCTCTGCATCAGCGTGCTCTTTATTTACAGTGGCTTTCCCTACCACTGATACAAACCACTGGTTACACAAGCTGTCAAAATGCTTCAACACTTCTCAGTTTCTAACCACTTAGACTGACCTCTGAGCTTCGATGTATGACAGCAGAACTTTTCCTTGTGCAGACAGAACGTCAGATTTCCCGCTGGTTTGTGCAATGCCTCCGTGAACAGTCCATGCTCCTGGAAGTCATCTTCCTCTACTATGCATACTTTGAAATGGCACCTGATGAGCTTCTGGCATTTGCAAAGATGTTCAAAGAACAGGGATTTGGCACTAGACAGACCAACAGACATTTGGTAGATGAGAGTATGGATCACCTGGTGGATCGTATTGGGTAAGTATCGTGTATATTTGTGAAGTACAGAGCAAAACAATTGTTTCCCTCAGGAAAAAAGCGTTTAAAACTCTTGCTACTGCCTCTTAAAATCACTGCTGTTTCGAGCTAAGCTTATTGTGATGAAGGCAAAGTAGGGTTTTTTTGTTACATTCAAGGTTTGTGACAAAATGAAGGTGTGATTGCAAAGCGGAGAGGTATCCATATACTAGCTTTAATCTAGTATGTAATCTTGCCTCTGGTAAGAATGGCGATGAATACACAGTGCCACTCCTTAGACGGTCTAGCGGTGAAGAGAAATTGTGTCTTCACAGTCGTGTGCTGGTAGGCTGGCTGCTGTCTGCATGGAGGCTAGAGCTTTCCCTGACCTCTGTTCTTAACTGTGTTGCCTCAGCTCAGGCTCTTGTGGGTCTGCTTACAAACGGCAGTAAAGTCTTCACTTTGCAGCGTGGGACATAACTCGAGCTGTGGCCAGGCGGAACGAAAATAGTCCCAGGTGGCAAAGAGAAAGATGGAAAGGCTGTATTCAAATTTCGGTGACCATTTTCTGCCCGTTCACCCAGAAGTAGTAGTTCTGAAGGTTGTAATCTGTCAGACACTAGCATTTCAAGACAAAATTTGAATTACCTGCTATTAATTTAATGTAATTTCTTATTGCTTCAAAGAACAGCTGAACAAAAGCAAACTAAAGGTTGTTTTGTGACCACTTACAATTCTTAAAAAAAAAACTCGCATTCTTAAATAAAGTTCCTTACGTATTTATTTTTATTCTTTTCCTGCTTGTAGCTATTTTAGTGCTCTTATTCTGGTGGAAGGCATGGAAATTGACTCCCTCCATGAGCGTGCTTTGGATGACAGGACAGAAGAGCACAAATTAGCCAATAATGAGCGCATCCACCAGGTAAAGCACTGGCAGAGTAACCCCTCATCAGGCCTAACAATACAGAGCTTACTGTGATTACCCAAGCTTTGCTGTTTAAAGATTATGTCTGCAAGTTTCTGGTCCTTGAGTTTGTTGAGGAATTGTAGGAACTAGCATCCTCATAACATTCTGGACCAAATAAGAACAAAATTAATTCCTCTTTCCCCTTGTATTTCCTTGAGTATCCTGGGCTTTTCTCTAAAGAAAGATGCGTGCAAAGAAATAGGCATCTTGAAGTTTCCAGAAGAGAATGAAACAAGAGACTTGTAGTGTCAGGGCTTTTAGGACAAAGTAGACCAACTGTACATCAGTAAACCATGCAGAAAAACAGACCGAGGCTGCAAGTATATAATTTGGTCAGCTGCATGTTTGAAATAATTATCTGCAAGGGAGAGGTGACTGTTAGCAAGAAGGCACAGTCAGCTGTATGCTTGCGGAGCATGAACTTCTTTCAGAAGGTCTCATTTTGCTTTTGTCTTGTCTCTGTGCAGGAGATGGACAATCAGCTGCTGCAGTTAGGGGATGTCCCACATCACGCTCCAGTGCTTTTGGCCTGGGCTCTACTCCGTCACACTGTAAACCCGGAGGAGTCTACAAACATCATCAGGAGAATGGGCAGCACTGCCATCCAGCTGAATGTTTTCCAGTATCTGACAAAGCTCCTGCGATCGCTCAGCAGTGGGGGGAAGAATGTGAGTTTGGTATAATCGTATATATAAGCTGTTGAAAGTTTTTTTTTAACTGCTGATGATGTAAAGGTACGATGGGAAGCAAATGATTTTGAAGCAGTGTTCTTTCAAACTAAACCTGGTTTCAAGCAGAGTATACAGTAAAGCATGTTTTATTATCTTACCTTCTTGCAGTGAAGATCAGAAGTCAAGTTGAAATGAAACAGATTTTTATGCCCAAAGAACAATAATAAAAAAAAAGCTTTTGTAAGCTGAGGAACTCAATCTCTTTTGAGCAGAATCAACTGCATTTAATCACATTTGTTGATTTGCTTCCCTAAGTGTACTTGCTGTTGTGGATCTTGAGTGTTAGATGATTTAAGTCTGCGCTATTCTCTGTGTATGGTTTCATTAGACAATACCAGGTACGAGAGAGAGTAAACTACTTTGTAGGCAGAAACCAGTGAGAGCAAATCCTTTTGATCTCTGTAAACAAAATGCTCCTTTTTTTGATGTCTGGAAGGCATTTCTAATGATAATGGTAGTGGTAAAGATTTCTCATTTTGGTGAAATATTTCATGTTAGCGTGGAGCTTACCTAATGACTGCTTCCTGTTCTGCTGCCCCTCTGCTGACTGGCCCTGATCAGCAAGGGTCTGTGAAAAAGGCAGTAACTCAGTTTGTAAAGCAGAGTGAGTAGTTACAGTGTGTTCTGTAATTCATAGTTTTTCCTATAATGGCCTTGTGTGTTCTTTCTTTCCAGTGTACTGCCAGCACAGCTTGTATGTGTATTTATGGACTTCTTTCCTTTGTCTTGACATCGCTGGAATTACATACATTGGGCAATCAGCAGGTAAGCATCCAAGGCTCATTGCATCTGTTACCTAATGTAAAATAACCTGTCATAACTTATGCTAATTCCTTTTGTTAAATTGTAATCCTGCATTTGAGAGACTGCAAACTTTATGTAACTTAGCTCTAAAAGAGTGATTCGGTGGTTTTCCTACTGCATTTACACAATGCAAACTTAGTCAACACCTCTGCAGACTGGCTGATTAATAATGAAAGAGCATATCTTGCACTTGAAGTCCTATGGATTTGAAACTAATTGTTGATGTGTGCAGTGGAAATAATACATTCTCCATTCCCAAGTTTGAGAAGGCATCGTATAGCTCTTTGCAGATATATGGACATGTTTGGCTTGGCCAGTCCATTCATGATGAGGAGCAGGGCTTTAGGCTGGCTGTGTGTTCTGGGTTTGGGTGTGTTGGGTGTTTCTTTCTGTTTTGACTAGAGGAAGTAGTTGTATCTTGGCTGATAAATGTGGAAACTTAAATTCCAAAGATGTGGCAGAACTCGGCTGGGATGAAGGCCCCTTGTGTTAAGGTAGTTATTTTCTTCATCCTCTCTTCCTTTGAAGGATATAATTGATGCTGCATGCGAAGTTCTGGCAGCTTCCAGCATTCCTCAGCTCTTCTGGAAGACAGTGAGTGCATTGGCAACTTCTTTGACATACCTTGCTTATAACTAAAACCTGATAAAAGATTCCATTTCAGGAAAAGAACAGGCTGATTGTACTTATTTAGTTAGTTTCTAGAAGGGCCTGAGAAGCTAGTGTTCGTTTGTATCTATCTTTGATTTACTTTTGCCCTTTCCTGCCTTTTAGGTACAGCCTTGGCTTTACTCTTGAAGGATACTGGAACAAGTTTTAATATAGGTGATAGTTTAAACCAGGGCTGGGGTTGCAAGGATTGAACTAACTGCTGGCAAAAACATCATGCTTATTTTTTTGTTGTCACAGAATTAGGATGATATGTAATGCATTATGGTCTTACTTCCTGCCTTATACTTGCACACTGCCTCATGCTTTAGTCTGTGCAAGGACTGGAGTGATACTTTTGTGCATGATTAATGTTAAATGTACAATTTAAAAAGGAACTGTATCCTTGTGCTATACTGAGATCATTTTTGTGTTTCTTTTTAGTAATACAGTATTTGTTTTCTCTTTTCTACCACCAGGAACCTACTGCAGGTCTCGGTATTGTCCTGGACAGTGTGTGTGGGATGTTCCCCCATCTTCTTAGTCCTCTCCTTCAGCTGCTCCAAGCCCTTGTGTCTGATAAATCTACTGCAAAAAAGGTACAGGATCTCTCTTGGTGTTTGGGAGATGATTTATTTCAAGACAGGGTTAACGTGCTATGTGATAATTCTTTCTTTCTTTCCATTGCATGTGCTTATCTGGATTGCAATCTTAGATAACAGACATTAAACTTTTCTCAAAGAACAGTGGACAGGGCTCCTTTTTGGTCCTGTGCTGTCAGGACACTGTCTTGTGGCTTTTAGAAAACTTGTCAACTTGAATGGCTGAAGATACCGCCTCATTTTTCAGGTTGTACTTTACATAATAAGTTTCTGATTCATCAGAGGAGACTTGTCTGGACAAGTGGTCTGTCTAATAATGTTTTGGTAGGGTTAACATATTAGACGGATATTGTACTTGCCAAGAAAACTTGCCTGTTCCTGGAAATGACCTGGTTGATTAATTTTTAAGATCTGGCTCTTTGGCTGGGTTGTTTAAGCTCTCTCTGTATACAGGTATACAGTTTCCTGGATAAGATGTCCTTCTATATTGAACTCTACAAGCATAAACCTCCTGATGTGATCTCTCATGAAGATGGCACGCTTTGGCGAAGACAGGCCCCAAAGCTCCTCTATCCTCTTGGTAAGGGAACTGCACTTAACCTTTTCTTATTGAAATACTTGGGGGAATGTAGTTCTTTATCTGGCTTCTAACTTATGGGTAATTTTTTTACTTTATTTCACCTGCTTCTTCAATGTTTAGGACTAGGTCAAACAAATCTGCGGATACCTCAGGGTACAGTGGGCCAAGTGATGCTAGATGATCGGGCTTATTTGGTACGGTGGGAGTATTCATACAGCAGCTGGACACTGTTTACCTGCGAGATTGAGATGCTGCTCCATGTTGTATCGACAGCAGGTGAGATAGGCTGGGAGTATAAAAGAGAATAAATAATTGTTAATTGGTACCAATTTGAGGTTAACAGTAGGATTGAACAGCTCTGAATACTTTTGAAGAACATGGAATACTTTCTGAAAAACCTGATTTTTTAATTATTATTGTAATACTGTAAGATTCACTGCAAAAGGCCAAGAACACGTATTGAGATGAGATAGATTTTAGAGGTGGGAAAAGTTGAGATAGACAAAAATAAATGGTTTTTGGTATGGGGAATGTTCATGGGGATGCGTGGTAAGATTAGTATGCATTGTTCCAGATTTGATTCCTGCTTAAGTATGATTTTTGCAATCTAGTGTTATTTTTCTTTACCCAGATGTGATTCAGCATTGCCAGAGGGTCAAGCCAATAATTGATCTGGTTCATAAAGTCATCAGCACCGATGTATCAATAGCAGATTGCCTTCTGCCAATCACGTCACGTATCTACATGCTCCTGCAGAGGTAAGTCACTGACAGGCATGAAGTCACCAATAGCGGAGGTACCTCAAAAGACATCATGAGCTAGAAGAATGGCGAATTACTGATTTTGCCAAGAGCTTTGCAAGATGTGTGTCTCTGCTCAAACTCCCCAAGACTGGTGTTCAGTTCTCAAGACTTTGGCTCTGTGTTTTAATGCAGCAGAACGGCGCCTCTTCCACTTCTTTCCTGAACGTTGTGCAGTTTTATGCGTTTAAAAGTGTTTTTTATTGGAAGCTATATTTACGTGAAAGGGGAATGAAAGGTATCGTTGGAGCAGTAACTTCCAGGTGTTAAAACAGTTGTACTTATTAACTCTCCTCTCAATGTTAACTGCCTGGGAGTTGATGTTCTGCTGCATAATTATTGTTTGTTGTGACAGTCTGCTGTCTTCCAGCCTTGCCTCTTGCAGTAAATTGATCTGACTCAGGTGTGAGGGGGAGGTGGCAAGTCTAGACTGAAAGTGCAGACTCTGGTGTCTGTATTTACCTGGTTAGGTTCTATGCTTGTGTACTTCAGTGAGAGAGGAGCTTTTTTGATCAAAACAACAGTATGTAGGCTACACCACAGGTGGCAGTGCTTTTTATGCATAATGTTTCTTTTTCCTAGGCTAACAACTGTAATTTCTCCCCCTGTGGACGTTATTGCTTCTTGTGTCAATTGTTTGACAGTACTGGCTGCTCGAATGCCAGCCAAGGTGAGGATGTGACCTTCTGGGTTTGTTGGGTTTCAGAACTAGTACGCACGTATATGTGAATGAGAGGAGATATCTGTACTTTGTCTCCTGCAGGTTTGGACTGACCTTCGCCATACAGGGTTCTTACCGTTTGTTGCCAATCCAGTCTCCAGTATGAATCACGTGATTAGGTATTCATGATCCCCCAGCCCTTTTTTATTTTTATTTTTTTCCTAACCTATCCATAACCTGTTGTAAGAACTTCTTGCCAGTGTGAAATCTATGCATCTGACATCTCTCTCTCACATCAAGAGTCCTGCTATCCTGTAATAACCCCTCTTCCTCATTTCACAGTGCAGAGGGAATGAATGCTGGGGGCTATGGAAACCTATTGATGAGCATAGAACAGCCTCAAGGCGAGTACAGTGTTACCATCTCCTTCCTGAACCTGATCACAACTCTCGTCCGGGTGAGTGCTTCTGGAATGCTCAGCTGTAGGCTGTTAGACAGGGAAGTGAAATACAGCCATGACCGAGATCCTCTGTACAATGGATCTCTGTGGGTAACCATTAGTTGACGCTCCCTTCTGCACTGCTGTTTGTGCTTTCTCCATAATCTGATTCTATCAAAAAACTGTTTTGATTCATCTGATCTGCAAAAGAATAGAAGATGTTTGTAAATCTCTGTCCCCATGCTCGATAGTTTTTACAAATGTTAAAGACATCTGGCATATCTTCCTGCAAAAGGTTTCTTGTCCTTTAAACCAGAAGAGGGACAATAACATTTCTGCTTCTCCTAGGGACAGCTTGGTAGCACCCAGAGCCAAGGACTTGTGCCTTGCATTGTGTTTGTCCTGAAGGAGATGTTACCAAATTACCACAAATGGCGTTACAACTCTCATGGAGTGAGAGAGAAAATTGGTAAGGATGTTGAGGGTGGGGAGAAGAGGGAGGGGATAAAATGGATCACCTGTCTTCTCAGAGAGAATGTGTGAATTTTTACTCTTTTTTTAATCATACCTTTTCTAGCAGCCATTTGGGATTTCCTTTATACATCTACCAGTACTGCTAGATGCTGTGATTTATTTGGAACTATTAGGAACTAGGCAACAGATCTTCCTGACCTGAGTAGTCCGTTTCATCTCTGTTTTAGGATGCCTTATTCTGCAGTTGATCCATGCTATATTGAATTTATGCCCTGAAATGGATCCTCGCAGCAGGTAAGACAGGTGATGGATTTCAGATCTGCACTAGCCTGGCTTACAGTGCGGGAGGGCTCTGCTGCTCTCCTTTTGTTTCAATTTTTGAATGTAAATGTCTGGGGATGAACTGGCATAGTTGTGTAGTGCTGGTTTCAGCTCTCTTCAGTGTTACTGAGTACAGGAAGGGCAGAAAAAGATTTGGGACATTGTGTTTTAGAAGACTTGGTGAAGAACGAGAAAACAGTAAATAGATTTCCTGGGACAGACTGCCATCCACTTTCCTGTTTGTTGTATCTGCTCTGGTTGTGGTTTAGACAGTTATTTTATTTCCCGATGCGCCTGCCCCCCCTTCACGTGAGGAGGGGAAATTGGGAAAAGAAAAGGAAACGTGTGGGTTGATATAGAAACAGATTTAATNGCTCCAGCCAGAACACGACAGTCACCGCACCCGGCAGGGCAGGGCTGGGGGCACAGAGTGGGGCTCAGGGACGGGGTGGTGGGCGAGACCCTCCAGGACCAGCAGCCATCACAGGGAGAGGGTGGTCCCAGAGAATCTCCTAATGTGTAGGGAGCGTGAGGACTGCGGTACGGGATCCTTCTGCTGGCCAGCTCGGGGCAGTGCCCTGGCTTCCGCCCCTCCTAGCTCTTGCACCTGGCTATCTCAAACTGCTGCAGACCTTGATCCCTGTGGAAACCCACATTCCATAGCTGGCCATAAACTAAATCAAAGTGTCTTATCGACTGGTTCTCACAGAATTAAGTGCTGCAGTCTGCTCTAAAACGCAGCTCTTCTGTGCAGAAAAATTAATTCTATGATTCTATCCCAGCAAAACCAGGACAACTCTGAAGAAAGTAGAAGGGAGAATAAAGTAGGGGTCAGTCAGGGTGCAGAAATTAAGAGGTGGTTTTGTGGTAGTTTTCTAAGTGCTAGGTGGGAAAATACTGCAAGTGCTGCTAGTGATGATGATCTGTGTCGTGTCTCACAGCAACACCCCCAGCCTTCAGTCCTTGTGCATCTTCAGCCTGGCCAACACCGAAGCAGGGCAAGCTGTCATTAACATCATGGGAATTGGTGTGGACACGATTGATATGGTAATGGCCTCCCAGTCTAGTAGGTGAGTGGCGAGTTCTGTTTCAGTATTGGGAGGAAAGAAGCAAATGATAATATTTGCAATGTATCTTTGATGGATTGCACTTAACAGCGGCTAGCCATGGCAGCCTGCCTTGCATGTTCTGGAGGAACAAGCCTTGTTTGTTCCAGATCTCTGTATAGTCCTTGCTGCACACTCTCCATTTCATGCAGTTGTTATAGTTTTCTATCTCTAAATGACATCTGGAGCATGCCAGTGGGTGTAAATGTGTTCAGTTGTTTCAACCTTGGCCAGCAGTTACTTTCTTTTTGTGAAGAATTCACTTAAGCTCAATTTATAACATTGAATGACTGAATTAGAAGCAAGAGGATTAGAGCCAATGTTAGAAGTTCTGTGTCTTCAGGTAACACCAATGTTCAAGTCAAACTATGCTCATGAATGAATTGTAATAAAGCTGGAACTGTAATTTTAGAAGTGCTACGGATAATCAGTCCATTCAGGATAGTTCTGAAGTACTCTGGAAGTATTGAAGATATCTTCAGTGTTGAGTGCCTTAACCTTCTTATGTGGCTCTCTGAAGGTCTGATTCTTTTGCTTTAGCTCTGGTTGGATCTCTTTCCTTTTCTCTGTTCGTTTTTCCTGGCCAGATTGACTTGACACATGGCTGGCAGGTTGTTTCTGAAAGTCTGCTGTTTTTTTCTTTCAAAACTAGTCTGAAAGGGAGTCCAGATTTGTTGAGGAGAAAGAGTGAGACTTATTTGAGAAGCCTTTATGGCTTTAAGGTCTCTCTAGAATGTTTGTCTGATAAGGAAAATCGTAAGAAAATACTGGACTTAGAGCCAGTTTTGTCTCTTTGTCTAGTTTTGGTTCACTATAATTTGTGTGAGATTTGTTCTGTAAATGTTTCTCCGTCTGTCTTAATACATTTTAATTCTTTGTATCCCAAAGAGGGGGAGGAAAAAAAAGCGACAGTAGGTTGTGAGGGTCTTTTTCCTTTTTGTTTCATGCTGAAAACTCGGGACTGGGTGGGCAGTATTTTTTGCGGATATGTGAGGGTTTGTATTTCAGCAGCTGTTATATGGTGACGTGGCAGTCTGAGTAAAAATGTCTTATAACCCCCAATTGACAGAGTATAGAATTTCCTCTTTGACTCTTGTGCAAATAATAAATGTTCATTGTGAGCACAGTTACTTACTTGGTTTCTTTTTGGAAAAACAGTGATGAGTCACAAGGCCAAGGTCAACTGCTGATCCAAACAGTTAAGCTGGCATTCTCGGTTACCAATAACGTCATCCGGTTGAAACCCCCCTCCAGCGTGGTATCTCCATTAGAACAGGCACTTACTCAGCACGGTATGTATTTCTCCATGGGGACAGCCTGGGAAGCTGTGCTTTTATTGTTGTTTGCAACTAGTCAGTGGGTGTCTCCTTACACACAGTAGTTAACATTTCAAGGTTCCAAGAAGTGGTTCCTAGTGATGGGAGAAGGCCTATTCTCCCTCCTGTAAGGCATTCTTCTCCTCTGGGACAGCTTCCAGGTATTAAGCAAACGTGGCTTGTTGTTTGCTGCTTTTTAATGAGATGGATGTAGTTACAGAATATAGTAAATCGGTTGCCAGTAGTACCTCTGGCTAGGCCCATGCCTTGTTCTTCTGGAAGACTGGCCTAGTTCACACCTTCTGCTATGGAAATCTTTATTTGGTAAGCAGTTACATCTTGGTGCAGTTTCTTCTCTTTGATTTTAATTGTGTTCTCTCCAGGTGCTCATGGAAACAATCTCATTGCGGTCTTGGCCAAATACATCTACCACAAGCATGACCCTGCACTTCCACGCCTGGCCATCCAATTGCTC
Organism: Psophia crepitans; assembly: GCA_013399095.1. Taxonomy (NCBI): domain Eukaryota; kingdom Metazoa; phylum Chordata; class Aves; order Gruiformes; family Psophiidae; genus Psophia; species Psophia crepitans. The sequence continues at coordinate 136,863 of VWZZ01001807.1, read as the reverse complement.
AAACGACTGGCTACGGTAAGATGAGACTCACATAAGTGCTCCTTTGTTTTTCCCCTTGTGACTGATTCTGCCACTGAATTTCTTTCAAGATAACTTCTTCAGGTTTGTTTGTATCAGGGAGCTTAATGCAAATCAGTTGAAGGCAGTGTGGACTCAAAGTTGTAAGTTAGAGCACATAAAAATCACATAAAGGGCCCTTAGTTTTTTAACATAATCCTCTGCTGTGTCAGAAGTTGCTTGGCATTTCACTGGCAGGCTTCATATGAGCGGGGTGTTTTCTGCAAAGTGTTTGCACTCCAGTTGACCTCTTTCCACTTTTTGAGTAACTTTCTCAAATCAGTGGGACTTAAATGCAATTCCTACACCTTCTTAGCTGGAACTTTAACATCTTACTGAAAAGAGCATCCTATTTAAGTTTTTATTCTGAGCTTTCAACTTTGCCTTTTAGACAGACTGTTTTTGGCTACAATACTACTGAGAATGTATTGGCAGTTTTATTAAAGCATATAAATCTAGCTCTGGGTTGGTTTATTTCAAGAAACATTATTCCAAAACTGTTTTTCTCTTCGCCTTTTCCAGTTTTCCATAACCCTTAAGAAATAGGTGGGGGATAGAGCAGAATTGCCAGAGGAAAATTTGGATCACTTTGCAGGTTTCTTCCCACTTAATGACAACTTACTTTTGAGTACATACATTAGTAGATTCAATATCAAATATTCTAGAGTTTCAATTTGAAATGCAAATCACCTTTTATAGAGAGAAGAAGCATTCTGTAGGGTTTGGTTATTGTTGTTTCTGATGTTTGCTTCCTTCTGCAGGTTGCGCCCATGTCTGTTTATGCCTGCCTTGGTAGTGATGCTGCCGCCATCCGCGATGCCTTCCTCACCCGCCTGCAGAGCAAGATAGAGGACATGCGTATTAAGGTCATGATACTGGAGTTCCTCACAGTTGCAGTGGAGACACAACCTGGACTCATTGAGCTGTTTCTGAACTTGGAAGTGAAGGATGGCAATGATGGGTCAAAGGTAGAATAGCAGATATTTGCCCAAGGACTCACTAGTCTTTTATCGTAGCATTTATAGCAGTCGTATGGCGCTGGTCTCTAAAATCTGATAGTTCTTACATGCAACCTGATCTCCTTAATGTAAAGATAATGGTTTAGTGTGCTTGCAGTTAATATAAGAACACCTACTGGGTCAGACCAAAGATCCCTTGGCCCACTCTCTTGACTCTGACAGTGGCCAGTCAGTGAGAAAGCTGAAGACTGAGGTACAATGGACAATGTCTATTTTCCAGAATACCCGCTCTGGCGCTTTGCAGTTCAAGGTCTTGGATTGGGACCTTTTGAAGGTTTTTGGTCTTGCTAAGTCTTAGCTTAGCTAATTTTTTTTATTCCTCGAAAAATATTTTTTTCTCCCCTATGCTGGGACTACATTCCTTGCAGTCTTATACAAAATACATGATGGCATCATGCACTCAAGATTTATTTTTATATTGTTCAAGTGGAATCAAGCACATTGTGCTTTAATAGGTACCTACATAGTGGTTCTGTGGCGTTGTAACCTTTCTTGTTTCCTTTTGCTTTAGGAATTCAGCTTGGGGGAGTGGAGTTGCCTCCAAGTAGTCTTAGAGCTGATAGATTCCAAACAACAGGAGAGGTACTGGTGCCCTCCCCTCTTGCATCGTGCTGCCATTGCCTTCCTGCACGCTCTGTGGCAGGACCGTCGAGATAGCGCCATGCTAGTTCTGAGAACAAAGTGAGTTGTTGGGGTTTTTCTGCAATGCACTTTCTTTCCCTTTTTTCCAAAACATCTTTTTCTTTGGTTTGTCAGACTTTTCAGGGACATTTGCATTTTAGGCTTTATGTGCCCTGGTAAGGGTGTGCAGTGTATGGGCTTTGAACTTAGTCTCTCAGGAAAGAAGAGGAGAAGTTCATACATACATGTTCAGAAGCAAATAAATTTTATTCTGTTTCTTTTATACAAAGCTATATAAGCTTGTATTTACCAAAGTGTATTTTCTGTGAAGCTTGGAACAGTCAAAATGCTGCTAGGCACATGGTGTGGGGGAGATAACTGATTTTACTTCTGTATATATCTTTTAGGCCAAAGTTTTGGGAAAATTTAACCAATCCCCTATTTGGAACCCTTCCTCCACCTTCAGAATCATCAGAGGTGAGTTACGTCGAAACAAAATGAAGGTAGTTCTGTACTTCTCAGAAAAGGTTCTAAGTGACCTGTGTGACTCTTCCCTCTGCTTGCAGCTTTCTAAAAGGGAATATGATCGTCTGGTTTAAGTGCAGGCAGGAGATGAAGTGAATGTTTTCTGGCTTTGCAGAGACTGTACAGCCATGAACTGTCTTTAGTTTGTTACCAACATCTGCGGTAACACTTTTTGGAAGCTATGCTTTTTTTTTTTTTAGGCATAGCTCAGCCTGATTAGTATCGAAGAGGAATCAGTTCTGTTCTTGTTATTCCTTTCTTGTGTGTTTTCCCCTTCATTATGAAAGCTCTCTGAGCACTCAGGGTGCTGCTTTGAACACAGCATTCTTTCCTTATTGTCACCAGTCCATGACCAAATGACATAACTATTGCTGTCGTGGGAGAAATCAGCCTCTTTTTTTGTTTTGTTTTGTTTTGTTTTTCTTTATAGCTCAGTGTCTTGGATACCTGTGCCTTAATCATGAAAATCATCTGTTTGGAGATCTACTATGTTGTCAAGTGAGTCTTTGGCACTCTCTCCCTTGTCCCTGTACTTATTTAAACTGTGTGTGTTAAATCTTAGAATCATAGAATGGTTTGGGTTGGAAGGGACCACAAGGATCATCTAGTTCCCACCCCCTGCCATGGGCAGGGACACCCCCCACCAGCCCAGGGTGCCCAAAGCCCCATCCAACCTGGCCTTGGGCACTGCCAGGGATCCAGGGGCAGCCACAGCTTCTCGGGGCACCCTGTGCCAGGGCCTCAGCACCCTCACAGGGAAGGATTTCTTCCTAATGCCCGATCTAAATCTCCTCTCTTTTAGTTTAAAGCCCTTGTCCTAACCCTGCACTCCCTAACAGCCCCTCTCCAGCTTTCTTGGAGCCCCTGCAGGGACTGGAAGGCCACAATTAGGTCTCCCCGGAGCCTTCTCTTCTCCAGGCTGAACAAGCCCAGCTCCCTCAGCCTGTCCTCGTAGCAGAGGGGCTCCAGCCCTCGGATCATCTTTGTGGCCTCCTCTGGACTCACTCCGGCAGCTCCATGTCTTTCCTGTCCTGGGGGCCCCAGAGCTGGACGCAGCACTGCAGGGGGGTCTCAGCAGAGGGCAGAATCCCTCCCTCGCCCTGCTGGCCACTCTGGTTTTGATGCAGCTCAGGATAGCAGGATTGAGGGACAAAGTACATGTAATCCTGTGAAAATGCAGGAGGAACAGTGATTTATAAACATACAAACGTGCGTTTGAGATTCTTGCAATCACCAATTGCACAAAGAGGTGTTAGTGTGTTTCTGCAGGCTGTAGGTGAGAATGTTCGTATTTTCCCTGTACCCTAGAATGAGAATTTACAGCACTTAGTAATTGTAAACTAAGCTAAGTACACCTACTATAGCGATTGCTGAACTACATTTTAGTAGTTTTCTCCCACTCTGTTTTGTTTTCCAGAACATAGCTGCCCTTTAGTAGGTTGAAAAGTCATGATTAATTAAAATTTCTGCTTTAAGAAAACCCCAAAAGCATAGATTTTCTTCAGGGATCATCTTTTTCCTTCACATTTGATGCAAAAAGTGGGATTCCCTGTACAGGTCTAAGATGTGGAATAACCTTCATTTGCAAGCCGTGTCCTTGGCTTTCCTACCTGAATCTCAGAAGAAATGTATCTTCTGACCAGAGAGTAAATGAAGATAACTTCTCCTCTTGATTTGGTCAGGGGCTCACTGGATCAGTCCCTGAAAGACACGCTGAAGAATTTCTCCACCAAAAAGCGTTTTGCCTATTGGTCAGAATATGTGAAGTTACTGGCGTATCATGTGGCAGAGACGGAGGGGAGCAGCTGTGCCTCCATGACGGAATATCAGATGCTGATCTCAGCCTGGCGGATGCTGCTGATAATCTCTACTAGTCATGTAAGACCTACCTCTTATCTTTCCTGATAATCTGAAATTAACGTTTTGCATAATACAGTGTCAAATTCTCAGCCATAGTGGGTTTTCTTTCAATTTTCTTGTATATATGGACTCATAGAATGGTTTGGGTTGGAAGGGACCACAAGGATCATCTAGTCCCACCCCCTGCCATGGGCAGGGACAACCCCACCAGCCCAGGGTGCCCAAAGCCCCATCCAGCCTGGCCTTGGGCACTGCCAGGGATCCAGGGGCAGCCACAGCTTCTCGGGGCACCCTGTGCCAGGGCCTCAGCACACAAGTTGGCACAAGCATGGTATGAAAGGTTAGAGTAGGTGGTGTTCACTATTTGATCAAAATGAGCATATTGTCTGTCTGAGCAGACAAGGAAGGTAGTAAATAATTTTTAAAACAATTCTAAGTAATTCTGTAATCCTGAAAAGATTTTTGCTGAGTCAAGTGGGGAAGTGAGGCACCATTAGGGAAATAGTCATTGCCAACATCTTGTCAATTGTTAATGTAACAGTGATTTCTGTAAAACTGCATCACTCAGCAGCTATAAAAATTGGTGAATTCTTAAACTAACAAATTAAAACAAGAGACTGATGTTAGACTGGTAAGAAGGTGCATCTTTTGTTGTTCTTGTTTGATCTCTGTCTTTGTGGATCTTAGGCGGATATAATGCATCTGACTGATTCTGCAGTTCACCAGCAGTTGTTTCTGGATGTGCTAAATGGGACCAAGGCTTTGGTAGGTGGTGCTTCCCTTCAGTTCTTTAATTTCCCAGTTGCTCATCTCCTTTGTACTATGAGGAGTTCTATTTCTGCAGCTGCTTGCCTGCAGGTTTTTAAGATCCTGTGAAATTGGGTTGAAACAAGGTCTCTCTACCTGAATTGATGAGCTTCTTAAAAGTCTTTATTTTGTACGTGTTATGTTCGTCATCTCTGGGTGACTCTGCAGAGCGTCCTGACTCTGATTCCCTCGATGCTGCTAGCTGCTGAAGAACAAACCTGGTCACTTGGTGGTGGTACTTGGGCTGAGGATTTCTGAAGTGTTCTTAGATGTGATTATTGCAGCTGTAACTCTTGCAGTATTTCTTCTTAGCTTCTAGTTCCCATGTCAGTATCCTGCCTGCAGCTGGGGTCTATGCTATGTACCCTTCTTCTGATCCTGCTCAAACAGTGGAAGAGGTAGGTATTTTGTCTGGATAATTATTGGTCACTGCTAAATAGAAAACTTGGGAGCTTATGTTTAAGTGTTTTTCTCTACTGAGATTCCTGTGGTGGTTTGGGGAGGAAACTGAAACCTTACCATAAAATTCTCTCTTGGGATGGCAATATCTGTAGGTTGTTGCTGAAATCTCTTGTAGTAATGCATTAATGATTTGGCTTCCTGCTTGCTGGTGAAAAGTGTATCAAAAAAGCTTTTGTGATAGTCAGTCCTGCATTCTCACTGTACTGTGGAATGTCTTCAGTGAGATCCAGGTGGTGACTTTACTTGGAAGAACTGCTTTTATTTGTGTGGATCATACAACTTATGATACACACAGCTCAGTCAAGCCAATATATTTATTGAGGGATCCTGTCTAATCTGAAGAGCTCTCCCTTTTTGTTGTCAGCGAGTTGGGTTCTGTGGATAAAATCATAAACTCCTTGACGCAGATTCTGGAGGGAGTACTACAGGCAGATCAGCAGATGATGGAGAAAACCAAAGCCAAAGTGTTCTCAGCTCTTATCACTGTGCTACAAATGAAGGAGATGAAAGGTGAGGTGGTGTATGTGCAAGTGTCTAGAGCAGGGCTGCCGTGGCTGAATACACCCTAACACTGTAGTGTTTCCAAGATAAAAATGCATATGGTGTTAGTAGTAGTACAGGATGCTGAATACAGTCACCAACCTGTGGGACTTCACTGCTTTATTTTCTTAGTTGTTTTAGCTACTTTTGGAAAGAGATGAGTTTCATCATTCACAGCACGTGTATGTCTTCCCTTCTCTTGTCTTTGCCCAACAACAACCTCTGTGTTTGATCGGTTTGATAGAGACAAGACAGGGTTCCCATGTGTGTTTGAACGTGGCTCAGCGAGTGTGGGCGGGACGCGCTAGTAACACCATCTCACAGAGTGACTGTGGAGCTTAGATTCTGACAGGAATTTCTAGTTAGAGATAACGAAAGACACGAACACAAGAAAGTCTTCAGAGAGTGCGTTTTGTTACGAACCAGAGAAACTACTCCGGCCATTACTCCTGCCTCTTGTGGGGCACCTTACATTGCAGTAGCACATGAAGGCCCTTGGTGGAATTTGAGCCGTGTTTCTCTGTGCAGCACAAACAAAGGCAACAGTGGTGGTGAGAAGCGTATCGGCTTACCTTTCTGTGTATTCCTTGTCCCACTGCTCACGCCCTGCAAGCCCATGTATTTTGGAAAATGGATAGGAAGTGGAGGGTTGAGTAGTTTTTAAATGTTTTTCTTTGCTTTGAATTTGAGTTTCCAGTCATGCTGGTAAAAGGTGGTGCAATTTATTATAATGGTTTTGGTAAGAATGTAGTATTTATATGGACTCACAGAACATAGACTCCACCCAATCTGCATGGGCCAGTACCAGCAATCTGGAGAATTGGGTAGGAAATGCTGTAGTGAGCAATTATGGAATAATCTGTCCATATTAGTGCTTGATTTGTGCTTTCAGACCTCATGAGCTTATATGACTTCTTGGTAAAACTGCATGTTTTTGTTAATCAGATGACCATCTAATCCCTTATTATATTTTCCTAGATTTAATCATCTAACTTAGTCACAGTTCCTCACATTCTGTTTTTTAGGTTTTGAAATGAAAACAGAGTAAATACTACCTTCAAGAAATGTGACCCAGTGATGTTATCAGTGAAACTGGAAACCTGAGTACAAGGGTTGTGTGTTAACTGTTGTCTGCTCTGTGTGTGTGTCACAGTGAATGAGATCCCACAGTACTCCCAGCTGGTGCTGAGTGTGTGTGAAACACTCCAAGATGAGGTCATTGCGCTCTTTGATCAGACTCGACACAGCCTGACCTTAGGAGATGCTACAGATGACAAGGACAGCATGGAAACAGATGATGCCTCCCGAGTTAAACACAAAGACCAGCGAGATGGGGTAAAGGATTTGTTCAGCCACTCTTCTGCCACGTTTCTTCCCTCTGGACAAGAGTTCCTGTATGTTTGGCCCACTTTCCCTTGCAGCCTGCTGCCTTCAAAGGAAGTTGGGGCAGTTTCTCTTTCAGAATTACTCTGTGTCTGTTTGGCACACATCAGTCTGGGAAGTTGTCTGTTGCTGCCTCTCTTTCTGATCTGTCCTAAAAAGTGTTGTCACGATTGCTATTGTAGCCAGAAAGTGTGCAGAGTGTAATGTGAGGGATACCAGGTGCCTTAATCTATGATTCTGAGAATGATTGAACTTTAGGTTGTGTTAGGAAATGCTTTCAAGATTTTCTTGGTCCCCATGTCAAACTTATACCTTGTTCTCCTTTCCTTGTCACTGCAGGTCTGTGTTCTGGGTCTGCATCTGGCTAAGGAGCTCTGTGAAGTTGATGAAGATGGAGACTACTGGCTGCAGATCACTAGGAAAGTCCCTGTGCTTCCTACGATCTTTGCCGCATTGGAGATCAGCCTGAGAGTTAAACAAAACCTTCACTTCACAGAGGCCTCGTTACATTTACTGCTGACCTTAGCAAGGACTCAGCAGGTGAGATATGTGCAGAAAAGAGAACGTATAGCTATACATTTTTAATAGGAACCGTATATTTCATTATTCTGTCTGCAAGGCAGCTGAACAATGATCTGCAGGTAGAGGGTTGTTGGTGGTCTTTTTAGAGGCTGGCAAGCCACAGGCGCTGTATGTACGCCTGCTTAGCTTGCCTTGTTCTTCTCGATAATGGGGTGTCTCGGATGGAAGAGCTGAGCCAGCCAGAGCAGACCTGTAATTTAGAGCAGGCGCTTCCACTGAATGCATTCTTCTGAGTTCTATCCCCCCTTAGTTTAAACAGCATTAGGTGTTGCAACCTGCTTTTTCATTAACTGCAATAAAGTGTTACTTATCTATTACAATTTGAACTTGTGTGGGGCTTTAGATGAAAGCAAAGTCACTCTAACACCAGCCTTTTTCAAAGATTATTGTATGTACCAAACCAGGTGATACCGGAATGGAATTCATAGTACAGTTATGCAGGTGAGATTTTACTGGAAGAACAGTTGCTTCTCTTTATACTGACTTCTTAACAGCATAGAAGTGTGTGTAGACGAAGGTTCTCTAAAAGGGTGGTGGCAGTGCAAAGGACAGAAATATCTACTGCAAAATAGGTGTCTCTGGTCTCAGAGAGCAGGCACGTGCAGATTTTAACAGTAGTTTGTTCTGGGTCCTGCAGGGAGCGGCAGCGGTGGCTGGAGCTGGCGTCACACAGAGTGTCTGCCTGCCCCTCTTGAGCGTGTACCAGCTGAGTGCCAATGGAGCCATTCAGGTGGGTGCCGCTTCCGTTTGGGTGGGAACGCAGCAGGAGAGCTTGCCGTGCCCTGCCTTGCGGGCTGTCGTTGGAGCAAAGCGCTCCCAGTCTGGGAGGACGGCAGCCACCCCTGGAGACTGGAGCCTTCCAAAATGGTGTGGAGGGTTTGTGGCGTGTGCCACGCTGGGCAGCACTGTAACTTTGGTATCTCATTTGTTCAGACATCTGCTTCATCTCGGAAGTCTCTGGATGCCCCCTCTTGGCCTGGAGTCTATCGTCTCTCCATGTCACTGATGGAACGCCTTCTTAAAACACTTAGATACAACTTCCTGACAGAAGCGCTGGACTTTGTCGGTGTCCATCAAGAGAGGATTCTTCAGGTATGTCATGTACCTCCTCTGTGATGGTTCACTTGGCTTCTGTGTTGCAGTAGCAGTGGAATCGTGTCAAAAAGTACAGGAGCATTGAAAAGAGGCTCCTGCCTCAAAGGTTTACAGTAGAAAGAGTTCAGTAGTGGGAGAAGGAGGATAGAATGCACAAGCCGTGTGGTCAGGCAGGGGTGATTGTTATGATACTAGTTGAGCTGGGCAGTCGCCAGCTGTTCATCCTGTTCGCTCTTGGGGCTACAGCCTCACTACAGGCGTTTAATATGCCCGCTCCACACAGCGGCAGAAGTGAGAGCTTGATGGGAACTCGCTCTGTGGCTGTGCGCTCTGGAATGAAAATTATGAGAGCCTCTCTTGGACGTGGCTTCAGCTCAGCCTTGCTCAGATAATGAAAATACTGTGGTGAGGGTTCAGTCACCGTTTGGGTCAGCAAGCTCTGGTGTCCTGCAGCACTGAAATACCTGAACTGGTTGGATTGTGTCAGTGCAGATGTGCCGAAGGGCCCTGTTTGACATAGGTGCTGAATTACCTGTTTATATGGTGCTCCCTACGCAGAGCTGTCTTCTCATACGGCTGCACAGTTGCCGAAACGCATTGACCTCTGACTAAGAACATAAAGTTCTCTGAGTCTGACCCATGTGCTGTGTGGCTGCTTTCATCAATGCATTTTCTGTACCTAAGGGCACATCCTCTGCATCCTCAGCTTTTTCTTCTAGAGGAGGGAATGGGATTTTTGTGATTTAACTGTCATTGCCCTGATTTACTTCTCTGTCCTTTCCAGTGCCTGAATGCAGTACGGACAGTACAGAGCCTGGCCTGTCTGGAAGAGGCTGATCACACTGTTGGCTTCATTCTTCAGCTCTCAAATTTCACAAAGGAGTGGCATTTCCACCTGCCACAGCTTATGAGGGATATGCAGGTACGAATCAGGATATTGCTGTGGATAATACATTGCCTTGGAGCGCAGGGATTTGGATGTGTTAAGAGAAAATGGCACTGTATCACCTTTTTATTACTGTCCTTTCAATAGGAACTACTGCTGAGGTCATTTAAATGTCTGTTCTGTCAGTACCTTGTCTGAATTGAGTGAGAAAAGATAACTGTTAGGTACAGAGCTGATAGCTTGGAAAAATAACTTGGGGAATTCAGTGTTTTACTCTCAGTGCCAGGTGACTCTTGAGAAAATACTGGGAAATCAAGGGACTGTGTTGAAAGGATAACAATGTTCTGTTTAACTGGATTTTCTAGCTTCCACCAGTGGTGGTGAAACAATGTTTTTTTTCAGCTTTTAAGAGATTTTTTTTTTTCCCCCCTCGCTGTATTTATTTCAGGTGAATCTGTGTTACCTGTGCCAGGCCTGTACCTCCCTCCTGCACAGCCGCAAAATGCTCCAGCACTACCTGCAGGTGAGGGTGGGGACCCTAAACCAAACTGTAAGTTAGGAGCGTTGCATGTCCGTGCTCCCTCTTATCGGCAGTCCTAGTGGTGGTGACTATCATCAGTAGTTAAGATTTGCTTTTCTCCACAGCAAAAAAAAAAAAAGTGCAAAGAGTAGTCTGGACTCTAAAAACTCTGGACTGTGTAGAACCAGTCCTAGAGAAACAGCAGCCTGTGTCTGAATGGTGCTGCCTACACTGCAGCAAGAAGGCTGCATTGCTGTAGTACTCTGTAGGGCCCTTAATTAAGCCACTGTTGACCTGGTGTCCTTGATCTGACTAAATTTGCTCAAGAGAGAGAGCTCCTGTTCTTGGGCAATCCCTAGATTCGTGAGGTGGAGACAATGCATTGCCACTGATGTGTTATTTCACCGTGGCTAAGGCTTGGTGTGTTGATTAGAGATTGTTTTTTGGAATCTAAATAGCCTCTGCAGCTGCCTGCCTGCAATGCAGTGCTTCCCCCGCTGCACACTGAGTGTAGATTCTTGTGCTTCTAGCTGGTGACAGACTTTGGGTGCCTTATTTCCTCACTCCTATTGTTCCTAATGTTTTTTTCCCCTCAAACTATTTATCTTAGTGCAAAATAATTGTATCTCTATTCAAGATTTTCCTTTTTTCTTTCTCCACAGACAAAAAATGGTGATTCGCTTCCATCAAGTGTGACTCCCCGAGTGCAGCGTAATCCTCAAGCCTCCTCCAAACATCCCAGTCCTGAGTCAGAGGCGGCAGAGCAGAAAGCACTGCTCACAGTGCAGTACAGCCTCTTGAAAATCCTCAGCAAATCTCTTGCTGCCCTGCGCCATTTCACCCCTGATGTCTGCCAGATCCTCCTTGATCAGGTAGAGCAAGAGGAGAGGTGCTGCTCCCTGACGGGGGAGTTCCCAGCATTTCAAGCGATGTTCCAGGTCTGCGTAGCGAGGCACGGTCTGTCCTGCTTGAGGCTGTGACCCCACCGTACTTCTGTGCTGTCGGAGCAGGAAGGCAGGACACAGGGAATTCCCCTTAGGAATGAGGCGCTGATCAGTGTGAAGGGAAGGGCTGGCTGAGCTTTTGTGGGATCTGCACAACGCCGTGTGCTGTGACTTTAGCGGCGCAGACTAATAACCCAGCGAGGTTTGCATCCTCAGTACGCCACTGGTCAGGAAAGTCAGCCTCTTGTATCCTCCTGTGGCCGGTCTGCAGTTCAGAAAAGGAAGGTTTAATCCCTGATTCTGGCAGTGTCCTGCTGCTGACTTTAGGACAGTTAACTTCCTTGTCCTGGGCATCTCGGTACATGAGCCTGAGCGTTTAAAACGGTCTGGAAACAGTCGTTGCGTTAGGTTGCCACTTGGTGGCAAGCTGTACGGCTTGGGAGTTGGAGAAGGCTCATGCCTGTGAGCAGAGCCGCGTAGTCCGATGGTGCGGTCTGTACAGAACGCTCTGCTGCTCCGTCTGGGTACCTGAGATGTGGGAAGTTATTTCAGTGCTTCCAGTTCTCCGCCCAAAAAGCGTGGTACAGGGAGGGAGCAGGTGTTCCTGCTCCTAAACAATAGCGTGCCCACGGCCTCGGGGGTCACTCACTCCACTTTGTTTCTCCACAGTCCCTGGACCTTGCTGAGTACAACGTGCTCTTTGTTCTGAGCTTCACCACGCCAGCCTTTGATTCGGATGTCGCACCTTCCTTTGGGACCCTCCTTGCCACAGTCAACGTGGCCCTTAACATGCTGGGAGAGGTACTGCCACCGCTGCTTGGGGGAGCGCAGCCCGTCCCTGATCCCAGAGCACTCGTTCAGCTGATACTGAGTAGGAGTGTTTCCTCTTTTCTGTCTCCTGTCTCTAATGCCTGTCTTTTGTTCCCTTCAGCTGGATAAGAAGAAGGAACCTTTCCCTCAGGCTGCAGGGCTGAATATGCAAGAGGGAACCAAAACCCTCAAGTAAGTTTCTAGCTTTTTGATTTAGTCCTGGCCAAGGAGCAGAACCTGGTGCTCCTCAGATCAGAGCTGAGGTTTAGGTGCATTCGTGTAGCTCCAGAGCTGCTCGCTCTGAATCTGAGGAGCTCAGCCAGCCCATCAGAAGCTCTCCAAACCAAGCAGGGATTTTTGTGTGAGGGTGTGTGGAGCCACCCCATCCAAAGACGCAGTGTAGAGAGTTGTTTGATGCTTATTTACCACCATATTTAAATCGGACTTCCCTGATGGCCAAGAGGGGTTTCTGCTCTGCAGACCATAGCTTCTGGGTATCGCTGCTCGAGCAGAATACGAACAGCGACTGTTCCCTCCTCCGTACCCTGTGTGTTCCTAAGAGTCTTTGACCTTGAAAGTAGTGTGTGCTGACCTTTTTGGCTCCTGCTGATCAGCTTCTCTTTGCACAGGTCTCTGCTCATGTTTACAATGGAAAACTGTTTCTACCTGCTCATCTCCCAGGCCGTTCGGTACTTGAGAGACCCAGCTGTGCACCCCCGCGATAAGCAACGGATGAAACAGGAGCTCAGCTCTGAGCTGGTAAGCGGCTTCTACCATCCTTTCTGTTCAGCGTAGATGTGTCTTGTGGGAGAAGGTCATTTGTCTTTGGCTGCCCAGTAAAGCCCATTTCCCAGCCTGAGTCAACACCCTGAGGCATCTTGGGCTGCCTGTTCCTGTGCCACCGGCACCTCGTTTGGGGAGGGAGAGGGACTTGTGTTCGGAAGAGGCTAACTTGTTCCGTGCTTCTAATTTCAGAGTACTCTGCTCTCCAGCCTGTCTCGTTACTTCCGCCGCGGTGGTCCCTCTTCACCTGCCAGCGGGGTTCTTCCCTCTCCCCAAGGAAAGTCGGCCTCCAAGCTGGGTCCCGAGGGGCAGGAGCCTTTGTTCCAGCTCGTGCAGGCCTTTGTCCGGCACGTACAGAGATAAGTCCTGTCCTGCCCCTGCCTCCCTTTTCAGGACTTGCAGCAGAACAGTTCACGTCCACCACAGAAGGCGTCACCTTTGGTGGAGCTCGTAAGGCAGGCTGGGAAGGGGAGGGAGGCCTGGTGTGGGCAGTGGTGTAAACCCGGCTGGGGCGTCAGCAGCGAGATCCCGTTGAGCTCTTGCAACCCAGCAGCAGAGCGAATGTCAGGAAAGCCGCGAGCGGCTCTTGGGTGGCCAGCCCGCGTGCGCAGCCTGCCCGCTCCATCTGCTAGAGCATCCTGGCTGGGTACAAGTGCTGAACAGTCAGAACCTTTATTTTTGTAGCGTGTACCTCAGCGGGGAAAGCTGTGGCTGGATGGAGAGAGGAGACAAACGTTCCGCTGGGCATTAACTCTGCTCTTAACACAAGGTGCGATCTGCCTCTCCTCGCGGTCAGAGTCCAGTTAAGGCACAACCAAGGGATCAGCCAGCAATTCAGAGACCATCTTTCTACTGCTATTTTTGTACTCATGGTTCAAGGCACGATGGTGTATGTGTGCTCACGCCTTCCCGTCACCCCGCAGTCTGTGTGTTGTGTGTGTTTCTGAAGAGCAAGGCCTCGCTCAAGGTTTTTAAGTCAAAATTCCATTGCTCCAGTCTTGCAGTTTTTTGTAACTGTGCCCTATTTATACTGATATTAAAACCTTTATAGACAGCAGCTGGGTTCGTGGTTTTGTATTGGGCGCAGCCGCCTGCAGCTCCAATTCTGCATCTTCTGCGTAGCCGCTGTTCTGCTGCATCAGCTGAGCTGCAGTCCCAGCTAACGGGGATGCGAGTTGTGGCTGGTGGGTGATGATCCAGATACCGTTTGAAGCTGTTACACCAATCCGAGGTTGATTCCCTTGGCTTTCCCACACCCACTCCCTTTCTCTGACTCTCACGTTGGGGACCTCGTAGGAGGTTTGAAACGAGCATCACTATGAAATACGCCCCAGGAATGATTCTCCGGCGTGCAGTGGTGTGGGCCACGCGCACGGATCGCTCTGTGCACGGGTCCAAGCCGCTGCTCTGCCAGTTGCCGCAGCAGGGGAGGGCGCGGGGTGAAGCTAAAGGACAGACGCTGTCTGCAGTGAAGGTGCCTTGTGCTGCTGTAGTTCAAAGTAGATCAACAAACTCTTTACAGCTACAAGGTCCAACGTGCGATGGAGGCGGTAGGAGGTCAGTGATTATTGCTTAAAGTCTGAAATCTAAGGAACAGACTTCTCTAAGGTAAGAAACCAAATTTCAGTGTAGCTGTGAGCTAGTGACCTACCAATTCCTTCCCAAAGAGACACTTGATTGCTTCACCAGTCAGAACCTTTTTAATCTCAATGGTTTTAAGAGACTAGAGTGAGAAAATCAGATTATGTTGCTTTGAGGGTTTTTGGGGTTTTTTGCCCCTTGTGAGCTTAAGGGATGGTGATACTCTCTCTCACCTGTTTGATTGGGTTTTACTTGCCCTGGGGCCTTTGGAGGGATTTGAACTAGCTGGAGCAAAGCGGTCTGAAAGTAGGAGGGCGAAGGGCTTGATTACCTTCCCAAAGCCGAGGTGAGCCGCTCTGCCGGAGCGAGGCGTGGCAGTGCCCATCGAGTTGGGATGGGGTCACCTGTAACTGCCGCCGCTTTCTGCCACAGGGAACTGTGAGCGCCAACAGGGGATGGACGGTGCAGGGCTGTGCAGGGGAGGTGTGAAGTGGCCGCAGGCAGCCGTGGCAGCGGGGAGCGAAGGCAGAATCTGGTACATCTGGGCAAGTTCAGTAGCACTTAGGGCTGGTACTGGGTAGCTGGTAGGTGTCAGCCTTTGAAGTGACACGCAGTGTGCTCATCGCTTCGTCAGTGTGCAGCAAGCACGGGTAGAATGAGAATTCAGGGAGAAGCAACGCGTGCTTTTGGATCATCGAGCAGTGGAGTGAGAGTTTATGGTGCCAGGCGGGAGCCCGTGGTGCCAGGTAACAGAACGGTGGGTGCTGCTGGTTACAGCCGTGTCTTAGAGCTGTAGCCTCGTTTGAGAGGGCAGCATTTCGTTGTCCCTCAGCTGGACCCCTCGGCCCCATGGGGCAGGGAACAGCCTCCAGCCGAGGGTTGCTCACCATCACATCTGCGGATCAGCACCATGAGAGCGTAACCTTTCCGCAGAGCGCCAGAAGCAGCAATAGATTCTGCATGTGTCCTGTTCTAACGCGGAGGGAAGGGAGCGCTGGCGCCAGGAACAGATTTCCTCCTGGCTGTTGGAGGGAACAGACACCATTTTCTGCATCATTAGGCTGCGGCTGTTTTTGCTCAAGCTGTTTTTCCTCTTGCTTTAATGCACCAGGGAGGGGAGTAGCAGGGAAAGGGGGATGGCCGGAGGGAGAGGTGCACGTGTGGGAAGGTGGAAGGGACGGAGGCAGGGGTAGACTACAAGGGTAGAACTGTGGTAGAGGTAATTGTGGCAACTGTAAAACTACCTAAAACAGGAGCATGACGTGATTTCCCCTTTCCCTTTCGTTCAAGTTTAACTGTACAAAGACTGAGCGCTATTGGTACGCCACAGAGCACTTCGACAGCTGCTTTTCGCTGGAGTTCTTCCCAAGCTGGGTGCTAGGGACAAGGCTTTAGGGTTTTAAATTAGCAGCAGACCTAGTTTCCATAACAACAACAAAGTCTGTTAGATCTGGAATAGCATTTCTAGTCTCTCAGCAGCTGAAGTCAGACTGCTGCTCTATTTTTGCTTCAGGTTAAGGAGGAGCTGTTGTTTCTTAGAGTTCCCGAGTCTGTACTAGCACTGAGATGTGTCACCTGGGAAAGGAACTGCGAGACGTTAACCACCTCACGGCCTGGTGGGAGTTTCAGCCGGGAGAGGAAGGAATCAGCTTTGGTTTGCTTTTACACCCGGCTTCCACGCCTGGGCTAGCACAGCTCCCCCGAGCTGCCTCCCGCTGCCCCCCTGCCAGCGCCGCTCGTCCCCACGCAAGACGCCGAGGCAGGAGGTCAGGCAGTTTGTTTATTGGCAAATAAGTGCTGAAAACCGTGAGCCCTACATACACAGGTGCTCAGCGCCCTGTTACATTAGAGTGGTCGCGATACCGTCGGGGAAAGTGCAAAAGATCGATAAACAAGCAAAGTTAGTTCCGTCATACCGAGGGGAAGGTAGTGAGCGCAGAGCTTGGCGCAGGTGAGTTTCTCTTCCATCCAGCTTGAGTGGAAAACGAGTTACACAGCAGTGGAAGTCCTTCAGGTGAGCTCTAGCTAAGCAACTCACTGTAGGACTCGGAGGCGTACGCACCTCGGCACGCCCTTCGAGCTAAACCGCCACTTCCACCGAGGGCAGCCTGGATCGCTCAGTGCGTTTGGCCAAGAACAGCTCCCTGTTGGAGCCAACAGCAAGTGGGACTGTCCCGCACTGTGCTAGGATGCCCCAGGTCTGCTCACTGCTGAGACGGGAGGGGAAGTGTTTGTTAGGTAAATCAGTGATCTAGGGTGAAAATAAAGTCAGGCTAAAACATGCCTGGAACAGACACACCGAACGGAAAGCCTGGACGATTAATTAACACAGGGAGCAAAGCTTGTAAAAAGGCTTGTAAACTTCGCAGTCCAAGAGCAGTTTCTCAGAGGAAATGCAAGCAAGATGCATGGTCCCTTGCACTGAGGTTTGATTTTCAACACACAGACACTGCTATTAAGTTGGTCTTCACAAAGAAATTTCCTTCCAGCTTCAGAGGACAGTTCCAGACTGAAGCCGTCAGGCACCACGACCGTAAGCGTGGCTCTTGGAGAGCCCCCCCTTCCCGTGCTCCCACCGGCGAGCCAGGTGGATGGCTTTCACAGGACCTTCATTCTTAAACTCCGCTTCCTTGCCTTAAGCGCTAGAACATGTCAGAGGGGTTGGGTGGGGCCTTCCCCACCGGAATGCTCGGTGGTTTGACTCGGGCAACTCTGCCGCTGAAGAAGAGAGAGGACGGGAGGGGCAGACAGGCACTAACCCACACCAGAGACAAGGGAAGTGTAACTTAAACCCCGTGAGCGGCTGCTGAGGGAGACAGCTTGCTGGCCCCAGGAAAGCCACCGCGATAAACAAGGGTGGGGGAGAAAAAGGGAATCAAGGAATCTTGTGCCGTCAAGACTAACCTCAGCCAGGCTGCACTGGTAGGTAACGGGTTGGGTCTTGGTGCTGTCAGCCATTTCCCAAAAACCTCACTGTAACAGTTTTACCACTTCTTCCCCACAATTCCCATATTAGCAATGGAGTGTCAACCCTGAAGAGAGCAATGGTCTCGGATGAAGAAATCCGCATTAGAAGTGCCAGGAGATGAGGGGTGCGTTCTGCTCGTGCGGTCTTCTTCCTGGAGACATTTAACTTAACAGTTCCAAGTAAGTGACAGGAACTTTCCCTTTCTGGTTGCCCCTTTCCCCTATGAGCCAGTCGGGATCCATGCCTGGCAGGCTGTACACAGTGATCATCTGGGGAGAGAAGGCAGCGTTAGACAGGACCTCACCCTGCAGACCGAGCCGCAAGCTCGGTAGGCGGGTGCTGAAGGAACAGTAATTCCCGCAGTTCCTTTAGCCGGTGTCTGTGCCCTTTCCCTGGAGCTACCTGCAGCTTTCACAGACCTGCAGAAATCTGCCCAGCAAGGTCCCTCCTGCCTTTTCATTCTCTGACTTAAGGTATTTTTGCATGTAGGGCAGCGTGATACTGCTCTGTCATCCCTTCTGACTACGAAAGTTCAACCTAATCAACAAAAAGAGTCGGCAACTTGCTGAATTTCTTTTCTTTTAAGCAAGATTAGATCAGGCCTCCAGGCAGTAGCTTATCCCACTGCTCTCGGATGAGGTAGCTGTATTTGAGGGTCACGGTGATGCCACTGAGTACTGGGGTATTTTGTTAGCTGGGTACAGCTGGACTCCAACAGGAACGGAAGAGTTACTGGGGTGATGTTCTTAAATAGCCAGTGACCATGAGCACGGGCTCACTGCAACTCAGTGGATACTACTGTCACAGAAAAGACTGTTAGTTCCATAAAACAGGGTTTGGAAAAGTAACTAAAACCTCGCTGAGCATGGAGTGGGCTGCTAGGAGTTACAGCCAAATTCAGCGGAAAGGAAAGCTACCAACCTCATCTGCAAGAAGCGCCAGCTCAGTGCTGTCAGCTGCTTCGTAATCATAGAGGACTCTGGCCTTCCGCGTCCCGCTGGCAGGAGGCTTGACTTCATTTGGGTTCAGTACGCTCTCTGCCACAGTATTGGGCACCCCAACAATCGTGGGCACAACTGGAATAGTAGGCACAGCAGGGAGCGTGGCGGCAGCAACAGCCGGAGGAGAGGTAGCAGCTGGGGGAGGAGATGTGGATTCTGCGTTGCCTACGAATGTGCCTGAAAATCTTACACAGGAGAAAAAAACCCAGTTCAGTAAGGCTCAGGTGTGAGAACCAAGAGCGAGCTCGTTCCTTTAGTAGGTACATGCAGAGATGCTGCTCAGCAGTTCCTGCCCCCAGCTGGAACACGTCCACGCTGCCCTTTGAGCGGGGAAATGCACTCAGCCGACGCACAGGGAACGCTGCCCTGCTTATTTTGATTCCCGGGTCCTGTTGCAGGACTGGCAGCTAACCTGTCGCGTACGAGACTGAAGCCAGCGAGGGCTCCGGGCAGGCGCTGCGCTGGGCTCTACAGCTGTTCTACCCCTGGGTCCTCGCCCTGCTCTCGTGTGGGCTGGGATACCTGCTTAGTCTGCCAGTCCTTAGGAAAGGGACAGTCCTTGTTGCTGTTAAAAGATGCCACAACTGGTGGCTCCCCGGCTCTGTGGGCTCTCTGGACAGAGACAGTAACGGAGCTCGGTCTCGCTTATCTGCAGACACCCCTCTCTGCACTAAGGGAGCGCAGCTCTGGCCCTCGCTGGCCCTTGCAGCGAGTTGGCAGAGACTGCGGAGCCTGGCTGAGGGGGAAGGCTCTTAGAGCCAGTCCTGGGCAACTACTTACATTTCTCCTTTGGAGCTGCAAGCATGGAAAAGAACGGAACAGGAGCAGTGAGTGATCACGCAGAGACAACAGCCCCTCCTGGGTCAGGCCGCCGCGCTGACGTGACGGGCTGACAGACAAACAGCCCTGCCCGCGCCCACGGGATGTGCAGCCAGCAGCGCAGCATTAGTGCCTGCTGCAGCTGAGCACACTCGGCCTGACAGGAATTTCTCTCCCATGCGATTTAACTAATTTAGAGGAAAAACATAGGAACTCTCGTGACCATCGTGCTTTGAGACGATCCAAGGGCAAAGCCTGCTCTGAACGCACTGCCACCGGGATCAGTGTACGCTCAGCAGCTCTGTCAGAGCTTAGAGGGGGCTTTAAAAGTTCTGCCCGACATTACGACGCAGGATGGGGAAGGAGGCCTGAGGTAGGGGCAGCCACCTGAGTAACCCTTAGAGAAGCTAAAAGCAGTTTCTTGTCTCACCTGCCCAGTTGCTTCTGCAGGTCCAGCATGTACTGGTAACACTGAGCATAGTAGTTGGTCTGAGACTCCACGAACTCGTGGAGACAGCGCAGGTGATTCACCTGGAGGGAGAAGGACCGAAAGCTGATCTGAGTGTTTGGCTGCCAGGCATGGGAACCCTCTCCTGCAGCTCCTACCTACCCCCACAGGAAGCAGACACATGCAGGCTCGTATTTAAGGGAGTTACTTGGCTTGGATACACTAATTTGTTAAGTTTGGGAATATTGCATGGGCCCAAGGGTGATCTCAGACAGGAGGCTGCTCCTGGCTCTCTAGCCATGCCCATGTGGCTAGTCCACAGCTCCAGTGAGGGAAGAAGAAGGTTTTTCTGGCTCAGAAGCATTTCCAGAACTGCAGGTGTCCCAGTGGCACTGCCTGCACAGGCTTCGTTATGTTTTTAGTCTGAACATTCCAGGTTTTATGAGGAGGTTGCTGTAACCTCCCAAGTTCTTCTACCTCCGCTCCCAGTGCAGGGCTCCAGCACCCTCTTGGCATCCTTCGAGAAAGGAGCCAGGAGTCTCTGTAGTCCCTGTCACCCCCCAGTTACCTGGGAAGACTCACATGAGTGCTGCTGATCCCCTCCAGCAGGAGACGTGTCACCTCTGCCTGTCGATCAAACTCGGTCTGCGTGAGCCTCAGCTCGTGTTCCGCCTGCAAACAGGACAGGGTGCTTGAACCAGCACAAGGCAAGGACCCCTGTTCAGCCTCTTCCAGGGAGAGCTGGCCCTCACCTCCTCCACCAACCCCCCTTTTGGCACAGAGACAAGCGTGCTGCTGGCCCGCAAGGATCCACGCGCACCGGTGACACTGAACATCAGGCACAAGACACCCTGGGAGAGGATCCCAGAGGCCTCGGGCTGTATTTCAACTCGATTCCTGCTTGATCCTCTATCAGATCACTGCAGGTCATGGAATGGCAGCTCAAGACGGATGCATCAAGCTAGAAAGCTCCTACTCCCACAAGACTAGAACATGATGATGGAGAGGCTTTGTTAACCTTGTGGGACATGGAAAGCCAGCCCCACGCCAGCCCCCGTCCTCTTATTGCCTGTCGCAGGACTCAGAACCGGACAGCCAACGGTGCCCATCAGTATCTGTCCCCTGCAGAGGTAACCCTGGAAACAGGACAGTCCCATGGTCAGCATGCCTACGAGTCCACTGCAAAATACAGTCGTGCAGCTCTGACAGCTCCCTCTCTCAGCCTACAGGCACAGAAGGTGACAACCTCCCTAAGCTTCTCTCCAGAAGCGTGACTGTCGCCGGTGTCCTTTTATCATTGCAGAACAAAGGCTGAGGCCAGGGAGCACGTACCAAAGTGCCGTTACTAACTACATCTCTCCGCAATGGAGATGAACATCCCCAACAAAGCCCTACTCAAGGCTCCTTTGAAGGTAGTTCCTTATTTTGAGCTCAGATTAAACAGTGGTTCACAGAGGGCAGCAAGTTCTGGGAACTGAAAGACAGACTGATACTGGAGACCCCATCTACTGAACAGACAGAACCCCTCTCCCCCACCAGCAAACAGCACATCTACACTGGAGCACCTCTGCAGTACCACACTACCCAGGTGGATCCCTGCAAGGAGAAGGGCTCCAGAAGTGTTGGGGCAGCCGGGTGCTCCGGTGCCTGCTCTCCCCTCCCTGCTGCCGGAGGTAAAGGCACGCGTGTGGAGAGAACAGACATGACTCCTTAACACCAAGCGGAAGACGCCGGTTCCCTCTCAGGACGTGCTGTGGCCAATAGCCCAGACGAGCGATGCCCACTGAGCTGGGTGGAGAGGAGTATGGGTTCTGTGTCCTCCTCCCCTTTCCCAGGAGGGTGCAGCGAGCATGGGGCGCCTGCCTCGGTGCAGCCGTTCCTGCACGGCACCAGTTCTGCAACAGAGTGGCTTTTGCTGCTTTGGAAGTGCCCTGATCGCTCCGGCACAGGAGCGACTTGGCTGGAATCGACCCCAGAGAGCTAATCCAGCCTCTGCGCAGAGGCCACGTCGCTGGTGTCCCTGAGCAGGGTCGCCCCAGCCTCCTCAGCAGGACAAGCTGGAGGAGCTGCTGCGGGCTGCCACATCTCTCATCTGGAACAGCGTTACCAGTACTGCGTACAGCCAGGCTAGAACAAAGAAATGCTTACGCTGCCTTTTAATCAGATTTGTCTATTTTAAGCTACAAGTGATCTGTTTTCTTGCATCCTCTGTATGAAAGGGATTATTTAAAGGAGAAGGGGGAATGCAACAGGAAATACCAGGGCAATTCCTTACTAAGCACTGAGAGATTCCTGCTCCAGTGAGCTGAGCAGAGACTTCAGTAGCAGCAGAGCTCTTGGACACGTGTGACAGGCAGCCCCAGCTCCGTTTGCCACTGCCTGGGACTTGGCCCGTTGCCTCTCCCTGCCAGCTCTGAGCACTTGTAGAACGTAGTTTCCCGTAACACCAGCACCGGGGCGTGACCTGGGAGGTCCCTTCCAGTCTTGGGCTTCTCCAAGACATGGAGAACAAACTTTGAAGTTTACTGACATACCTTGGCCTATCCAACCAGGATTGACCAAAGACAGAGGAACAGAGCCTTGCCTGCTCATTGCTGACTGCTGTCACCTTATTTGCTTTGAGTGACTGCCTTAAGGATTGAAAGTACAGGATGAGCTCGTTCAAAACCAGCCAGTCTGCTCTGACAATGCATTTAGAGTAAGGCAGTAGTAGGTTGCTATCATGCACAGCATGCAGGAACATGCCATTCTACCGCCTTGCAGTTCAGGCTTCAGGATAAGGTCTGCTGGGGGTGTTTGGGGTGTGAAAGGCAATGGGATCCCAGAAGGTGTCTCTGGAAGCTCCAAACCGTGCTGGAGCCCCACACTGAGCTCACCCTGGTCTCTAGTCCACTAGAAGCCCTCCATCCATCTTCATGGATAGGCCACGCTCCCCTTGGGGAACCCAGAAAATAAACAAGAGCTGGGGCTTTGCCTCCCTGGATTCACTCGGAAGGGAAAGCGCAGCTCACCCAGAGTCAACTCCACAACAGGCTCCAAACTTCCCATCCTCCCTCCTGACGGGCTGTTCCTGGGGAAACCCTCTGTCCTTGCTTCAGCTCTGCTCAGAGCTCCTGCTCGGACCCCAGAACAAGCAGGCAAGGGGCTACTCAAGGCTGATGCGTGGCACATGCAAAATCGGAGCAGGCAGGGCCTTTGCCACGGGAGCAGAGCTGAATCGCGTCACCTCTGCTCCTGCGACACCGGTGCAGGGCTCGCAGAGCTGTCTGTTGTTACACACACACGAACGCACGCCTGGTTTGCCGAGCAAGCCTCTCGCACCCACGTGCGGCCAACCGGCCCGTGGGGCAGGCTCTCCCCAAGCCGCTGTCAGAGTCACGCTGAACCGTACGGCTGCGGAATCGGGGCCGGCGCTGACAACAGCAACTTCCCACTGATCCTCCCTGCGCGTGCGCAGGCACACGAGCGGGAAGGAGTCCGCGGCACCCCACCACCCCTAACACCACCAGCACGCCCAGAAGGTTTGAGCACAGTTTCAGCTGGATACTTACTTTTTCCACCTCGTCGCTCCAGAGCTGTAGGGGCCACAGAGCAACAGGAAAGGAGATCAGTGTTGGAGACGTCAAGAAGCACTCGGCATTAACACCAATTGGCAAGGAGGCTCCGCGGACACAGCAGGCCAACTCCGGGGACAAGCCAGCCCTTCACCCAGCAGCAGCTGCCAAATCAATGCCCCCTCCCCTCATTCTTGCACCCTCGAGCTCAGTTTCACAACAAGGAGAGCAAGTCCGTGCCACCAGAGCCAGCGGCGCTCCCTGTCAGAGCAACTGCGGCCAGCAGGCTCAAGGAGGAAAAGGATTAAGCAGCAGAGTCCTCTGAACAGCAAGGGTTACTTTGCTGAAGGCTACAGAGGTTGGTGTTGAAGGACAGCCCTTCTTTCAGGACTATGGAAGGGCAAGTGAGCTGCTTGAGCTTGGGAACCGCCCGCGCTCAAGCCAGAGACCGGTGTTCCTCTCCCACTGGTCTAGATAGCTCAGGTTAATGGATCAACCCAGCCAGTCTGCACGACCACAGGCATGTTTAGCTCCAGGGAGGAGGAAGCAATGGCTGGACGCTGCCTTTGAGCCAGGCAAAACATCACGTTGCTCCTTCCTACTCTCCTCACCCACAGGGGCACACTCAGGGCAGCACAACAGGGCCAGCTGCCTGCTGGGATCTGGCTCCAGGACATGAAGCAACTGACAACAACAAAAAAAAATCAAGCACAGAGATGGGAAAGGGAGAGAAGAGGTAGAAAAACACATTGATCCTTCCCAGAGGTCCTCGGCTTGGCCTTTCGTCAGCAGACAACTACTCCCTCAGCCCTGGCAACATGAAGAGAAATCACCCTGGATCAAATGGAGCCACACCAGGCTTCCAGCAGTTCCCTAAATCAGTGGGGCCAGGGCGAGATGGCCTCTGAGGCCCTCAGCTTCGCCTCTGTGGTACCTTTGCAGATCAGGGAAGTTCACCATTGCACACTGAATTTGCACTGCAGGCACCTGGGAGCCCTGTGCCTGATGCTGTGGTGTGGGAGCAGAACAGGCTGTTTAGACCCAGGGTCTCCCAACTGAACCTTGTTGAGGTTTGCTCACCAGCAACTGCCCTCAGGTGGGCTCCAGTAGCCCCAGGTGCAGAGACACCTTCACCAGCCAATATAAGGAGCACCCACAGGAGCTGCCTGCCCTGGTGAAGACCTGAAGCAGGAAGGTGTTTCTGCCAGGCTCCTTGGCTTGCTGCCTGCTCCTGGTTGGGGTTCTGCTGGCCCGCAGCTCAGCTCCTGTTCTATGGTATGTAGCCTGATGGGCATCTCCTCTTGCTTGAGTGGAGTTATTGTGGCCGGTCCCCTTAGGGCTGTGGGCTGTCCCTGCACAGTGCACTGAGGATGGGTGCTTTCTCTGACCTTTTGGTGGGTGTTTTGTTACTGCAGATCAGGCCTGGGCAAATTCAGCCCTATGTGGGGATGCCAAGGCCCTTCCCTTTCCCAGGCTAAGAGCTCCTACTCTGGAAGGCAGATGGTGGGAAGATCCTTGTAGGCAGCTGAGAAGCAGGTCCCAGCCTGAACACAAGCTCTGGCACAAGGCCTCTGTCAGCACATCCTCAGGCTTTTGGAGGAAGGCTGACCGCAGGGGCAGTGGGAGGCTTTCGCTCTGGCCACAGGTCTTCCTGTTCAGATGCTGTAGACAGTACTTGAGCTGTTTCTGGCCCATTTAATTGTTGCACTTCCCACTGAATTTGTAGCCAGATTTATTTCCCTTCTGTTGGCCTTGCTGTGCCACCTCCAGCTGTGACCCTTTGGTGCTCTGGGGTCTCCAGCTTTGCCCAGGTTAGCACTAAGCAGCTCTAGTCAGAAGAATTTCAGGTGGCTCAGGATGCAGAACAGGCCATGATCTGCACCCATCTCCCTCCACCCCAGCTCAAGCCAGAGGAATCCTCTTTAAGGTACTCAGTATGCTTTTCTGGGAATCGTTCCTGTTCCATGGACAGCGCACGGCAAGTGGCAGGGTCGGAGGGAAAGCGATGCTTAGGCTGGCACAGCCCATGTACACCTTACACAAAAACAAAAGGTCAGTGTGGGAGAGAGGAGAAGTGGCTCCTCAGTCTCCAACTCATACAGAACAAGGAGGTGCTTCTCTTCAGGTGGAGCTAATTCCATCTAAGCCTTCTTGTTACAGAAGTGGGGAAAAAATAAAAACATCATGTCATCTACTTCACCAAAAAACCCAGCAACGTAAATTTAGAATCCAAATCTGAGCCCTGCTGAGGGCACGTGGTCCGGTAGAGAGCTGACCTGTTTGCTCACCTGTAAGACAAAGCTGTGACCTGGACATAAGCAGTCCCTCCCTCCAGAAGGGAGCAGAAGGCAAGCAGCAACCGCTGCTCTGCGCTGTCAGTACACGCTAACGCTGAAGTAGCACAAGGACTCTGGCCTGGAAGGAAAGCCGAGCAGCAGTATGAAGAGCTCCTACCTTGCTGCAGCGCCTGACCCCTTGGGGTGAATGCTGGGATTAGAGAGCTTGCTGCAAAGCAGTCGTGCCTGCACAGAGCTGGGGAGCAGCCTGGGCTCAACCTGTGTTTTGCTAATTAGAGATGTCAGTTATTATTCAAGTCACCCCTGCTAGTGCAGCTGTGCCTCAGGTGGCACTTCCACCATGAGCTGCAAGCTCTGGAATAGTTTTGGAAGCCACAAGGACTGCTGCTGGCTTGGCCAGCAGGTTTCCTACAGGCTCTCCTGGCAGGAGGCTCTGCTGGGCAACCATCAAACATGATTAATGATCAAGGTCAGTGCTGGCTGCTTACCCAGAGCAAGTCAGTCTCCTGCAGCCCTGCCCTAACTGTCCCATACCATCATCGCTGCTGTCAGAGCTTCTCTAGCAGAGGTCTGAAAAGAGACCACTGAACTAGGCAGAGATGTACGAGGGTGGGCTAACTCTCCCCCTCAAATCTATTTCTCGTGTTGTGTTACTGTGCTTGGCATCTGCTCCCCAGAACAGCTTGCAATACAGCAAAAGCAGATCAGCTTGAGTTTGGGGGTTACTGGACATGTTCAACTGAGCACAGAATCACAGAGGTTGGAAGGGACCTCGAAAGATCATCTAGTCCAACCCCCCCTGCCAAGGCAGGGCCACCTAGAGCACATCACTCAGCACTGGGGCTCTCTGCAAGATGCTAAGGCGTGTTACACAAATACTTGCCTTCAGGTCTGCCTTAGAAACCCTCAGGGAATGGTTGGGATGCTCTGGTCAATCAGAGCTATTCAGAGGCAGGGAAAGCCCGGTTACTCTCCTCTGATTCTCCCAGAGCTCAGGTTTAGTCCATTACTGTGCTGACCTGGGAACAGACCTTTCCAAGGGAGAAGCCAGAGCCACAGGCTCGCTGCCAGATGCTGTGCTAGGAGAGACAGGACTGAGCAACTGCTACAGCATCACCAGCATCAGCTTCTTCCTCAGGGGTCTCATCACCGGGCCCGTTAGCTATGGAAATAGTTCTCTAGCTGTTGTGCAAAGCTATTTCTGATCCCAGCATCACTCTCCAAGAAGGTCAGGACAGATCCCTCTGGGAACTAACACTGATGCTATCAGCTCAGACACACCTTTTCCTGCATGGGATGGGTTGCCCATTAACCGAATCCAGCTGGTTTCCATGATGGTTTTTGTTTGCTAGAAGGCCAGGCTGTTCTTTTTCATATCCACAGATTCCCCTCCCTAGCCCTTCCACTCCCAGTTTATTCTATTAATAGGCATCAGTGTTGTTCTGAATGCTGTTTGGGAAGCAGTATGATCAGTTTTCAACATTTTAACGAGAAATGTGACATTGTGCAATGGGGAGCCATGAACACAGCACGGAAAGTCAATTGCTTGACCGCAACCCCTCAGTGCAACAGAGCAGAGATGTAACAGGCTTATTCACCCACCCTCAGCGCATCTGGCTGCATAACGGCCACCAACAGACAGGCCCCAAGATGAAAGGGAAAAAAAACCCCAAACCTCTATTTGCAGAATAGACAAGCCTGCACTGTCAGCCTACCGTGTTACTGACGCGCTGGGCGGCAGAGAGATTCCTCCACCTTTCCTTCTCTTGACCAGCTAGAAAACCTCTGAGCACTGACACCACAGTACTGATTAGGCAGCCATGCTTGTGACATTGCCAGCGTACAGCTGGAACCATCCAGAAGGGCTAGCCTTTGAGGTTCCTTTTCAATTGCCCCACTAGCAATAAAAACACTGTCAGAAGATTCTCGCAACAGATTGGCAGAGAAACTGGAAAGCAAACCAAGCAGCAGAAGCGTCAGACCCTGACTGTGCACGCCCACGGAGGTGATCTGCACCCTTAAGGTTGAGTCAGAGGAACGCTGGGCAGCCCATGTCACATTAAAATGTTGAAAACAGCAGAGCACTAGGGCTGAGTTGAAGTCAGGTGAAGAGAGGGGCAGGAAGAGGTTGGAGAGGCAACATCTAGCAGGAGGCAATCTTACCGCTGATGCGCTGGCGGAGAGA
The DNA here is from genome assembly GCA_013399095.1 of Psophia crepitans. Classification (NCBI taxonomy): domain Eukaryota; kingdom Metazoa; phylum Chordata; class Aves; order Gruiformes; family Psophiidae; genus Psophia; species Psophia crepitans. The sequence continues at coordinate 109,116 of VWZZ01001807.1, read as the reverse complement.
ACGTAATTACGAGGTCTAGTCTCCTGAAAGTCAGGCACAGCCTAGTGGGGGGAATAGAGTTTCATGTACAAGTCATGCAGAAGAGTTGATAGTCGGGTGATGGATGGAATAAGGAACTGGTGGGTTTTTTTCCTGTCTGTGCTGAGAGCTTCAGATTCTTACGGGATGGCAGGAGGGAGGTTTTCCAACAGTCTGGGCAGTGGTGCGTGGAAGCCAGGCTTGTGCAAGAGGAGGTGGACTGGCTCATGCAGTCACAGATGGCACTTGAACAGCAGATGTTTCTACTGTTAGAAACTCTGCCTGCACTTACAGGTATCCACTCATACAGGGGCCAGTTGGAATGGAGATGAGACAGCACAATCTCAAATGCATTTCCCATTCCCTTGCAGCCAGCAGGTTGCTCATGTCATGTTGGCTCAGTCCAGCAGGCAGGACCTTCTTTCCCCTTGCTTCCTGCCTACAGTCCTAGAAGTGTCCCTGTACAGGGCCTTGTCCTTAAAGTGGGCATCTTTAATAGTATCACAGCATCCTTTCCACACTGTCTTTTAAAGAAAGATTTCTACTTTTTCTTATTCTCACAAGCATCTGGGCACGTTCCCTCCCAGCAGGCTCAGATCTGCTATTTTCAGTAAGGGGCATGGCTTGTCAAAACAAATCTAGTCCAAAGCCTTGCTGTTTCCAAAGGCAGTGTAGGAGTCTTCCTCACAGAGGTCAGAAAACTTCCAAGTCACTTTCTCCACAGCTAAACCTCTGCCCTGGGGCAGAAAGATGTAAGCACTCTGGAGGTTTTCCTCATTGGGAGTGCAAGGCATCCAGTCTGCCCCCACACAGATGTGGGCTCAGTCACCATCATGGTGAGTCTCTCTGTTCAGCGTGGTTTCTCTGTTCAGCTAAGCTAAGGCTAGGCCTCCTCCTAGGATGGCCTTTGGCTGTAGCATCACCCAAAGAGATAACCCAACCAGCTAGCTTACATCAGGACCATCGTGCTGGTGCAATGGATCAGGACGTCCTCCTGGGCAGCCTTTACTGCGCAGTGGGTTGGTACGCAAGGCTGGCACACAGATACGCTGTTAATCCTCGCAGGCCCCACGCTTCCTCTCCCAGGTTAATCTCCTTGTAGCTCACCCAGATCTACTTATACACACTGACTGATCTGCTGGGCCCCGAGCAGGCTGCTGGAATGAGCAACCAGTGTGTGGAAGAGCAGTCAGGTAGTCCCAACAAGAAGAGATTTTGGTTTTTTAAGCCATCTAGGAGTTTTGGGGAGGATTGGAGGGAGGAATAAGGAGGAGTGATTCTTATGACAAGTCAAACCTGAATATAGGGAATAAAATGCACCAGTGAGGTTTGAGGTCAGCACAACAACTAGGCTTGATTCCTCCCTGTGGGGAGAGGAGATGTTCCATAGAAATAGCTGCTTATGCTTTTGTTTTGTTGTGGTTTAGGTTTTTTTCTTTTTTTAAATCAAGAAGAACTGAAGAAACCTCTCCTCCCATTCCCTGGTCTCCAGAGAGTCTCAAAACTAGTCATAGCACATGAGATGAAGGAGGCAAGCTGCTCTTGCACTCCTATGCATGGACAAGTTATATTTGCAAGCAGTGGTCAAAATGGACCCACCTCCCTCCCCCTTTTGCTCCTGTAATAGGGAAAACTGGCAGAGCCCTGGAGCCTGCGGGGGACAGAACAGCACCACAACCAGATCAACCTTCCTGTCATTGTCTCTGGACTGCCTCCCTTCCAGGAGAGGGACTTGCCACCCAACCTGCCCTTCTCCTGCCTGCAGCTGAAGGAGCCTAAGCAGGTCTTTTCAGGAGGCATCTCTTGAGCACTGCTTGCAAGCAGCATTGATGGAACCGAGAGCATGCTCCAGAGGGGCTGCAGGCAGCTGAGATGCTCCCATCTTTCTGGGGCACCTTCCCCAGGCAGCCACAGCCCTGACCACACTCAGTATGTGCTCCAGGATCAGTCCCAATGGGACAAGGGAGGTAATGAATTTTCATTTAAAATGGGAAAGAGACAATGAGAGGTGTTAAAAAAAAATCACAGCACTGTTAGCACAGTCAATACTCACATCTCCCTCACACTGAGCAAATTACAAAGAAACAAAACAAAAAGGTTAGTAAACAAAACAGCATCAACAGGAAGGACAAAGCACGAAGTCGGAGGGAAATGCACAAGCCCAGACACTTGAACAGCAGGTCACAGGTCTGGGCAGCAGCACACTTGGAGGGTCGGTCACGAGACAGAAGCTGTGGGAACACAAGCTGGTGCTACGGAGGGGAGAAGCAGCAAGAGAGGGGTGAGCTGGGAGAGGTGCAGCTGGGTTGGAGAGGTGTGACAGGACTCCAGGCATGTTACAGGGAACACTGTGGTCTAATGATGAGTTCACATGCCTAGAGCAGAGGCAGCAGTTCTCCCCCACCATCCTGGGTGCTTTCACCTGTGCCTGGTCCTCTAGTAGTTAGTGAGGCACCCAGAGCCCAGGAATCCCACCTTTAAGCTAAGCTGGCTGAGAGGTGGGTGCCCACACCTGCTGTGGTTGCTTTTCTGTTGTGTGATCTCTGTTTCAAAGAGGCAGAGCGGCTGAAAGGTGGCTTGGGGCAAACACCCTGGAAAGTTAGGACTGGTTCTGCATCCTGCTTGGGATGTTCCAGTGGGAAACCAAGCTTTGCTTTTCTGGCTACAGGGAGGTCCCTCACCCAAGGGTCTGTGTGCAGGTGGGAGGCCTTGGGATCGCTTCCTGTAGGAAGCAAGCTGGAGAGGGAAGGAAGCATAGGAGGTATCTGAATTCCTGCTCTGATTTGAGCTTAAGATAAAGCAATGGCCACCACTTCCCACTGAGACTGGGGACACCATCCCCTTCAGAAAGGGAACTGGAGATCCCTGAAGTTACCTTCAGGGGATCTGGGTGACCTGACCAATGAGAGGAGGCTTTTTTAAAAGGGCAGCTATAGCTTTTGTTCTCCCAAAGCTTTATTCAAGGCTTTGCCACATAGGCCTGAGAACTGTTAGACCTGCTGATGGAGGCTGCTGAGCTCAGCACAGCTTCCCCATATGGCATGTATGCAGTGAGAGCTGGAGAAGAGGAAAAACACCCAGGAACTGGCCACCCAGGGAGCTGCAAGGCCAGAGGCCCAGCTGAGCAGACGGCTAGACAACGGGCTCATGGCAGGGCTCCTAGCCTGGTATCCCAGAGACTGACTGACAAGGATTCCTGCCTATTCTGACTGCACACATTTGCTAGTTGAGCTGCTGGCCCCAGGCTAGAAGCAGAACTTGGCAAGTCCTTGTGCCAACAGTCAGCACTACAGGATGTCAGTCTGCTTCAACAAGGCCCTCCAGGGAACCCATCAGTGCCCAGCTACGTCCTCTCGGACTCCTGCCACATCGCCTCTGCCCAAGAAAGGCCCAGCTCTGGGAAACACCTCAGGCCCAGCGAGCACCCTGAGCTGACAGGTCTGGTCAGCCTCAGACAAGCACTTTGAAGCACTTGTCCCCATTGCTCAGGCTGCAGGCAGGGACACTGGCTGACTTACCAGTCCCTCCTGCACTGCTCTGACCTGGGAGCTTTGGTAGTTTACTTGCCAGGATTTCCCCAAAGCCAGAGGGCCAGGCTAGCCTGTAACTAGACAGCACCATGAATTAAGTGAATAGAGAAGCTGAAGGAAGGGCCTCTTGGTAGACAGTCTGACCCCAGTCACCCCTTACAGGCTCCCCTGGCACTCCTGCCTGGCAAAGACTTGAGTTGGCCAAATCCCCACTAGTCTAAAAGCTTGGGACTGCTGCAGAGCCCCAGCACACTTTTCCCTTGTGCACCTCCCAGCTCAGCCCTCTCCTGGCTTGCTTTGAGATCCCCAGGGAAACCTAGGGATCCTCAGAAGATGCAGCCTTTTAGTTACTAGCACAAATCATCCAGCAATTACTATCAGTCAGGAGACAGGAGCCTGGGTCAAGTAGAATTTTCCAGACTTTAGAAGCTCAGAAGTATTTGTTTCAACAGTTCCCCCATGAGAGGACAGCTAAGGAACAGGCGTGTGGCTCCTGCTCCCAGTTCCCTTGCGCACCAGACAAGAAACGCCCCGACCCGTGCCTGCCAGGACATTGTAGGGCAGCCTAATTTTTTTGTCCAGAGAACATGTGGCATTGCTCGTGTGAGCCAAACCCTGGGGCCAGAAGGACAGAGAGGGGGATGAGGGAAAGAATTACCGCTGCTTTTGCCTCGGCAGCTTTGGCTTTCTTCAATCTGGCTTTGCAGGCATCCAGATCCAGGCGGCGGTTCTGCAGGATCCTCCGCTCTTTCTGTAAGGGGCAGAAAATGGGATAAGAGCAGACTGCTTAGGAACTGTTGGGGAGGGAAAGGGACAAGGTATCTTCTAGGAATCAAACTTACTTCCTTAGCAAAAAGTGCCAGTGGGAAAGAAGCAGTTGCTATGTTTGTCTCATTAGCAAGAGTTTTGGGCCTGATTGCCAGGGCACAGGCCAACCTTCTGCAAACAGGGCAGCCTGTGGTGGGGGTGCCTGCTAAGGGGCCCCTAAGGGGCAGGGAAGGAGTTACCTTCCTCAGGCACATCAGCTGGCAATCCTTCCCTGCTGCAGGGGAGCCCTGAGCAGATCTAGTGTTGGTGTTTCCCTATCCTTGCATTCTTCGAGGGGGAGGTATGGACTCCTTTCTCAATAGGGAAGGAAAAAGAGTTCTTCCAGCACTGTCTCCCTCTCCCCCTGCCCTTCTTGTCTCCAGTGACATGAAGCTTCCCCTTCCCTGCTGACATACTTACAGATATGGTTCGCCAGTCCCCTTCCAGGAAGTTGCGCAGTGGGGTCAGGAAGTTGATGGAGGCAGAGTGGATGAAGTCCCGTTCTGCTGCACCTAAGCGCCTTTGAGTCTCTCCAACTTTTATCAAGGTCTTCCCTGCAATAACAGGAGCCTTCAACTCCAGAATATACCAATTAACATTGTGTTGGCTTCAGCCAACTCACCCAAAGCTACCAGGCTCCAGTGTTGGGGGACAAAGGCACAGTGTACCCGTACCACGCCAGACTCAGTCCTAACTATAATCTGCTTTTAGCCTGAGGCCTCTTCTGAGCTGCTCCCAGTGCAGCTTTGATCTTATCTATCTGCTGAGGCACTTATGCCACTGATGTCCTTTTACTGCTACACCTGCTTGCGCAGAATGATCTTTCTTTGCCTCATAAAACAGAGGCACAGGAACAGAGCAGCAAATTAAAAAGCACCAGAGCAGAAAAAATGAGTTGATTAGGCAGTGCTGGCTGTAGATGCAGTTACAGCTGTTCTGCCTGAAACAGGACTCGCTATTGAACAGCTATTGATTCGGAGTGCAGTGGCAAAGCTCACAGCAGAGGCAAGGACGGCTGGAAGTTAAGGCTGTGCTTCAGTGCAAGAAGCCCACAATTCCCCAGGAAGGAGCAAGTGTTAGTATTTAAGAGCAGAAAGATGCACTGGGGGGTCAGGAAGGGGCCTGTTGAGGCTTGTAGCCAAGGACCAACCTTCTCAAGTCCATTTTCCTGTTCTTTCTGCTGGAGAAAGATTTCTGCCTTCCACTTGCAGGACACAATTAAAGGATAGTTCTCCTGAGCAGAGTCTAGAGAAACTCTGTGCAACTAGGTACCACTCAAACTGGACAAAGCTAAAGCCATTCACTGCAGTGCCCCATTCAGGCTAGTTTAGAAAGCCACAGAAATAGCACAGAGCAGTTTCTGCCTCCTGTAACCAGTTGCACCAGCTACCCTGGATCCATGTGTCTTTGTTTCTTCTCTGGCTCTGCCAGACTTGCAGACTGTATAAGGACTGGGGAGACCCCTGCCCCTTTCCCCTCACCCAGCATGGAGGTTGCTTTGCTGTGGAGTAAGACTGACTTCCTGCTCTGGGTGGGCTGTTTCTGTGCTGGGGGAGATCCTTCTCTGGCATCAGCTCTGACACACCAATAAGCAGGCTGTCACAGGGGGAACAGGCCAACATGCCCCTTCAAGAGGCATACTGTGGAAGTCTTAACCCAAACGAGCAGTGGGGAATCTCTGGATTCCCAGGGCTTTTTAATTAGCCAGGCTGACTTACCGTAAGGTGTCCCTGGCCCAAAGTCATTAGCTGCTTCTGTCATGTACTGTGCCAGCAGCTCCCCGTTGGTGACTCGGGAAGGCACCTTCCGGTCAAGCTTCTCATAGAGGAATTCTTCCACTCTGGCACCTGCAATGAGGATGCCACCAGTGGTTACAGGATGGAGGATGAAAGAGGGGCCTCTGGAACCAGCATTTTGGGGGGCCCACCCCATGCAGTCCTCAATCATACACAGGATAGCACTGGGAGAAGGTGTTCCTTCCCCAGCCCTCAGGAGCACTGCCAGGCTGTGCAGGGCAGCAGCCAGTCATCTCTCAGCTACACAAGGAAGGAAGGACAGGCCATGCAAAAACAGGTTGTGTTCCACCCCCCACAAACTCAATGGAACAGGGATCTCTGCCAGAGGGCATGTCTTTTAACACTGAGCTGCAAGTGGTATTTGTCCTTCAAGCATTAGAAGAACCTGGCCTTACTAGGGTTTGGCTGTAGCAGAACCTCGGTCTGACGCAAGATCTTCTCTGTCCAGTTCTTTGTGCAGTCTGCCCTGGCCAGAAGGTTTTCAAAGTGGGCATCTAGTTCAGTCTTCTCAGCCTGGCCCAACTTCTCTTCAGTAAACTGCAGGAAGGAGGCAATCATTAGAAGGTCTGTTCCTCTAAAGCAAAATTACAGTGTGCTATAGAGCTATTAAGAGACACTGAGATTTACTCTGTCCTATGCATTCACCTTAGAGTATAGCTAAAAAGCCTTCAAAGTGTCATTCTTTGATCCCAGGCATCTTTCAGGGGAAGGCAAAAATTTGCCCGAGAGTGGAACAAGCATTGAGTTAAAACAGAGCCCGGGTCCGACAGGTGTTCTGGTATAAGTAACTTTTAATAAGGTTTGGTATAAAAATACTCCAGTTGTTATGGATCTGTTTAAATGTGCACATGGCCTCCAGTAGGTCATGCAAGAGAGCAACAGACATCCTTCAGGTGAGGCAAGATGCCACCTCCCTTCACCTCCTCCTGACCAACTCTAGGTCCTGCAAACCCAACGGGATCAGGAATGCCACTACCACCTCACAAGTCACACTTTCTTCTCATCTTATTAGACAAGCATGTTCACATCATTGGTTTTGCTACAGGGCTTGTGAGTGCCCTCTGACAGCCGCCACCCTGACAGTGCCCGAGCGCTGCCTCCCAGCTCACCTCCTGCCTTGCTAGCAGGGAGCTGCCAACTGAGCACCTGAGCTTTAAGGAGCCTCAACCTCAGGATTTAGATAAAAATGCTTCCAGCAAATGACTCTTCCTCTAGGACACACTCTGAAATGGGGTATTGAATGAATTGAGAGAATACAACAATGTCTGACTTCTCTCAGCACTCCGATTCATACTGGCAATGGACTCTCCCTCCCTCCATGATTCCTTTCAAGTTTAAAATTAGCAGCAGGGAAGAGCAGGCTGTGCAAGTCTTCAGTGTTTTCACACTGGGCAGTGACATCTGACAAGCAAGATTTGTCAGTCTGGAGGTGCAGTGTCAGATGGCCTGGACACCCCCTATTGCTTCCTTGGGGATTTCTGAGAGATGAGCCCATTCCCTCATCCCATTCTCATTTCCCACAAGTCGGCCAATTTCAGTGTATTTTTAAGCACAATTTCCTGCTCTTGATGGAACCAGCATGTTGTTGGATCATACTAAGAGACCCCTTTTGACAGCTATGCCACTTGGGATCCTACAGAGGTTGCAGTTGTTCTTTTAGCTCTTGTTGCTGGGCTCTGGTGCCACTGCTGAGTTATCAGACCGTGGTACTGTACAATACCTGGTACAGTCAGGTGCCAAGAGAGTCAAGCCCAGCTAAAACTCTTGGATTAAATACAGCTCCTGTCTAATCTGCCCTTTGTACCTTCTCCACTCCCCTTCCCTATCCCACAGCTCAGCTCTAGTTGGGCTAAGATGCCTCCTTCACCGGGTCTTGGTCTGGTGCCTGCTGCCTCTCCTGCAGGGCTCTGTGGCACGCTCTGTTCCTGTGGCTGCCCCACAGCCCCAGCTGCGCTGACATCCAGTACAATGCTGGGAACAAAGTGAGATAAGGAGCAAGCCCAGAACAGGCTCGTGAGGCAGGCAAACAGCCTGGAGGAGTCCTGTTACCAGCCCTGTGCAAACGTTACTAGATGTCCGAGATATACAGGCCCTGCAGGTATGTTTACACAGTGACCTGCTTGGGCAAGATTCGAGCTACTGCCACCGATCTGCTTTGCTGGATGTTGGTGGTGACGGATTCTCAGCTGCAAGGACAGTCACGCTCTCCCCTCCCCCAGCCGAGTGGGGACACAGGACTCACAGCCACGCAGGACCAGAGGATGCTTCACTCCCCCCTTCCTCAGCACGGGTAGCTCCTGGTTACTGACACTGATTTGCGTGGCCCTGTGGCTATTGCTGGACATGGCTAAAAGCAGATTTGAGGTGAGAGGGTGTTTGTATTGCTTTGTACCTAACACCTAGAATTGTCTTTGGGGAATACACACGACTATCAGACATGTGTGAGCGGCTGAGGCTCTCTTCCTCTGTCACTGTTGGAAGCCCAGGGCTGTTTTCAGACTCTGCCAGGCTGGGCTGAGTCACTGCCATGCAGCAAACTGGGGCTTCCCAGGTATTTGGCACCAATTCTCGAGTCATCTGTTTAAGAGTTTTCTTAAACAAGCCAAGACTCTTTGATGCAAGCATAACAGTCTCCCTCACCCCCCTTTCCCACACAGCTTTCTGAGATCTCATTTCACTTTCAATTCCAGCTCTTCTTCCTGCAGCTTAGACTCTCTTCACCAGCATCTGCCCTGGAGCTGTCAAGCCTAAACCCAGTTTCTTAGCAGCTGAAGGTAGTCAGCTTTTACAGCATTGCTGCAGAGTCAGATCACTGCTGAAGCTCTCCGGCATCTCCGCAGTGCTCCTGCCAGCCTCTTGAATCACTCCAGCTCTGGGGTCCTTTGCTATATTCACAAGTGGCACCTCCAAGCATCACTGTCCTTTGCGGCCGTTTTCAGTAAGCCACCCCTTCGCCCTGTGCGGTGGAATAACACAGAGCATTCGCACAGCACTTGGCCAGGGAGCAGCCAGGACTCGGTCACTCAGTTCTTATCTCAGATCAGGCACTAAAGCTGTTTGTCTTGCAGGAGGGCTGAGGGGACATGCGTGGTCACTGCAAGCCTAGGCTATGCCAGAAGGGAGGATGGGCAAGAATCTCAGTCACAGCCTGTGGCTACAAAGGGTCAGGACAGAAAACAGTCTCTCATTCAGGCTTTCAGAGTTGGAAAGCAGGGCACGAGTGTCATGAAGTGGGTGCAAGGGCATGGGAGGCTGTAGCTCACATGCTGGGAGACTGTTACTCCATTTACACTTAATTCCCTTAGTGTCTCCCTCACCCCTGCTCAGAAGCCAGCTATGCTGTAGAGCCCAGTCCCAGGCAGCGCCTTGGGACAGTCGGTACCATCTCTTCTCCTCCCCTGTAACATACTTCTGCCTCCTTGTCTGTGCACAGGGAGTCACTGATCCAGCTCAACTTGACCTCTAACACCACTCTTTAGGTGGATCAGAGAACTCACCTGAGTTCATCAAGTGCATGGGAGAGCAGGACCACCTCTTGCAGGAGCAGCTTGCAGTGAGATCAGCTGAAGCTTCTCATGAAAGCACAGCCAGTGGAAGAGATTAGAGGTAAGTTACACTGAGCTACCAGCTCTCTCTCATGCCTGGTGCAAGTGGAGACCTGAGCTTTCAGGTGGCAAAAGGTCTCAGCTGCTGATCCCCTTTTAAGCGGCTGCCCAAGTCAGTGTCCCTGGTGAACAGCAGGGTAGAACAGCAGCAGTTTATGAAGTCTGACTACTTAAGCATTTCAAGGAGAACTCCCCCATAAAAGGCTGTTCCTAGGAATCTGTTTTCCTAACGCATGCAGAAGTTTCATTATTCTTCCTGCCCATTGGGCAGACATAAGATTTCACTGTGAGGCAAAGAGATGCAAGAGAAGAGACAAGCTGATCATACACTCACGTCTCCTGACTGCAAAAAGACATTAAAAACATTTTGTGTCTTGCTGCTGCTGGACTAGGGGCATTTGTGTCTTTTGTAGCACCAAATACTCCAGACTGCCACAAATGGAAGTGCTATTTGGTTTTATCAAGTTGACCTGCAGGCTTGGTGCATATCCACCTGGGGGAGAGTCAGGGTGCGCAGTTGCAATGCCTGAGGAGAACCTTAGGTTCCTCTACCTGCTGCGGCAGAACTACTCCCATTTGTTTGCTAGAACCTGACAGCTGGGTCAGCAGCCCTGCCCTGAACCAATTCCAGGATCTGCATCCTGGGATCACGTGCCAGGTCGTGGTGCTGAGAGGCTCCACTGATCCCGTCCTGCAGGAAGCATCCCAGCAGCTGACCCAGCTGAGCACCAGTTCCATCTTTGTGCTGGGAAGCCGATGAGGTGATAAATAATGCAGGGCAGCCTTTTGTCACTCGCTCTCCAGGAAGAGGAGAGTCGTGCTGCATTCCATAGCATCAATAATTCAGCCAAAGGTTGGGTTTCCTCTGGGAGGCTTGGCTGGCCAGCAGAAATGCCAGATGCATTATCAGGGCCCATGTGGGCAAGCAGGCTGACAGATCAGGAGAGCAGCACTTGGGTGACAGGCGCAGAAGCAGCAAGACCGTGCTAGACTGCAGTTAGGGCAGCTGCCTGCGTCCACAGCATGGGAGGAGACTCCCCTTTCCCCAAGAGAGTTGGCAGAGACTGCTGGGGTGTCAGGAGGGTCAACAAGTAGTGCTGGGCTGGATGAGTCCCTCTGCACTACAGCTACAATACCAAAAAGGCTGGGCCGCTAGCCCTAGAGGCTTAAGGCCATCAAGGTTAGGCTTTAAAATAGCGCATGTGTTGTTTTCTTTGCTGAAAGCGTTAGTGCCTTTTTCCCCTTAAAAGTGAGGGCAATAAAATCCCAGTGCTCCCACTGAGTTATGCCAGCACCACAGCTGTCTTGCACAATGCAGTTGACCTGTGTCTCTTTCAGGCTTGTGTGATTTTATTCCCCTCCTACACCTTGCTCAGGCTGGTATGCTGGAAGCTCTGACAGGGTAGATGTAGCCCCCTTGCAGAGGATCTGGTGGCAGAGTTCAAGCCCTTCTACCACTTGTAGGGTCTCCAGTTTTTCCAGCTGGACATTACCTACGACTTTCCACCTTAAAACATAAAGATCAAACCAGGGCCAGGAGTATTAAAGCAGGAATAGCCTCCTGTACCTGCCAGTGTATTTCAGCCACTGGATTTTTCTCAAGCCTCCAAACAGCTCGAAATGCCCAGGCTGTGAACACTTGCCCTTTTGGTGATCAGAGGCATGCCAAAATCAGTTAAGACAAATCTACCTTCCACTTTGTAGAGTTGCATTAGGAAAGAAGCCATAGCCGCTCAGTCAGTATCTAAAAACCACCTGAATTTCAACTGTTTTGGACCTGTTACAGAATGTGCTTCACGTATTTGGTCACCAGGAGTCAGGAAAGCGAAGCTGTGAGCCAAGTGAAACTGTGCTAGAGGACAGAAGGAAGCCATTAAGAGGACCGCCTGGATAACTCATGAGCAAGGCATTTAGGAGAAGAGAAAAATACTGCCCTTGTGGATTCATAGGCGTGTTTCAAATGGAAACGTGCTCTGGCCTGTACCTTTTGCCTTCAAAACCCTTTTCTTAAGTCACCTCCTGTTCTCTCAACTTTTAAGGTGTCCAGCAGCCAAGGTATCAACCCCAGTAAGGTCAGCAAGCAGAGAGGAAAAGTCTTTTATTACCAGAGTTGAGACATAGGGGAGTCTGTCTTTCCTCAGGAGCTTCAAGATAGAATAAGTTAACCTCTAGGTGCTAGTAGTAATTACATTAGTAGTGGGATAAGCACCCAACATCTGTACTCACGTGTGGGCAATTTCACCCAGAGCCACTTTACATCAAAACTGACAAGAGAGACACCCACAATTATTTCCAGATATCTCAGAGCCTGGCTTGCAGCCTGTCTAGAACAGAGACATCCAACATGTTACCTTTGGAAGAAGAGATGCCTATTCTGTAGGGAAGCTGGAGCTGTTAGCATAGCTTCCTCGGCAGAGGTTTGGGATCAAATCCACTTACTGATAACTGGAAGGTGCGGCTGGTCAAAGAGAAAGACCTTATTCTTCTTCAGAGAAGATGAAGAGCATGACCTGTTTGAAGTACCTTTGCAGACGACAGAGCTGTGTGCTGCATCCCCTCTGCGGATGCTTACTCAATGGCCGTGACTGGCGGTGCAAGTGTCTATGCTGCACATCCTTGAATGGGATGCCAAATCCTACAACAGCTCTTTTTTCTTGTAGCTACCCAAGCCTAGAAGCTTGTTCTCCACTCCCAGGGCAGTAGTGCTGACCACCTCCCTCTTCTACTCCCTGTTGTGTTTTTCCAAAAAACATAAGAAATGTCATGAAGCCCACAGGGCACTGCCTGGTCAGAGCACCACATACACAAGCCTGGTGAGATAGTTATGCTTACACAGCTCCTTTGTCACAGCCACTTTTGTCCTGCTCCTTCTGAAGACAGGTACAGGATTGCCCACCCAGGAGCACACAAGCCTTCAGGTTGCCTAGCTTTTCCTCAGATGGGAGTCCTGCTAACTGGGGCTTGAGCTAGGAAAAGCCATATAAAGAATGGAGTAGTTCATTGAGGTTGGTTTTACTTTTTTGGTCATGAGTAAGGTCAAGCCTAGTCCAAAATCCTTCAGCCTGCACCTACATTAGGTTGTATTCAACAGATTTCAAACCAGGACCACTCCTGCCCTAAGCCTCAGGGAAGCCACCCCAGAGGAGGTGTGCTCTCCACGCTCTGCCTCCTTTTCCCCTCGTTGAGCAACACTACAGCCCTTCTCCAAGTTAAGCTCTCATGTGTTGGCCAGACATCTCAGCCAGACAGCAATAGCTAATGCTGTCTGAGTGGCACAGCACATAATGGCCAGTCCATTTATCTCGCAGTTGCTGTGGTTCCAGTAAAACATCACTTTGTTAAATGCCTGGAGCTGAAGAAAGCATCTCCGGTGCTACAGAAAACTGAGCTTGTTCTATGCAGGTCTTATTCCCCTCCTGGAAGATCTGCTGTGCGAAGGAGTGCTACAAACCCAATCCTTTCTGCTACAGCAGACCTTTGCTCTCATTTGTGGCTCCTGGTGGAGCTAGGGCAGTGCTCAGCCACACTAGTAGCCCGGCTCTACGGGGACAGCCCCAGAAGGCTTAATTCCCCCAGCAATTACACCTCAGAAGGTGGTTTTCAGCCTCAGCAAATCATTTCCTTCCAGTCTCCCCTCCTTACACAAATACTTGCATGCTGTCCACAAGTACCAATGCCCATTTTGTTTCAAGAAATTACTACTGTAATTAGTCACACGAATATTCATATACGAGATTATGTGGAGTAGGTGTAGCAGGCAGAAGCCACTATTTATAAACGCCTCCTTGTGCTGGAATTGCTGTGTGCAGACACTGTTCCCATGCCTGTCTCCTTCCTACGCCTGGAAGCTAAAAATCACTTATCAGAGACTTACAATAAGGCTTCTAAACACAAGATTTCTTTACAGCATTTCTTCCTTTCTTCTGCTACCAAGGTCATTTGCATGAGAACAGCATCTTTAAGCTTTCCATCTGCTCCTTATTTTGCACCTGTAGTTAATATCTCTCTTTTTCATAACATATGACTCACTGGCACAGTGACAGGAGGTGATATCTGTTTACAGGAGACTGGTTCCTAAGAGAGCCAGAATTACTCCACTGCACAGAAGGCTTGAAAGGAGACAGCACTGCTCTGTTTGCTTATCAACCCCCACACAATAGGTGGGACAAGAAGCCCAGTCACCGGCTGGGCTTCCCTTTTCAGGCAGGACCCCAACCAGCGCTGACTTGCCTCTCTTCTCTCCTGCCCAAGGAGAGCAGGTTTCTGGTGGTTGTGCCTAGGAGGCAGACAGACTCAGCAGCTCCATCTCACCACCTGCTGCACACTGTGCTCCTTAGGGGCAGCCAAATTTCTTCACAGCCCCAGGGGGTCACTGCATCCCCAAGCAGCTCCTGATCTCAAGTTTGTGAAGGACAGTCCTGGTGCCACGCTAGCCCACCGAGATGCAACTTGCTCAGGCCGAGCAGCTTCTTCCCATCGCTTTAACGGTACTGTGTTTTGTCAGGGCCTGGTAGCCACCACACCCTGCTCTCCCAAGGGACTGGTGTGCCGACCATCTGCAAGGCTGTCCCTACCACATCCCCCCAGCAAAAGGGCGCAGTTCCCCAACAGGTCTGGGCACAGCGATGGCAGCAGCTGTTTCCAAGCTAAGCTCTTCTTTAAGAGCAACAACTACTGGGCAAGCAACACCCTCTCCACACTCCTCAAGTCAAGGTTTTGGGTGGGAGCGCCCCTGGGGCTCTGTGCCGCCTCAGCCTTTACCAGGCGGTCTCACCTCAGCAGCACCACGGCTCAGCCCAGCTCCTGCCCAGGGCCACTCAGCACCGCCCGGAGCCCCCAGTGGTGGCTGCTCCTGGCGGGGACCGGACCCAGGACCCTCCCTTGAGGCTGGGGGAAAAAAAAGCCCTGTGTCCGTGCGATGGGAAGGAGGGAGCGGGAAGGCGCCGCCGGGGAAAGGCCCGGCGGGCCCCGGCCAGGCCCGAGCCCCCCCCTCAGGCGGGTGCCGTTGCCATGGCGGCGCGGCCCAGCCCGCCTCACCTGCATGGCGCGGGAGAAGAAGACCCCCGCGTCCGACGCCAGCTTCTTCACGTTGAAGTCCATGGCGGCGCCGGGAGCCACCTCCGCCGTGCCGCACCCCCGCTGTCACCGCGGCCGCCCCGCGCCCGCCCTTTATAGCGCCGATCGATGCCCTCCTCCGGCCGCCCCGCCGCCTCTTAAAAGGGCTGTGTGTCACCTGCGGGGAACGCCCAGCACC